>JAPKLY010000010.1:1958949-2049766 GCA_026898435.1 Prunella vulgaris
TAAATTATCCAAAAAAGGAGAAAATATAGTAATAGTTAAAAATAGGACAATTGATTCAGAAACTCTGATGGTCGATAAATAATTCTTTGAGAATTTCTCTCAAACAAATGTTAATATATTTAAATTAAAATTTAAAATATATCAATTTAAATTATAAATATTTTTAATTCTTCTAAAAAATGAATTAAAAATAATTTATAATGTAATATGGAATAATGATTAAAATCAATCGTATAATTCTTTAAATATTTTATTTTGAGATTCTTTAAACAAACTTATTTTTATACCTTAGAATAAAAAATTGTATAATTTTATAATTTATTTATTTTATTTTATTTTCATATTCTAGAATTTAACCATTTTATTTTTTATAAATTATATCTATATATTATATAATTATAATTTGATTTTAAGAGAAAATTTTAATAAAAAAATGAGTATAATTTGATAAAAAAAAGTATACGTCAAATTTTAATAAAAGTGAAAAATTATGTACATAATTTGTCTAAGAAAAAAATATGTGCGCCAGATTTGTTTAAATAAAATAAAGCATGAGTTGAAAGAAAAGGAAAAAGTGCTTGATTTGACTAAAAATAATGACAATGTGCATTATTTGGTTATGAAAAAAAATTTGTGCTAGGTTTGACTAGTAAAAAGTATTAACTATATTTGATTATTTTGACTTTTATGTTATGATATTTTAGCAATTTGCAATTTGCAATTTGCAATATGTACTAATGTCTTAATCAATTTGCAACCTATATAATTTAATTTATCCAATTACAATCTATATTATATGAAATTTGAGAAAATTTTGTAGGTTGCAAATTGATAATTTTCTTTAGTATAGATTACCATTTGATATAAAAATTATTCAAAATGTCATTTGATGAAAAGGTTATAGTACAAATTGCAAATTAATATATATTAATCCTATTAAATTATATATTTATTAAACTTCTTCAATGTTTAAAGTTTTAGATAGAATTCTTTCATATATAACGCGATTCTAAAAAAAGAATCATCAAAATCATAAAAGAGAAACAACATTTGAAATCGAAAAACGTCATCCGGCGCCCCTCTCAAAAAATAATTAGCACTGACATAATATATATATATATATATATATAAATTCACAGAAAACTATTATGCATATTATTTAATAAAAATAATTAATATCATTTAGAATATGAGATAATAAGTTATTTAACAAAATGGTTCACAAAATTGACATTAATTACAAATTGGTTCTGTGCAGAAAAAAAATGTGCTCCTGTGCAAATATTGTGAACCAATTTGTAAATAGAGTGACTTTTTTAAACCTATATGTAAATCATCCTTTTGTAATTTGTTCTTCAGTCTCGCGTTCTTGTTAACAAAAATAATATAGAACCTATTTTATTAAATTACTGACTCCATTTTTTTTAATGTGTTGTATAATAGTAAAAGGAACTACATAATTTTTATGGACCCGGATATTCTCATTATTGAGCAGTTCACCCTCCTCCCGTTCACTTCATCACCCTATATTTTTTTTATTGTAAATAATACTTATAATTATATGATTTAATTGATTTGCAAATTCACCCCACCCCATTTCAAAACAAAAACCTCGTGCCTCAGTGAACCCGCGAACCGGAGAAGGGATTGTTTGAATCTGCGTGCGTGCTCCTGTGAACGTCCGCGACAAGTTACAACAGACAAAGTACAAGTTTTGATTTTTAAATGATTTGAATGTGAATTTTTTATAGGGTAGTGAAGTGGACGGGGTTGAATGAGGGGTGAGAATACCCGGGTGCAATTTTTATAAGCTTTAGTCCACTGAGAAATGCTTACAATTGTTTTTGGGCGGGGGATCCCTCAATCTTTACAAAGTCTAAAATGAAGAATATCATTGATTTGGGTTGGGCTTGTAATCCAAACTAATTAGTGCTGAGATCACTGGAATCCTTATTGGGTCCCGTGAGTCATGGCCCACAGATTTATGAAATGATCTCTATACATATTTTTATATGAAACTATTACCAGTCTACCATTTAATTAATTATGACGATTATTGGATAAAAAAAAAAAAAATATAAATAACTTAATATGTTTTCATTATTATATAATCTATTCATTCCACAAACATAGATATACATATTTTTCACAATTTTATCTTATATGCATCCGATGTATTCACTAGGGTACAAATGATATTTGAACCTTGTCGAGTGGTCGAGTGTCATCAAGCGTTTAACTGGTGCCAATTTTTTTTTTTCTAATGATATTAAATTTTTTCTAAATATATATAAATAAAAATGCACATTATATAATATATTATAAATTTGAAATATAGTCAATAATCAAATATATTTTTCATAAAATGTAACAAGTCAACAAGATATTAAAAAATATGATAATACGACATTATCCAACTTTTAAATTAAATACAAAAATAGCAAAATATAAAGTACGAATAAATTATGGATTATTTCAATTAAATATTTATTCTTTAGTAATTTAGTAGTTTAGTTTCTATCTTTTAATCTTAATTTTAAATTTTAACTTGAAATAGGAATTTAAAAAAAGAGTAATGACTCTCCAGGCGACGCTAAAGCGGTCTAATACTTTCTTCGTTATTCAACATTTTACATCATATTTTTATACGCACTTTTTAAAAGAAAATGAAGTGAGTATTTAGTGGCCGTTTGGTATAATTGTAAGGAATGAAAAGAGTCTATGATTGAAAGGGGTATGTAATGAAAGTCATATATAATTCTCACATAGTTGAACTATGGTTGATTTCTTAGTTTTTTTAAATCAAAGTCATAGTAGAGTCGTTCCAAACACGCACTATCACTTTGATTACCATTACTCACCTTCAACCAAACACCCCCCTCCCCTTAGTGTTAAGGGGTTAATTTTATATTAAAAAAATTATCAAAGTAAAAAAACAAAGTGGTTAGATTGAGTGTTTAATTTTTTTTATACAAATATATTAATATTCTGAAGACGTAATTTAAAAAGAAATTTTCTTTTATAAAGTGCGTAAAATGTTTGAAAATAAACGAAAATGTATAGAATAATAATAAGGGGAGGAAGAAAAGATGGTAATTACTAATAATTTGCTGCTTTGTAACAGAAAACAATTGTTCATACAATTGTGATTGTGGCAGACAAGTATAAATTCTGCACTCTCATAAGTTGATCTTTGTCGTCCCAAAAGCGTGCGCGTTAACGAAATATTACCACTTTCATAAGCTGAGCTCAAAAGCGGGTTTACGAGATACTACCATCGTCCCAGGAAAGTTTGCGGTACTTTCTTGAGCACGGGTTTTAAGAAAAAGTGTAATGAGTAGAATGTGTATGGTGAAGATTGTGAGGTAAAGATTTTAAAGGTGGAGATTTAAAGGAATAATTCCATTTTGGGAGTATGCAAACTTTTGTGGGACAAACTAAAAAGGAAAATATGCAAATTTTTGTTGGTCGGAGGTAGCACTATTATTTTAGAGGCATTTTGTTTTGAAATTTTCAGTTTATCTATTTATTTATAAATATATTGAATAAATGTTTATATGTATAGTGATTACATTATTAATTAAAGTTGTTCTCTAATTTTAAAAAATGTAATTGAAAAAAGTTATTAATTGTGACATAGAAAATTGATTGATTGGGAGGAGAATAATACAATTAAAAAAATTATATTTTTTATTTTTATTAACGAATGTAATTATCACGATATCTTGAAACAGTTTCATGATAAACTTATCATGAACCATTTTCATATAAAAAATATTTTTATTAAGATAAAATTTTGTATGAAAATAATTTATGATAAACTTATCATGAATCAGTTTTAAAGTATCAAACATTTGACCATATTTATCAAAATTCTCATTAGAAATATAAAAAAATTTGAGGTCAATAATATTATGTTATAATTGTTATAAATTTTATTGATCTCAAGTTTTGATACTCCTGATAATTATTTGTTACACATGACCAAATATTTGGCACTTTAAAACAATTTTATAATAAACTTATCATGGAACATTTTCATATAAAATTTACTCAATTATTAAATATTTATAATAATTCTCTTGATCTCTTCTCTGTTAAATAATTTCTAAATTAAGCGTCACTTTAGCTGATTCAGATCATATTTATACGCATCAGTGATTGCTAAATTTTGGTCAGGGGCTCTTTCAATGATTCACCAATTAATTAGATTTTGTGTAAACTAGACAGCAACAAATGATCCAGTAATAATTCGAAGATCTTCGGAAGCATCTGTGTCGGTAAATGAAATGAAATGAGATTGTGATTTATTTATCATATACTATATAATGAAAAGTTAATTGTCCTTGATTAGTGGACAATTAATCATTTGAATAATCATAAGCACTTTATTCCTTACTCTTCTGAATAAGATTATGTTTGCTAAGTTGGGAAAAACCTACTTTTTTTTTTTTTAACTACTTGGAAAAATATAAAAAATTGTCATGTAATACCAAATAAAATCGAACACAGATCACTCACTGAAGTGCGGAGTCCGATAACCAGGTGAGCTAGCCCACCTGATTATAGTTATTGATTATCATTCCATATTCTTCCGATGATTCCATCCCATAGCTACACTAATCAAGATAGGAATACTTTTCCAATGAATTATTCCACCATCCCTACCCAATGCAGATGCTCGTGGCAAATTGACAATAATGGCTAGTTGGAATTATAAGGATCCAATTGCAATACACTTCAGGTAGTTAAGTTTGGTTAGCACAGATTTGGTAGTTGAAAATTAAAAGCTTATCTACCGAATCTTTTTCTTTTTATATAATAGTGGCCAAATCCGTACTAACATTAATACATATTTAATAAATTATGTATATTTTTGGACACTTTTTTAAGCAAAAGCTCCACTAATCGCGGCGCAGGTGGGGACATTCCTCCTCACTTGGTGTCCGCGTCTCTCTCTGTATTATAGTTCAAGAGAGACATAAATTATACTGCCTCCGTCCCGGATATACTGCCTCCGTCCCGGATTTTTTTCTTAAAAGATCTGGACATACAGATTAAAAAAAAAGTAAAGTAAATGAGTGTGAAATTAACTAATAAAATATAAAAAAATTACTTTATTAATTTTTGTGAATGTAAATTATTTCCTTTTTAAAATAAGAAAAAAGAATTAAAACGTTCCAAAATGAAAAAAAAGAGAAAAAAGAGTTAGGACGGAGGGAGTTGTAGTCAAATACTTTAATGATTTATAAAATATTTAAAAATAATATTTTTTAAAATTTTAAAATAATTTATAAAATGTTATAGCTTAAAAGATATTTAAAATAAATTTAATCAAACACCCTCTAAGTCTACCGATTGGGCTGACGATGTTGTTTCACATGTATCAATTTCACAATAAGAGGATTAAATGTGATTTACTACTTTAATTATAAAAGCTAATGATTACTGTTCACTGCCTGGATGAACTTTGAATGCTTGAAGGATGCCAAAAAAAAGAAGAAGTAATATAGGGAATTGTCAAGTCTAGTATTAAATTTGTACTTAAAGTTTGTAATCCTTTGTTACGAGTTCTTGAGACTATATTTATATAAGAAATTTTCTTTCTTGTCTCCTATAATTTGTGCATTAATTGCAAGGATTTGTACTATACTTGTTATGGGTGTAAAAGATCTACTCATTGAACAGTATTTAACCCAATAGATGGGAGTCATTTAAACCCTAAGATTGTATCTCTTTTACAAAGAGGTATGATTTGGTATATGGTCGACGGTCTATGGTCCACCTCGGACGACCTTGGTTTATAGTTTCTCAATTGTCATTGGTCTATGGTCCTTTTATCATCAAATAGATCTTTTGTCTTGACCCTTTATCATTTTATCGTCGTTGGTCTATGTTCTACCTCAGACGACCTTCAAAGGGTCGTCGGACTGGTTTTGTTCGGCATCTAGTCATCTGGTCATTATTAGGCGTCGATCTATTACAATATATATAATTGATTTTTTTCGATAATGAGACATATACCAAAAATGTTATGAGATATATAATTGATTTATTTAATTAAATAGGGTAAAATATGAAATATATATGCATGTGCAGGTAAATTAAAAAATAGTGGGCTCCTTATCAAGGTGGGTAGTGTCCATCCGTGGGCATGAGATCAAACTCATTATTGATTAGTATATTCTCTTTTTTTTTAATTACTTTTTTTTTCTTCATTTTATCACGGTAGTAGAGTTTGTAAATGCATGAATCAAAATATCACGTATTCAGTTTTTACTATTTGGAAAAGCATAATTGGTTAATTAGTGACTAGAATTCATGATTTTTAGTTATAGATGATGTATTTCTAACCACTCAAGTTATATTAATTCGTCTATATTATACATACTCTTAGGTATGTTTGGTTCGTAAGATAAAAGTATCTATCCGTCAAAATTATGCATGTTTTTTACGGATAGATATTTTTATCTTACGAACCAAACATATCCTTAACTTTATAATTAAGCACATCGTACAAATGAGTTTTTTTGCACTTTTGGTCCCACATGATATGTTTTATTTTAGAATTGGTCCCATTGATTTCATTATTGGTCCCTTTTCTTGCACTTATAGTCCCAAACGTTGCACTTATAGTTCCAAACGTTACAAAATTACATATTTGGTCTCAAACATTGACGGCTCCGTTAAATGCATGATTTGCAGCGTTAGTCCATAAAATTTACTTTTAATTAATTATTTTTAAGTTTTAACCCATTAATCTGTATTTTCAGATTTAGGCTCATTGAATTTTTTTAATTGCACAATTATAAATATTGAATAAATTTTAAAAAATATTAAAATAAATCAAATAAATCTTCAAATAATAAAATTAATTTTTTAATAAATTGTTAAAAAAAATTCAACTATATCTTAAAAAATAGTTAAAACTAAGAAATTAATTTTAAGAAAAATTCGATTTTAATTCAAGATAAATAATAATTAAAATATAATAATTTATTTAATTTAATTATTTATGAAGTCTAATTAATTTTGAAAAATTTGATTTTATTAAACTTTGACCTAATTTTTTAAGATTTTTTAAATTTAATATTTTTTTGAAGATTTTGTAGTATTTATATATATATATATATATATATATTAAAAAATTTTAAACTTCATTTTTATTTTACTTGATTTATTTAATCTTTTCAGATTTTTGTTAGGTTTAAATGATTTTATTTAAATACTACTAAATTTAATTATTTTGAAGATTCATTTTATTTTTTAACTATTTATTATGATTATTTTTAGATTTATGTTTTTTATGATATTTTAAGTTTAAAAATAATTATTAAATTTAAAAAAAATTAAAAATAGGCTAAAGTTTTATAAAATCATATTTTTTTAAAATAGACTTCATAAATAATTAAATTAAAAAATTATATTTTAATTATTATTTATCTTGAATTAAATTGAAATTTTTTAAAATTAATTTCTTAGTTTTAACTATTTTTTAAGATATAATTGAATATATTTAACTTTTTATTAAAGATTTAATTTTATTATTTGAAAATTTATTTTAATATTTTTTTAGATTTTATTCAATATTAATATCCTATGTTAGGCAAAATTAAATACTTATATCCTATAGGACTTATTGTATAATTAAAAAAATTTAATGGGATTAAATTTGAAAATACAAATTAATGGGTTAAACGCAATTAAGTAAGAGTAATTCTTATGGGACTAACGCTGCAGACTTTGCATTTAATGGAGCCGTTAATGTGTGGGACCAAATATGTAAATTTTGTAACGTTTGGGACTACAAGTGCAACTTTTGGGACTATAAGTGCAAGAAAAAAATCCTATGGGACCAATAATGAAATGTATGGGACCAATTCTAAAATAATACATGTTCTGTGGGACCAAAAGCGCAAAAAACTCTCGTACAAATTTACCTGTAAGGCTGTAATACATGTTAGTTCACTAATAAGCTTGATTTCTCCAAAAAAAAAACAGATAAAAAACAATTGCATTCGATGGATTGTTAAAAGAAATAAAATACATTGATATTGACATTAAATAACTAATTTTACCTCTGGGGCACGATTCCCTCTGGGAACGAATTGAGAGATGGGAGATATAAAATTTACTAGGAGTTTATTCTTTGAGTGTTTGGGGGACTTGGTGTAACTAACTACTAACAGGTAACATTTACCGATAAAAAAAACTACTTCATATATTAATAAATAAATACTTTTTTCACAATTTCTCATTACTTTTTCACAATTTCTCATTATTATATACAGAAGTTAACTTGTGGTCCACCATATAATAATGAATAAATACACTTTTTTAAACAAAATAAAAACAAAAAGGAAAATTTTTAAAGAAAGACAGAGAGAGTACTTGTTAAAAAAAGAAAAAAGACTATCAGTAATAATTTTCTCTTCGTGAATTTTATATAAACTTAATGATAATTTTAAAAGTAAACCCTCGTTTGTAAATTAGTTATTTAATGTCAATATCAATGTATTTTATTTCTTTTAACAATCGATCGAATGCAATTATTTTTTATCTGTTTTTCTTTTTTAGAAATCAAGCTTATTAGTGAGCTAACATGTATTGCAGCGTGTGGGGGCTGTATTATCTTATTTAGTCTATTCTATTCTTTTTATATATAGAAGAAATGTCTATTCAGAAAATTTTGTGTGATATTATCTCATTATTTGAGATCAATATATAATATAAAATGTACTCCCTCCGTCCCAGAAGATATTACGGTGTCTTTTGGGCACGTGGTTTAAGAAAAAGGTATAATAAATACATTTTTATTAATATTATATGTGTGTTGTGAGAGTAAAGTTTAATAAATGCTTTTCACTTTTAGGCATGCAAACTTTTGGTGGGGCAGACCAAAATAGAAAGTATGCAATGTCTTTTAGGATGTTGGGAGTATTATTTATTAATAAAAAAGTTGTCATTTTAAAAAAGTTATAAAGGTTATAACAGGAAGCGATAATATTTTTATTAAAAATGACTATCACTTTTTTAAAATATATTCACATTTTACAATAAACTTATTACCGAAAATTTTAAAAAGTGATAATATTTTTTATAAAAGTGGCTGGATTTTTTAAAAAATATTATCACATTTTATTATAATTCTATAACTATTTTTTTTTGTCAGTTTCATGTCATGCATCATTTTACACAAATTATATATGAGTTAGTTATAAAGATGGACAATTTTTTATACTTATTACAAAGAAAGACAAGTGTGCAATTTTTAGAATATTTGAATACTCATTTTGAGTGTGCTATTGGGTGTGCAATTTTCATAATTTTTGCATACTTGTTCCTCTTTGTAATTTAAAAGGAAAGTGTGTTTCTCAACAATAATTATGTGGTTTAACTAAAATCAAATTTATTGTTTACGGGTAAGTCTCTTTTGCACCAAGTGCAGTTTTAAAAATATAATTTTTATTAATAATATTTGGAATTTTTCAGTAATAATTGATGTATTTTTTAAAAATACATCTGAATTGTTTGGTTCACTTTGACAAGACTAATGTTTTATTTATTGATTAGACGCTTGTATAGATGATTTATACTTAAGTAGATGTTTGACAGGCATGTATTGGCACTATAATTAGTGTAATCCAACTAAGAAGACATGATGTTTTGCATGAAGTTCATTGAAGTCATGATATCAGAAATATGTGAGGGTGACTACCGATTATTTTGTTGCTCCCTCTTCTTTTTTTATCGGCAAAAAAATTATCAATAATGAAGAAGTAAGAGTAATACCCAATACGGAGTTATAACTCAAATGTGTTTTGCGTCTAAAATCTTTCTAGAATTCTCATGTCATTCTTTAAAAAAAATGGTTACAAAGAGTCGAAAATTTTAAACAACGCCAATTCAAAAAACACCCCTTAATATCTCCCTATTATAACAAAAATTGTTTGTCATTTCAAATTTACTTTCTTTATCCAGGATTAAATTTTACAATTTGTTGGATGATTATTTTTATTGACTTCATGGATCAATAAATGAAAAGTGTTTTAAAATAAAATAGATATTATGAGATGAATTTTTTTTTAGTGTGAAGTTTATTGTGAAATGCCCTAAAAATAAAAAATATAAAGTTTAAGTTGGGATAGAGGGATTATATTTTATCTTTCTTCCTTAAATTTGACCATAGTAAAAAAAAAAAAGTAAAAAATTAATTTATGTTATATATTTTTCGACGTGGGTTGGGTGAGGGTCAGTCAAAACGTGGATACATTAACACATTTTTTTGTTAGAGCCTTTTTTTTTTTTTGAGAGTTCTCATTGTTGAATCAAACCCCCTAACTTTGTGCAAGACTTTCTTAATATTTGTTATTTTATAATGTATGTCATCCTCATAAATTACACATCATTTGAATTTTGTGATAATTTAATATCTGTTAGACCTTAGAGCAAAAATATCCACATTTGAGACCTTATGATAATTAATCAAATGAAAATTAAATACCTCTAACCAAAATTTATTTAAAATAATCAAACTCGATTAAAATTTAACGAACAAATTAAACCATTAACAATGCGATTAATTGACAGTCGACATGTGGGCTATTTTAACTCACAAATAGTTACGTAAGAGGTTTAATTATATGTAATCACAAATATACAATTATATGTAATCAATATATTTTATCCAATTATACAATTTTTTTATCCAATTTTTTAATAATTTTTAATGTATCACTTGTTGATTTTTTTTAAAATGTTTGAACTCAACCTATAGAATTGACTTCAAAATCAGATTCTGTCACTAGTGTAAGTGTGTTTTCAAACAATTATAAAAATTTTGGAATCACTTTTTTTATTGAAGTAGGTGAAACCTAATTTCTTAAAAAAAGAAAAATAATAATGATTCTACATTTTTTTTTAATAAGAAACCTAACTCAAAAATCCGTGAGGCTATAGCACTGAGAATTGACTTAGACGTGTTTCAATTTTAAATGTAATTATCATTTTACAATAAATTTGAGTCCCTGAAAATAAATAACAAATGTATGAGGATGAAATTTTAATTATAAAGAAATAGCATGGCGTAGCAGACCTTTATAATTCTCATTGGTATGGAAATGGGCCCAATTGTAGACCAAGACGGCGGAACGTGGTATTGTTGTGTCTTTTTTTTTTTTTTTGTATGTTTAATTTTCATGAATAAAAAGAAACATATTGATATATTTTTACTCCCTCAGTTTTAAAATTTAATATGTTTGTTGCACTAATATTTTATTTTAAAATACTTTTTTTATATTCTTTTTTATGTTTATCCTAAAGTGAAAAATTAAGTTAGCATTTTTAAGTTGATTTTATATAAAAATGAACCATGATAAGTTTATAATAAAATTATTTTAGAATATTAAATATTTAATTAAGTATATCTAAATATTCATCAAGAGTATAAAAAATTAGGGTATTATAACATAATATCATCGCCCCAAATATTTATATTTTTATGAGATTTTTAATACTTCAAAACTAGTTCATGATAAGTTTATTGTGAACCATTTTTATACAAAATTTTACTAACATTTTTTTACTTGGAAATATATATTTTACACTTTTTTTCTCTTTTTTTAATATTTAGTTGAATATTTATAATAAGAATAAACAACCAACATACTGAACAGAGAGAGTAATTTTTAGGATTTTATACTCTCATGAGCTTAATTAAATGCACTCTTAGATTGACCAAACCCGTAGTTTAGCTCGTAAGAAGGAATTAAACTAATTAATAATGTTGTTGATTAGTTAAAAGATTAATGTACTTTAATCCTGTTGCATCGTTAAACTTTTATCTTCTATAACGCATTATATGGACTTCCGATTAACTTATATAAAAGGATTAATAAAAAAATAAAAGAAAGAAAATATGCTTCATTTACTGTGTACATACAACGAATTAATATTAAATGGGAAATGATAGAAAAAAAAATACTCCACCATTTTAAAATTACTCGTATATTTATAAGATATATTTTTTAATGCATAATATGTATATATATTTATGAATGTGCATATAACTTTATAAATTTTTAAAATAAATGAATAAATTAAGTATATAAATATTTATGGAATTGATGAAGCATTTATTATAGGTTTTCGAGGAAGCAAACAAGGGGCAAGCATGTGCACACGGAATTGGGCATGTATCTACTTTCGCTTTCATATTGTATACACAAGCACATAAAATTGTCAGAGGATGTAATCTTATAAATATTTCTATTTTCAATTCATTTGGATTTTTTTTTTTTAGATTAACTCTCTTGTGTACTAGTTACACCGTGCAACTCAAGTTCATTTTTAAAAAGTTACACAAATTATTACTGAAAAGTTATACCATTAAAAATACATTTTTCAGTAATAATATGTGTAACTTTTCAGTAGTATTTTGTGTAACTTTTTAAAAATGAACTTGAGTTGCACGGTGTAACTGGTGCATACAAGACTAAGCTTTTTTTGTATAGGAAGATAACATTTTGTGTATGAATATTGTTCGGCTTCAGTTAAATTAGATTTGAGTCTATTGTTAAACTTTGAGTTCAATTTCTCTAACTCTAATGTAATTTTGATAATCTCCTATAATTATCAGATTGCTTCTTCTCTTTTGGTGAACAGCACTGTTGTGAGAGTGAGTTGAGCGAACCAAAAGGTTGAGTGTGTTAATATCACTTATAGTGAGGATCAGTCAGGTGATGGTATTAAATCTTTGTATATTTTAAAAGGCCATTTACATATTAATCCAAAAAATCACTATATTTACAAATTAGTTCAAAAAAATATGCACGTCTACCCAATTTTAAGCATTCAATAACAATGAGCTTCCAAGAAACAATGTTCAATCACAATATTTTTGAAAACAATATAAGCGATTTGTTCAAACTTTTTGTAAATTAGACAGCTTACTAAAAAGTCTATTATGAGTAACGTATCAGAGTCGAGTCTAATCCCTATAAAATGGGTGTAATAATTATCTTATTTAGGAGGAAAGACAATATTATATACCTTATTCGTTCTCATTAACTACTATACTATATATATATTCTCATTCTCATTACTATTCAAGAGTTTTCATATTAAGTGTCCTCTAAATGTATTGTGTATGATGTATATCGTGCAATTCAAGCGTGTACTTAGAAATTACCTCAGTTATTATTAAATAGTTACTCTTACTTATATTAAAGTTTTAATTTAATGTGAAATAATTTTTCAGTATAAATAAAGCAATTTTTCATTAATCACATGATGACTTTTTAAAAACATATATAATGTTTGGGATGAAAATGCTATTAAATACTATAATTTAGTTATAATACAAATAGGCATTTCGTAAGATCTATACTAATCTAATAACAAAATGTTGGGCCAAATTGAGCCAACAAATTATTATTTATTTTTTTATAAAAAATTAAAACTTTCAACAAATTTTATTTAGCTCAAGTGGTACACTTAAAATTTTTCTCCTTAGGTTCAAGGTTCAATTCTTTGAAACTTCAATTTGATTTATTTTTTAGATTTTTTAAATTACATGGTATTTTTTATTCAAATCATTATATATATATTTATATCTTAATACTAAAATATCATTCAAAATTTACACATGATTGAATTTAATATAAAAATAAATTTTGTATTTAATAAGATTATATTTTAAAACTTGATTAATATTTGTGTATATATAATTGAACAATTATTATACATATATACATGTTATATAAATAATTAATTAGTCTAATTAATATAGTTTTGTTGTATACAATATTGATATTTAAATCTATATTATTAATTGAAGTAATTTTAATTAAATATTTTCTTTAAAAAAGTATGATAATTTAAAATTTTAAAATTGATAAAATTCAGATAGGTTTAACATTTTTTACTTTCAAATTTTAATTTTTTTTATATATAATTAATCTATACTGGATTATAATATGATAATAGATGAAAAAAATAAATATATTTATTGAGATTTCCATTTAAACTAATAATCAGGATTCTAAACATGAATGGTTATAAAAATAAAAATAACTATTTTTTGGAGTATTTCATTTAAAGTTGACAATCAAATTTATTCACAAAATGAAATTTAAAGAATGAATGCATATAAAAAGACAAAAAATTCAACTAAAGACGGATTTAAATAGTTGATAAAAATTAGCTCCAAAAAAAGAAAAGGAAGGATAAAAGATTAAATAAATAAGTTTAAATAAAATTATATATATATATATATATATATTGCTATATAGTTTTATGTTGTTATCCTTCAAACTTGCTTTACTTAACATTGTTGAATTTTTTCACATAGCGAACATAAAATATTCTATATATCTCATTTGAAAAGTAAAAATGTTCACACATCGAATAACATGAAAAAATAATTTTGATGGAAAAAATAATTTTTTCAGGATTGTAATTTAAAGTGGTGGCAAAATGAGGATCGTGACTTTTCGGACTGACAGAATGAGAATCGTAACCATAAAATATGACAAATTAAGGATAAATCAGTCTGAATAAATACAAATTGGGTCAATTAATCAGATTTGGGTTATATTTTGAGTTAAAATACGATAAAATTAGCCTGAATTTGGGCTGAATTTTTTCTCAATTTACAATTTTTAAAAGTTATGATTCTTAAATTATCAACCTGAAAAAGTTGTGGTCTTTATTTTGCAAGCTCGAAATTATTTTCCTAATTTTTCTAGCCTAAAAAGTTATCGTCCTCAGTGTTACCGCCTTAACTTACTATCCTGATTTTTTTTTTCATAATTTAGACATACAAAATCTTATGAAGTTAAAAATCAAAATAACCACAGTGTAAAAGAAGAATTGGAATATATATATATAGATAAAATAATTAAAAACAATCTATTATGTGATAACACAATAACTCTCATTTTATATTCATAGGCCGTGCAAACGCACGGGTAATAATCTAGTTTTAATTAATAACAAGAATGTTAATTGGTCCTATTAATTCTGTAATAATATGAGTAAAATTTGCCTGCAGATATCGTAATCTCACTGATTTATGAGACGACCAATTAAATATTTTAAGAGTCGAGTTGTATCAAATTTTAAAGCTTCCAATTAATTAACTGATGTTATTCAACGTGTTGAGACATTTAATGTGCAATAAACTTTGTCATTATTATGATATTAAATGAATTGAATAAAGATGCAGCTATAGACAGACATTAATGCAAATTCATTAGTTATAAACCTACTCAGTATCCTGAGCCTACCTCTGAAATCGTATCTTTTTCACCCTCACACAATTGCATCCTCTCCATTTCTTTCTCTCAATTTCTTGTGAATTTCGAAAAAAAATAGACACAAAGTTAAAATATTTTATAAAAATACATTTTTTATTATCCATGATAATGATTCACTCCCTATATTATGTCTATCTCTCCTAATTTTAGGAGATATTCACACAAGGAAATAGAGAGGATCCGGACTCCACACAATTTTAATTGTTTTACAACATAAAAGCCATGTTTGCTATAATGGGGTATGTTTAAAAAAAAATTGGGGTATAAATAATAAGACTCTTTATTTTCTGGTTTAAAAAAAAATATTACTCTTATATTAGAACAAATTTCTATGGATTAGTTTTGTATGCACAAGTTACACGGTGCAATTCAAGTTCATCTTTTAAAAGTTACACAAAATACTACTGAAAAGTTACACATGTTATTACTGAAAGTGTATCTTTCGTAGTGTAACTTTTCAGTAATAATTTGTGCAACTTTTCAGTAATAAATTGTGTACCTTTTAAAAAATACACTTGAATTGTACGGTGTAACTGGTGCATAAAAAACTTACTCAATTTCTATTTAATTGAGGAATTTTCGTCATAGACTCATTGGTACTTTTCTCGGTCTTATATTATTTTAGTACATACTTAGGAATAAATAATCATAAACGATTAAATATAAACTTACACACGTTATTACATGAATTTCTCGGTAATAAGCGGAATATTCATAAAAGTCAATATCCATACTATATAATATTACGTTAAGAATTTAAAAGTATAATTTATATTTGAAAATATTTTATTTTTATAATTTAATGTAAATTTTATTTTTCATAATTCTTAAATTTTATCATATAAGTATAGTTACTAATATAAAATTAGACATGAAATGCTTTTATTTTATTAAAGTAAAATATTTTTAAATTAGATAATCCCTATGCTATAAGAACTTAAAAGAGTATTGATAATTAAGTAAATATACTTTATAAGATTTGTAAATTATTCTTTAAACTAAAAAAAAAAGAAGACAAAACAACAAATAAACTTTTTTATTACACGTACAGACTCTTTTGATATCTAGCCCATTACAAATAGTTATATAAAATATTCTACCGTGATCCGTTGAATAATCTATATTTATAAAAGTATAAAAAATGTATCATTTTTATTTAACTTTCAATTTAATTTTGGGCTTTACGATTATAATTAAAAAACACATCCTTTTAAAATAATTTTAATCCGATACATATTTTTCATTTCCGACCGGCAATTGATGATGTGTCTCTCTGGAGTGAGTAAATTGTCATGCTGCGTGTATGCATAAATTTTAGAAATTCAAACCTCCAGTATTGAGATTATTTACAACTTGGTACGATTTTGAGCAACTTTTCTAGGGTATTTGGGTATTTTTTTCAAGTGTTTTGTGAATCTGATATAGAACGCTAAAAACACATAAAAACGTTTTTCCTTTCTACAGTCATGAAATATGTTCAAATAAAAAGTATTGTTATTCTATATATGCATATGATATATGATGTAGAAATTAAAAAAAGTAATTAAATGTGTGTATCCCAGTGTAGTAAATTTTCACGCGTTCCAATAACACACGTCATCAACTGTCAGACGGAAATAAAAAAAAATATGTATCGAATTAAAATTTCTTCAAAGGTTGGATTTTTTTTTAATAATAATCGTGAAGTTCAAGACTAAATTTAAAGTTGAGTAAAAGTTCAAGACTAAATTTTTATAGAATTAGCCCTTTATAAAATTTGCAGATCCTGGATGAGTTGGGTTGGATCTAGTGATTTTTTTCTAAATTCTCGCGGTAGAGTAAATTTACGTTTTTCGCTCTCAAACTGATTTATTATATGGGTAAATGCATGACACTGAAGAGTAGAGAAGACAAAATGACACGCCCTGTAGCCACCTCATTTGGGGCAGCCCACCCCGCTCAGCGCATGGGGTAGGATGGGGCGGGACGAGGGCGAATCTGCCTTGCACAGGGCAGGCATGTGGCACATCATTCTGCCACACAGCAGGACATGGGACAAAGCTGGGCAAGGACGCGGGGCGGGTATGGGTATTCAGATATCCGCTCTGCCCGGCCCCAAGTCATCCCTACTGAAGAGCAAAATATGTATATTACTCTAAGACTACATATTTTTTTAAATTAATATTTATAAAATTGTAAAAAAATTAATATTAATTTTATCATATTATATAGAACAAAATAACGTGGGTTGAGTCTTTGATTTTGTGAGTTGAGAAAGTAGTTTGGTTTTTTTTTTTTTTTAAACAGTGAAAGGGACTTAATTAATAAATTTATGGACTTGGTTTAGGGTGAAGTTCTTGTTTTCTAATTGTATAATATTTTGAACATCTAAGGTTAGAGTACTCTTTTTTTTTTTTTGACAGAGGTTAACTCTTTTTAGTCATTGTATTACTATTAAAAAAGAAATTAAAAAATATATGTACGGCTATACATAGTACTAGGGTGACTATAAGCTTGTATCCTTCGAACGAGGGTTCTTAAATTATGGCTAACCTCTAGTGACTTCCAATTAAATTCATTATGAGAAAAGTACGACTATTAGATGTTAATGCTTTTATTATTTCTATAGCTTGTTTGCCATATATTTACAGATAAAAGGGAAAATCACAAGGTGATCTATTTCTTGTACAAAAATTGCAGTCTAGTCATATTATAAGCACACACTACATTCAGGTCTAAATATCATTTAATAAGCACCCTAACCCGTATTAGTTAATACAAACAAAGTAGGTTATACTAGTTATTGAATTCTTAATCATCAGTAGGGGTTCCCTACTACCAGATGGGGGGAGACGGTCATTAACCGCCAGACAATTGAGCATCGTTGAGAAATTTGCAGGCCACATTAACCGTCGGGCAATTGATCATAGTTAATACATTATTTATTTTTATCTCTAACTTCAGAAAAGAAAGATTAAAATAAATAAAAGTATTAATAATCAAATTGTTAGTGCTATTATATAAAGCAAAGCTAAGGGATTAGAGAGAGAAGAAAGTTTGAGCTAGAGAAAGTGTTTGGAGAGAGCATCTCTCGTGCTCCTTTCACCGCCCCTCTCTTTGTAATTAATATTATTCTCATTGTCACGCAGTCAATATCATAGTGAAATATTATGATTTGATACATTCTCAAAAATAGTTTTTCGTGATGAATTAGATAATCAAATTCTATGTTTTTTTTGTTTTTTTTATGAGGCTTAATTTATTCTAATAATAGGAATGATAATAATTATATATAAGTTGCAAAAATTCTGGCATCCTCTAATTATGCCATTGATTATGGTGAGCAGTTAAGAAACTTTCTATATTTCAAAAAGAGACAAAAATGTATGAAATGTCAAAATATTGGAGGAAAGAATTCACACGAAGGTTCACATGTATGTAATGATGATTTGAAATCACGCGATATATGCAATTTAAATAAAAATAACATTAAAGCAAGAAATTCAAAATTAATGTATTGACTGCATACCTCAGATTTAAAGTTGAAAATGCAATGAATGACGTTTCTAGTCTAAGAAAGAGGCGCCAAAATACGCATATCATAAATAAAATAAGAGAATATCTGCTGTTTTCTCAGTAAAAAATGGGTCCAACAAATGTAAAATTTCCCATCATCTTATTTTTATTTAGGTCCGAAAATTAGAAAAAGACAAAGCAGGAAAAAAGAGGGGTCTTCTTTGCACATGCAACCAATTGATGGAGAGTAACTTTTAACCCATATATATAAATCAGACATATTCTTTTAAATAGGCTGTATGATATATAATACAACATTAGAGGTTTCAATTAAAAAGAACTAGCTTGATAGTCTCAATTATTTGATTATAAAATGTTAATTATTAAACATTTAACATAAAATAAATACATATATCAATTAGTTTAAATACAAAATAGTTCACAAAATTGACATTAATAATAAACTGGTTCTGTACAGGGAAAAAAAAAAAAACTCTTCATATCCACTAAAATTATGCACTATATATATTTTTTTGTCCACAAAATTATGCATTTTCTCTTTATAAAAATTTTCATATTTATTATCACTCCACAATTAATTATTTTATTAATAAGTGGACACTAAAATACTCACAATACTTCTTTATAAATATAAATATGGTCATTTGAACCATTTTGTACAACTTTCCAATATTTCCCACCCTACCCCTACTGATTAGAGATAAAACTAGATGGAAAAAGGTTACCAAATGAAACAGTGGATTCCCAGTTGGAATAAGGCAGATTTTCTTCCCAAAAACCACTGCTGAACTGAATGCTGCGAAATTAACATACTGGGCAAGCCTTGTTTGGTGGCTTAAACTGCAACACTATTCAGGTCCCCCCCACAGCTGCAGCCACTAAATTTTCAGTTATGAGGCCCTCTTAACACCTCTATTTATATCACCACACTCTCTTCTTCTTCTTCTCACTCCACCCTCTCTCTCTCTCTCTCTCTAGAGTACTTCACTAACATTTTCTCTCCTGAATCTGAATTCATTCACAGAACAAATTCACAGTCAACTTCTTGTTTCATCTGCAGGTTCGAACAATGGCGTTTCTTGAAATTCTCTTGTTGGGTTTTCTTGCAATGGCGTCCCGTGTCCATGGCTATGGCGGCGGTTGGACTAATGCTCATGCAACCTTCTATGGAGGAAGTGATGCTTCTGGAACAATGGGTATATATAAATGTCTATGCATATGCAAAATTAATTTTTCTAGATTAGTTTTTGCAAGGCCTTGTTTGGCTGAATGCGAAATTGATGCGCAGGTGGCGCTTGTGGGTATGGGAATTTGTACAGTCAGGGATACGGTACAAACACGGCAGCGTTGAGTACTGCCCTGTTCAACAATGGGCTGAGCTGCGGGTCATGCTACGAGATCAGGTGTGTGAATGACGGAAGGTCGTGCTTGGGAGGCTCAATTGTGGTAACCGCCACCAATTTCTGCCCTCCAAACAACGCCTTACCCAACGACGCAGGTGGGTGGTGCAACCCTCCCCGCCACCACTTTGACCTCTCTCAACCTGTTTTCCAGCACATTGCTCAGTACAGGGCTGGAATCGTCCCTGTTGCTTACAGAAGGTAATTAATTAAATCTTTTTCTATTTAATTACCATAATTTAATTAGTGAGATTAAGGCTTCCTTTTTTTTTTTTTTTCAAGAATTGACAGCCACGATAAATATTTTGGTCCTTAGAAATGAAGAATCCTCTTTAATGGCTATTCAATCCTAACTAATAAGTGGACTATTCTGCCCCTTCCCTTTAGAGCATTTTCCTTGAGGGCCCTGCAGAAAGCTGAAATAACCCACATTTAATATATAATTACGACTGCAGGGTTGGCTGTAGGAGAAGGGGAGGGATAAGGTTCAGCATAAACGGACACGCGTTCTTCAACCTAGTACTGGTGACCAACGTGGGAGGTGCGGGTGACGTACACTCTGTTTCCATCAAGGGGTCGAGGACAGGCTGGCAACCCATGTCCAGAAACTGGGGCCAAAACTGGCAGAGCAACGCCAACCTCAACGGCCAAAGCCTCTCATTTAAGGTCACCACCAGCGACGGCCGCACCGTCATCTCCCACAACGCCGCCCCGGCCACCTGGTCCTTCGGCCAGACCTTCGCCGGAGCTCAATTCCGTTGACGACGTATTTATTTTTAATTGAATTTTGGGGATTAGGTTTTGATGACTTTATTAATTGGTCTCTGCCTGGGGTCGAAAAAGGGAGGGGCGATTTTGAATAGTTCCTCTCTTTTTTGGGGTAAAATGGGAAATTCGCATTTCTCGTTTCTCTTCTCTTGAGACTATTACTATTATTTTGGGTATTCTTTAACTATTGGGTGTCGGTTGGGAAAGGCAGGAGATGGCTGTGGTGGATTAATACACCCGCTTACCTTTTTAAGACTGTTAGTAGTACTGGTGATTGTGCAATTTATTTTGTCTGCGCTGTGCCTGTAAGAAAAGCAAGACGTAGTAAATTGAAATCGTGAAATGGCTTGTTTCATTTGGTTATGGTTCTGATGCTTTTTTAAAATTTTCTTCTCTTTTTAGATATTTGAGCATACTCCCTCCATCCAACAGGAATTTTGGACATTTTTCTTATTCGAACGTTCCACACAAATTTGTACATTACTAAAATAAAAAATTGATTTACATGTATATTCACAAATTTATACACATATTTACTCATATGCCATTATTTTATATATAAAAAATATTTTCCTACAAGACGGAGGGAGTAGTAAATTTCAATGGTTCATGATTTTTTTATAATGAGACTATTTTAAAATATTGTATGCTTAATTAAGTGTATCAAAAAATTTATTAGAGATAACAAAAAATTTAATAAAAAATATTAATAACAATAAAATATAATACTACTTATCTTATTTTGATGCTCTTTGTGAGATTTTTGATACTCTTCATAAAATATTTAATACATTAAAATAGTTTCATGATAAAATTATTTTGAACAATTTTTTTTACAAAATTTTGCCTTAAATAAATAAAGCTGGGATGGATTAATTGAAGTTGTTTACATAGTAAACAACGATGTATATACGGGCTTGGGCCTTGTAAAATTCAAGCCCAGTGCAGTTGTTCCTCCGTAAGAAAGGCCCAGCCCAAGCTGTTTTCTAGTATTACTTTCTAGTATTATTCAATTTCCTTTTTTTTTCTCCTCTCAATTTTCCTTTTCGATATTTACTTGTACGATATTTCACTATTCTAATTTCGCACATATCTTTTAAAAATTAAATTTATTCATTTTCCGTCATTCTAAAGATACACTCTTTGTGTTCATGATATAAATTTATTTATTTATTATTTATAGGGAAAACAGACATTTTTGTCCTATAAGTTTCGTTGACTTTGATTTTCGTCCTCTTAAGTTTTGAATTTTTGTTTTCGTCCTTTAACTTACCAAAAATTATGGTTTTCGTCCTCTTAAGTTTTGAATTTTTGTTTTCGTCCTTTAACTTATTAAAAATTATGGTTTTCGTCTTCCAACCGCCTATAACCAGTCATACAATCGGTAATATACACGTGAATCCATTTTTTTCTTTCTTTTTTTAAGCGAAATACGGACGTGGGGTATTTAGAGGGAATTAGGTCTTGATGGATAAAATACAAGATTAACCGTAAATTCTCTCCCAAATCAAAACTCTAGTTGATCAAATCTAGGCATGGAGGTTTGAGAGAATTAGAGAAAAAAAGGAATAAAGATCTCCAAATCAAAACATCTAAAAGCCTATATTCTTTTGAGCGCATACTCACTGTATAGAAAGGAAGAAGAATGTCTTCAAGAAATTCGTATGAATCAACGAGTTTCGAGTGCAATATTAAGTGTCATTGTGGTTTCATTGCACGGTTTGTACATCATATTCAAAAATGAATCTGGACAGAAGATTCTATAGATGTAAGTATTGGACGGTATTTGAGAGGGAATTTACGGTTAAAAGTGTATTTTATCAAGACCTAATTCCCTTCAAATATCCCACGTTAGTATTTTGTTTAAAAAGAAAGAAAGAAAAAATGGATGCACGTGTGTATTACCGGTTGTATGACTGGTTATAGGTGGTTGAAGGACGAAAACCATAATTTTTGGTAAGTTAAAGGACGAAAAAAAAAAATTTAAAACTTAAGAGGACGGAAATCATAATTTTAGTAACTTGAAGGACAAAAACAAAAATTCAAAACTTAAGAGGACAAAAACCAAAGTCAACAAAACTTATAGGACAAAAATGTGTATTTTTCCTTATTTATAATATATTTTGGTATATCAAATTAAATTACGTACAATTAATGGTAGTATATAAATTATTTTCATGATATAAACCACTTTGTGATATAAGATTTATATTTATGAATTTATTTTTTTGCCTTCGTAACACAGTACCTACTCTAAACGAATATATTGTGTATGAAAGGAGTATATTTTATAGAGTTGGTTTATCCCCATTAACCTTGACTTGGATTATTATTATTGGTGAGTGATCATTATCTTTATAAGTAAATAAGTAATTACGTTTGATATGAATGAATCAATAACTTGTAGCATGAATAAAAATAAAATTTTATTTTTAATATAAAAAGTACTTTCTGTTTTTGCAAAAATTATTTTATAGACTTCTGCACTGGTTTAACAAAATAGATATTATTTGTAAAAAGTAAAAATATTTTAGTAAAATATTTATAAAATAAATATTTATAAAACATTTTATTTAAAATTTATTGGTAATAAATAAATAAAAGTGAATATTTTCATTTTAAGAATAAAATTATTTTTTATAAACAGATTAATAAGAGTGCAGATATTTTTTTATGGAGGGACGGAGCTTGTGTTTAGTGGTTATGTATTTGTGTTTCTTGTAAAAGTTTGTAGTAATAAAATGGAGTCAAATGAAGAAAAGCTAAGGAAAATATTGACTGGAGGCATAGTCTGCGATTGTGGCTTTTATGTACTGTACGGGTCAAAGGTAGTAATATTGAGTTGGTGATTGGACTCGACCGATTTCTCTGCCTATCGAGTCGTGAGTCCACTAAAGCCTGTCAGTCTCTCCGACACCAATTCCTATGTCCAATGTATTTCATGTTTACAATCTACATTAGAATTAAAAAAGTGATACTCCCTCTGCTTTATAGAAAATTGCACCCTATGGGACGACACATTTTTTAAAGAAAAATATATTTTATATATAAAGTGGTGACATATGAATAAATATGTGTATAGATTTGTGAGTGTGCACGTAAATTAATGTTTTTTTTTCGTAGTGTGCAAATTTGTGTGGGACGTCCAAATAAAAAAAATGTGCAAATTTCTATGGGACAGAGGGAGTATTAAGTAATTTTAGTAGCAAATTGAAAAATAAGAAGTGTTTTAAACTTAAGTGATTTTAAAAAATACTTAAAAAAATATGTTTGCAAATAAAGTGCTTTTAAAAAAGGTATTGAATATTATTATTTGGAAAATGTGTAGAAGTGCTTAAGTGGAAGTTAGAAGGTAAAAATTGTTGTTTGACCAAAAGTGATAATAAACACTTACAATAGTAGTTAAAAAACATGTTTTAAGTGTTTTTTGTCAAAAGAATAAGCATTTTTACTTTTTCTTAAAAGTTTGCGAACAAACATATACTAAAGTACAAAAACTACACTCCATGATTTTGACATATTCTAAATACAATTTTCAAGGGAGAGACACACAAATTATGGAAAAAAGTGGAATAAAGTAAAATTTTATGTAAAAATTAAAGAAATTATTTGGATTGAGTATAATATGGGCCCAAAAAGTAAAAAATTAATACATTTTGTGTAAATATGTAGATATTGTGGCCCTCGGATCCTCTCCATTTCTTTCTCTCAATTTTCAGTGAATTTTGGAGAGAGATAGACACAAAATTAATATAATTAATAAAAATACATTTTTATTATCCATGATAATGACCCCACTCCATATATTGTGTCTATATCTCTCCTAATTTTATGAGAAATTTACACAAAGAAATGGAGAGGATCCGGACTCGATATTGTAAGAGTGCAGTTTGTAAAATGATTTCCTTTTTTTGGGTCTGCAAGTTCTAGTAGGATGTCCAAAACAGGAAAGTGTGCAAGTGTTTATGGGACAGATGGAGTATATTGGGTTTAGACAGAGTTTTTTAAAATTTAAATTAATTTAAAATAAATACTCCCTCGTCCCACTATAAGTTGCTCATTTTGTCATTTTCGTCCGTCCCACTATACGTTGCTTATTTGTTTTTTTACATTTTTTGGAAACTGCTATTCACTTTTTTATTATTATTTTCAATACTTTTTACTCTATTTCCATTACTCTTTCACTTTTCTTCATCACATTATTTATACTTTTTCACTTTTTTCATCACATCACTTAATACTTTTTCACTTTTTGTTAAGTCTTTTGAAAAAATTTCAGTTTATCATATTTGCATCTATTTTGTGCTAATTTTTATGCATTTTAAGGTGTTCTAGGGGCACTTATAATACTAACCGCAATCAGTTCTGTGTAGAATTGGTCATTATTAAGAAAAATGAGGTAAAAATATTGCAATCAAAAGAAAAACAAGCAAAAAAGAAAGAGAGAATTGTGCATCTCTATTGGCAATTTGAAAATCGTAATCCACTTTTTGTGGTAAAATTCAAAGAAAATCAAGTTCAAAACGTGAATAGAAGCCTTGGAAACAAATTTGTGCTATTTTCATAAATTTTTTACTATATTTTAGAACTATTTTTTAAATTCAACTTTGGATACTTAACTTCACATATAAAATGCATTTTCTCTGAGTTTAGAAGTATTTTGCATTAGATCTCCAAATCTCCCCTGGAAGTTTCTTTATCACATTCCCAAACTCTATAGATTGTAATTTAGATTTCCTCTAATTTCTTCCATTGATTTTTTTTTCCAACTGATGAATTAAAACTAGCATTTTGGTGTAATTCAAGTATTGTTCAAGATATTGAAGAAGTTTCCATTTGTCAGTTTCATTATTTTATGTTTTGTCTGTATATTTCTTTTATACTTTAGTTTGATTTCTAGGAAATCTATATTTTAATGGTAGAATTAGGGTCCTTAGCCATGGTCATCTCTTCTAACTATGAGCTTAATTAGCATTGCAAACTTGTATAAATATATTTGTATTATATTTATTTATGAATTTTTTTTTATACTTAACCATATCATACAATTCAAATACATTTTTAAATAGTAACGGACTTGATGGTGCAACTAAGTTCGAATCATTAATTGTATTTTTATAAAAAAAAGAAACATAAAATAAGTGAAATCTAGAACAAAAAGTTAAAAATATTTATTAGAAAAGTAGCACCTATACTATACAAAGAGAAAAATGGAGAATTCTTATATATAAAAGTAGGGATTCTCTATTCTATCAGTTTGACACGTGTCATGCTTCTTTTAACTACACATATCATTCTAAATTAAAAAGAAAATCTTAACAAAATTGTAATAATTATAATTAAATGAATGGATTAGAAATGCCTTTTCCCTTTTCCTCTCCTCACCATAACTTTTGATTAATGAATGTATACTATTGACTACTAGAAAAGATTAGAAACGTCTTTTTCCACTCCTCACCATAACTTTTGATTAATGAATAATACTACTATTGACTACTCAATACGGCTGCCCCTTTAGCAATGCCACCTCACATCTTCCATTGCATATGAACTTCGTTAATATCAGGTATGATTTCTAATGTTCATTCTTCTCTTCCCTTTACCATCTTTGGTACGATTGTGCTTTTTAATGATGAGAAATATTGCCTTGAATATGTTTGTTTGATGGCAACAGAAAATTTTTCAACTTGAATGATGTGGAGAAAACATATTGTCTCAGAGCGACCTTAATAATCTTGGTGTTTGAATCTGTACAAGTAAGAAAAGGAGACAAACATGTATATGCAAATTATGGTGTTGCAGACCCCAAATGGGTGTAATTCTAGTTTTCTTTTCAGTTATCATGATCTATTCTCATAGGTTGTTCAATATTTTCATTTTCTACAGGCTATGGTGCGCCGATCTGTCTGAGTGAAGGTACAACTTTCTTTATCTGCGTGTGTTAATCGACTATATATATTTCTTATATACATTTAACCAATTTTTTTTGTTGAGAATATGCAGGTGGCAGAGAGCTGTAGCCTCAGTTCCAAGAAAATAGAGAGTCTTGCTCTGTCAAAATCAAGGTATCTTACTATTTTGTTAGGGCATAATGATTCTAAAAAAGATGCAATTTTGAAATGAGTAGCAGTAACAAAATGAGATCATCGAAATAGGAACCGGAAAAACAATTACAAAGGTAGAGCTTTAACTAAAATTAAGTTAAGCAGGTTCTTAAGGATATGATTAGTCGGCTGGAATCTACTAATGAGGAGTTGTGTCGAGAGCTTAATGTGTTTCGCAGAGGCAATCAATGTTAAAGTAAGCAACCTATTTAACGGCAACATTAAATAAAGCATGATTGTCAAATGCGAAAAAGAGTGTGAATTTGAAATATCACATTCCAAGGGTAAAAGGAACTATTGTTTTGCAGGTTGTTGCAAATGGTGCTATGACAAGTGAAGGACTTACAAGGGGATATTGACAGAAGTTGAAAAACTTTCTGCTAATACTGATGGATACGCAGAAAAAATGCAAGATGTTCGTTCACAGAAATTAAAACTTCTTGAATCACAAATAACATATCCTGAATTATGTTTTGAATCAGGTCCAGCTTTTAAAGCAGAAACAGGTGACAATGCATCAAGAAAACTACAAGATGAAATACAATGTATTGAAGCACAAAATGTCACATTTTGCTTTTCCTTCTTCTTATATTTCTACTTTCTATTTGAAATTAAGTTTCTATAATAGTTCTTGGTCTTGCAGGTGCAATTACAACACAAGATCAAACAAGAGGCTGAATAATTTCAACAGTGGAAGACATCTCGAATGAAGGAACTACCACAGACAATTTTGCTGCTAAATTCTCTTATGTAAATAAGCTGAACTTTGTATTGTTGTTTGTCCAAGAGATGTTAGCATTTCTGTTTTATTTATGTTACTTTGACTCTTCATACACAATTAAGGAAAGAGGGGGAAGAAATGAGTATGAGAGACACAAACTGCAAGCATTGAACCAATGCCAAAAAATGGTGAGAATCTTACCATTGCGTATTTACAGATATTAGTTTCAGCTTTTTAAGGAAAAAACATAAGAATAACTCATGCTAAATATAAAAAGATAAGCATGTGTCCCAGATCAAGCACTTTCTTCTTAGAATAATTGCATATGGCTCGAGGTTCTCTTTAGATTTTTTATTTTTTTGGTCATCTGCTGTTTGAGGTGAGAAACTAATGTATTGTTCTAAAAATTATACATATATCAAGAACAAATGAATAGAAAACCAATAAAATGACATCTATTGCTGATGTTTTGTAATTTGTTATTTTTTATGAGTTCGTGATTAACAGTACTATGTCAATTACTAAAGCTCAATTCTTTTCATTTTCAAGTTAAAAATATTTATATGAAACATTGCACTAATTGCTTTAAAGATAAAGACAAGAAATATGTTTTTGAATTTCAGGGGTCATGAAATATTAGAATTAATATTATTTTTGTTACTGTTGCTGATGTTGTTCTATTATTATTTTTTATTTTTTTTGAAAGGGTTGTTCTATTATTATTGGTCAAACAAGAAGTATACTTTTACCTTTCAATTTTTGATACACTATGCTTAGTCATTGTATTTGTCAAAGAATTAATAAAGACAGAATTCTTTAATATATGTGTTCTATTGAATGAACTGATGAAATGCCCCTGAACCAATTGCTATTCAAGTTCTTTAGAGAAAGGCCGAAGAAGCTGCAATGGCTACCAAGAGATTGAAAGAATTGCTCGACTTTAGAAAATAAAATTAATGCTCCTTCGTTATATTAAACAGTGTCCTATCAGAAATTCTTAAGTAATTGAAAAAAAAAGGTTCACCCATTCTCCTCTACAAGTGTGATGATATATAAAGGTTAATTCTAGCTATCTAAAGTCCTTAAGTAATGTAAAATTTTTCCATCAACCTTATATCCATTTGTTTAATCCTTTCATTTAAATGGAATTGTGGATGTAGGTGCATCCATTTATGATGGATTTACTCTGTTTAATCCTTTGAAGAGAATGGAATTGTGCTTGTAGGTGCATCTATTTATAGAAAATTATTAACAGAGATAGTACAATTTTAGGAATTAAAAAGAAAGAAAATAAACTCTTAAATTACAAGGGTGAATTCTTGAATTTTTATGCCAGTGAGAAGTTATTCATTGTTACTTTCTATCATATCGAGGTATTATTGAGCATCCTGCAATGATCTACACCTTCCAAGAGGTATTATTGAGCATCCTGCAATGATCTACACCTTCCAAGAGGTTGTTTAAAACATTTTTCTACAATTTTTGCCAAATTTTTAAGTCTTTTGTGTTAGCATTTTTTATTAAATTCACTCTATAACAAAGCCAACTATTAAAGTCTAAAAAGCAAAAGATATAGTTTTGGGAGTTTTCATTTTTATACTTTTATTAAATGGGTATTTGTTTATTGTTTTGTCTTTTATTTAGTTTTAGGAAGAATCAAAAGAAGGGGGAATGTAAAACAAAGCCAGTGGTTGCACTTCAAGAATTCACAATGTCTATGTAGAGAGTCTTGCACTTGAACAATTGTAAATAGCTACTCTTCAATTTTCACAAGCATAATTCTATAATTCTTCCATCAAGGTATCTCAACTTTGGTACTACTCTTCTTGCTTTCCCCTCTTGATTTTAATTTTTAAACTATATCTTTATTTATTATCTTACCCCTTTTTTCCGGGGGAATGAAGCTTACTTACATAGATGTAACTGTAACCCCATTTTTTGGGAGAAGCAAAACTTACTTACATACATGTAATCTAAAAAAAATATTTCTGCTAATAAAATAAATAGAATTTTTAGTAGCTCTAATTGGGTTATATTTTGAATCTTTGATACATTATGATTTCTTTATGGATGTATGTGTTTGAAGTTCACCATGCGTGTTCGTTGCAGGACTCAAACTTGCATTACCATCTACTCATCTTTGCTTTTAAATTTAGTACATGTATGATTTCATTTGCTTACCGAATCTTTTTATAAAATAGTTTTATACACTTCTGTTTTATTTCAAGTCGCAATAGAAGATAGTAAGGACGAGTCTCATTTTACATTCTGATCCTATCATTGTTATGGGTACTAATTACATATTTAATATGTAAACATTGTTTGTTACTAATTCAATCTCATCTCCAAGCTATATAATGTATTTAATTAATTAAGTTATAGGTATGTATTTATGAGGAATGAATAATATGAAATTATGAGAACCTTGGGTTTATTTTGTTGGTCCCTATTACCAACCTTATATCTCCCTCCTAAATTGTTCCCAAAGGGAATCGAGCCCGGCTCACACACTCAAGTGAGGAGCCCGGTGGCCAGGTGAGCTAATCCACCTGGTTATTTTGAGATTGTGTTTTAATTTGCCAAAAATGAGAAATGATATATATATATATATATATATATACATATATTGGACTGAGATGTAGAAATGAATAACTATAAGCTTCTGTCATAATTTATGGTTTTTTTAGATCATTTTTTAAAAACCTAACAAAAAATGAGTTCATTTTCTGTATGATCAATGTTTGAACTTAACACTAGCAATTCAAAGAATTAGTGGGATACATCTTCGCTCCCCTTTATTCACCGGAATGTCTTCAATGACCAAATATTTTAAACAAAACCAGAATTTGTCACTGGAGCATACTACGACATTGGTTCAGCGATTGAAGGTCTTGCACACGGGACATATTTTATTTCAGATCTTATGTACAAATTTCGTTCCACTTTGTCCATATTTAAGTGAATATCACATAGAAAGTTTTCAATCTTGGTAGTGTGGCAACAATTTTTATGGAGAGATGGAAAAGGACATGAATGAGGTTTCTCTTTAAAAAATTTAATTAGCAATAAACAAGCTATTTCATAAACTGATTTTAGGTTGTGTGGGGGTTGCCTATCTATCTCTTTTACAGATACACCAAGATAATTTTTTACAAGGCTCACCTATTTGTTCTCAGTTCAGAAGTGCTGAATCTCTCTTCTAAAATACAAATAAGCTCATTTCAATGAATTTTATTAGCAAAAGCTGTGAGATTAGCAAAAGCCGTGAGATTTGGCTTGCATCACTGTCTGCACTATGATTATATGTCAAGCCAAGTTTACCTAAAAACTCTTCACGGCATTTTTGAATTGGTTCTTAGAGTAGCATATTCTATTAATTCCACATGCTTAACTTGATTAAAAAAATTTGGATAATATTTCTAAAATGTGATATTGTAGGGAACAGAGACTGGCTTCGTGGCAAACAAATATAATTTTTTAACCTAATCTAATCTAATATGTATATGATGAGGTCATTGATTCTAATATTTAAATAAAAGAATTTTACCAAGGAAAAAGAGATAAAATAAAAATATTATGGAATAATTGTGGGGTCCACTAAAAAATAAAGTGATTGTCTGATCGGAAGTTGGTATAAGTTATTGTTATTCCTCACAAGACCAAACTTGCAAGGAAATATGAAAACCAAATTAAAAAACAATGAACTTTACATTTTATTGATTTTAAATGAACACGACTGAGAATTAAAACCCAAACAAACACTTGCACAATTGTTTAAAACAAATTGTTGTTGCAAATATTGTGCTGATTAAATTATTTATGAATTATCAATCAGATTTTGTCCCTCACATAAGTTCGGATAATGTTATTGGAAAAACGTTCTTGGCAGAGCATATAATTTGCAGCTGGACTCTTTATATAATGATAGGTTTAATGCATGGTAATCAGCGAATTCACATGTGAAATCAATGATTATGCTTCAAGGGCTGTTGAGGGCAGCATCACCTGAGCCGTGGACGTTGGCCTTGACCTAGAATTGAGTTTGTTTGGGATAAAACATAGTTTTTTTTAAAGGAATGAGAGAATACTAGGCCAAAGTACAACCAGTCTACACCATCAATAATTAGAGCTAAAAGTAGCCATGACAATGGTCTTAATGTTCAGTTATGCATTGGCTTCGATGGAATTGGGGAGAAAATGTCAATGGCGCCAGAGCGGGCAACACGTCATCATCTATAAAAGAAGACCACTCTTTAGGAAAGTGTAAGAAAGGGTTACACCAAATTCAGTGTGAATCGGGTGTATGAAAATTTGTGTAAAAAATAAAGAGTATGATTGAATCATATTGCAAACACAAAAATATTATACAAAGGCATTTATGCATTTTATAAGATGCATTAGAAGAAGCTATAAAAAAATTATATTCCATGTAGAAAAATCACATAAGATATTCAAAATGTCATCCATATACAGAGATTGAAAGAATTTCGTCTCATTTAAAAGTTAAAATTTGTAAAAAAGTGTAAAATCAATTCATTTAATCAATTTTTCTAATACTTTTTCTCTAATTAATGGACGAAAAACTCAACTTTAACTTTTTCGGGAGGAGGCTCAGTGAGTAGACGAATTAAGGGAAAACTAGCTTTCAACAAGAACTAAGCGTTAGATGTTGATTAAGTCTAAACTTTGATACCACGAAAAAAAACTATCTCATCAAAAAATATAAATTTCCAGAAAAGTGTGTAATTAGTTCATTTATTTATATTACCTAACAAAGATCATAAAAAAAAAGGACAAACCACAATATTATCAAATATAAGGTGACCTAAAAATATTTATACTTTTTATTTTCTATCAAGTATTTAAATACAACCTATAAAATCTCATAAATAAATAAAAAATTACAAAAGAGTGCATTGCACGGGCAAAAATCTAGTGACAGAAATGAGAAAGATACTATACGCAAAGAAGAAAGAGAAAAAAATAAAGGGAATCGAGAGTGGCAATGGTGTGATCGAATTTAGGAGAAGTTCTTTAATTGAGTTTGCATCACACATTATTTCATATGGAAGAGATTATAAAAGGGACAGAAGTTCTTTTACCAACTGAGAATTTTTCAATTTACAATTTAAAAATGTGTATGCATTAGATGTATCGTGCAACTCAAATTCATTTTTAAAAAGTTACACAAAATAATACTGAAAATTTACATATATAATTATTGAAAAGTTTATCTTTAATGATGTAACTTTTCAGTAATAATCAATGTTCTAAAAAACACTAGGTGTTAGTTGATCGGACCACTAGGGTCTAGCGACTAAATCGGAGACTAGTCGGAAGCCCCTAAACAATAAATAAAATTAATTATTTTATAAAGGGTTAATTATATAAAAATACAACACATTTTACTCAACTTTCAATTTAATCCCGGGCTTTACGATTATAATTAAAAAGCACAACCTTTTAAAAAATTTGAATCCTATACATACTTTTCATCTCCGACCGGCAATTGATGATGTATCTTGTCGGAGTGAGTAAAAGTTTTTCATGCTGGCATGCATGTATAAAATTTAGAAATTCAATCATCAAGTATTGAGATTTTTCAAAATTTTGTATGATTTTGAAAAAAAATTTCTAGGGTATTTGGGTGTTTTTTCAAGTGTTTTGTGAATATAATATTGAACGTTACAAACATATAAGTACATTTTTCCCTTTTACATCCAGAAAATATTTATGAGTAAAAAGTATTGTTATTTTATATATATGAATATGATATATGGTGTGCAAAATTTTAAAAAATAAAATATATAATTAAATGTGTGTACGTCAGTGTGGTAAATTTTCACGCGCTCCGATGAGACACGTTATCGGTCGTCGACCGAAAATAAAAAAATATGTATCCAATTGAAATTTCTTAAAGGGTCAGGCTTTTTGATAATAATCGTGAAGCTCAGGATTATATTGAAAATTGAGTAAAAGGTGGTGCATTTTTATAGAATTAACCCTTTTATAAATTAATAATACATAATACATAAAATAATAAAAAATTAATATCACCACCTTTGAATATTGAAATTATAAGTGATAAAAATCATGAAACTCAAAATTCAATAAAGTCATAATTTAAAAATCAAAAGATGAGACATATTAGTTTAAATTTCAAACTTTTAAGTTTTACATATTAAAAATAAAAACACAATAATTAAAGAGATTATTAAAAATGACAACACAATATTAAAAAAATTTAAGTTGAAATGGCCTAGTCGGGACCTAGTCGGCCTAAAGAGAAAAAAACAGGCTTAATCGGGAATAGCCTAGTCGGCGCCTAGACACCCTAGTTGGCACCTAGTCGGCTCTAGGCGTTGACTACTATTCTGAATGTTTTTTTTTCTTTTGATATAAATCGGGTCAACCAAGGACTGACTAGAGACTAGTCTTGGCCGAATTTTAGAACACTGGTAATAATTTGTGTAACTTATTTAGTAATAAATAGTGTAATTTTTAAAAAATATACTTGAGTTGCACGGTGCACATGAGACTTGCTCATAATAATTTAGTCTTATATACAACAAGTGCATTATGCAATTCAAGTGTAATTTTAAAAAAATCATTTCATTTATTTCTAAAAGATTACTTTATGTATATTAAAAAATTTACCCAAATTAAATTGAACTTCTAATATAAATAAGCGTAATTTTTAATTCATAAAAATAAATTTTTTAAAAGTACACTTAATTAGAAAATGAATCGGTTGCACAATAAATAAATTTATTAATAACATTTCCGAGAATTGGCATATAGAAGGGATTGGATAGGGTTAGCCCCCCATTTTTAATTGTAGGCTGAAAGAGAAATTCCTTAATGGGCTTGAATTTGCAGTAGCCCACAAAGGATAATGTTATGCTATGTTGGGCTAAGGTGAAATTTAATGTTGTTCAAGTTCAAGTTCAAGGGCAATCTTGTCTAATTCGTGGAAAACGGATTTCAACAACTTCGCTGCCAAATTTCTCAAGCTAACCTCCGGTGAGATGATTCTCATGCTGCAAATTTACCCCTCGTATAAGGCCGGAAATTCCCTTAAGCACCTCGTATCCACCAACATTACCACCGCAAACTCCGGCCTGCAGTTCCGCCGGAAGATACTCTACCTCCAATCTCTGCGAGTAAATCCCGAAAAAGCCCTCCACAATAACCCAAATCTCCGTTCTGCCCCTCTCTCAAGCCTCCGCTCCATCACCCGATGTCTATTATCGATGGGAATCGAGCTCTCTGCTGTCGGTCGGATCATCGACATGTACCCTGAGCTTCTCACTGCCGATCCTTATGAAGACATATACCCAATTTTCGATTTTTTGCTCAATACTCTTGAAATTCAATATCCCGATATCAGGAAAGCAGTACTTCGGTGCCCCCGGATTCTTGTTTCCGACCTTGAAACTCAATTGAAGCCCGCGCTTGAGTTCCTCACCCGATTGGGCTTTACGGGCCCCTATAGGATAACATGGCACACTTCATTGTTGTTGGTATCGAGCGTTGAGCTCACGTTGACTCCAAAGATTGAGTATCTGATGGGTTTAGGGTTTATGTATGACGAAGTGAGGACTATGGTGTTAAGATCACCGGGATTGTTAACATTTAGCGTGGAGAACAATTACAGGCCGAAGATGGAGTATTTCTTGAATGAAATGAATGGGAGTTTGGAGGAAATTAAGAGCTTCCCACAGTATTTTTCCTACAGTTTGGAGGGGAAAATTAAGCATCGTCATAGGCTCTTGATGGCGCATGGATTGTGGATGCCATTGTCGAGTATGTTGAAGGTTAGTGATGGAGAGTTCGAGAAGCGATTGCGGGTAATGTAGGGGAAGCCATTGTAGCTTATATAAATTGCCCTTGCTTAAATCTCGAGGTAAATATTCATGGGACTGTAAATTATTAGATTTCAGAATTGCATATTCTTGATAAAATAGTAGAGTTTTTCTGTTACAAAGAGATTTTTGTTCAGTTTCTAGTCTTGTAGCGCTCCTAAACAATGGTGAATCATCAAAGTTGAATTTGGATGATGCTAATTATCTCTACTTTGTGATTGCAATCAGCTTATATTAGCTTAGATAAGAAATCGTGGCTTCTTGTTAATGCGTGTCAAATTCCGTAAACTAGGGGACGTGCACTTTTTGACTTCTCCTTCCCGACCTAAGAATTTTAAACATGGTGAAAGATAAACATGCACCAACGTGTAGTAGTTAGTATATCCCTCTACTTCCTCAGGGTAAAGCTCTGGCTCTAATGAAGAGGAGAGTTTTAATAAGTGAAAATCAAACTTCTCTAGTAATATAAGCATGTGAGTGAACATGAAAGATTGAGTATCTCTGTTGGGCTTTGGGCTTTAGGCTTGGGCTTGGGAGGATTATTGTCTAGAGGCAGGATGCTGGCTTGTTTACATTTATTGTGGATAACATTTAGAGACCAAATTTGGGGCATCTTTTGAAGGGGGAAAAGAAAAAAGAGAGTTTCTTATTTACTTTGGCAAGGATGATTGGGCCTTGTCTTCGGTATTTTTGCATGGATTTTCGATTCCATTGTTGGATAAATTGATGATTATTGATATAGTTTAATGCTGGCTTGATTGAGGAGAAGCATTGATGGATGATGGAACCATTGCAGCTTTATGTAAATAACCCTTGATTACATTTTCTTATCATTGTTTGGGTGTTAATATTTGGAAATGCTTATATTGAGTTGTTAAATTCTTTTGTACACAGTTAAACAAAATACATAATTTTTACGCGGTGTGTTAACAGTAGTGAAAGGTTTAGTACTATGTTATCATTTATGTTCCGGGAGGTCGGAACTATGGTTATGTTTTTTTTTAAATCATCTCACTCTTATTGTAAGAGAATTATTTCTAAAACAATTATATACTTGCAAAAAGATTAGGTTGCTGATGTCATCCCAACTACTAAAAATGAATTTATCTTATCAAATTTAAAGAAAAATTTATCCTGGAAAGATGGGAGGAAGGGAAAAGGAGAACTAAGAGCAATCGGAATTAAGTTAGAAGAACGAATACAGTTTGCGTTCATCACAATTTCTTGAATCGTGATTCGTGGTCTCGACTGATTTTACTAATGGCTCGTAAATCTCGTTTCGTCTTCCTTGCTTATGTACAAAGCTGATTAATCTGCTCTTTTATTTAATGTAGAATATAAATACTAATAACTTTTCAAAACAGCTTCATCAATTGCAAGGCTAACTTAAAAGGGTTTAGGTTGAGTGTTGCAGATCTTAGCAGTTATCCACTGATGCAAACAATTATTGGCTCCTTTAAAATGGTACGCCGATATCTCCCCTCTTGACATATATTATTTTTCTAAAAGTTCAACACGTTTAAATAAATGGAATAATAGGGAGGGTTGGTGAGGATTTGCATGATAGTCATTTTTTAAAGCTTATTAGATTATTGTGTTATGACTTGTTAATTCTGAAACTCTCCCTCTTGCTTCTGTCTGGTTGTATTTTTTCAATATCCGTGCTTCATTTTAGGAAGAATACATACAAGAGTATACGGGTATAAATACCTGAGTATGTATGTGATGAGTTTAATTAAAGACAAAATAGCCCTTGTATAAAGACCTGGAAAAAGGTGATTGTTTGACAAAGTATGAAATATGAGAGAAATTCCAAAGTTGAATAACACATCATCTGTATGTAAAATGGAAATTGCTGATCATCCCATCTGGGATCCAGAGAAAATGCAGTCAAGGTTGATTAAATAATTCACAAGGCATTGGGTGGATATGATGATCAGAGGGGTAGCTAGAGTCAGTAGTAGCCTTTCTGTGCATTGTATGACTTGTACGAATGCTGAAATTGGTGCTTAATATCTGCCTCTCCAATTGCAACAAAGGACAATCCCTTAACCCCCCTTTTTAACATATTATTTCTCTGCCCCTCTCTCTGCAATCCTCAATTTAACAATCTGACACTTTCTTTTGAATTATTACTTCCAAAATCTTGTAATGCATGATCAACCTCAATATAGCTTCCTGCTTGTTACTAAAAACAGATTATTAGTATATCAATCCAAAAGTTAATAGTGAGTGAGACTAATTAGTGTCTATCATCTTATGCATGTCACTCTCTCTCTTCATTGCATTGCACATATTTATGCACACGCACACATATCTAATTGTACCAGACATACCTGAAATCCCAAAGCTACCCCTAGGGCCCTACCCTTATTGGGTTTAGCACAACAGTGGAGCAGTGTCTGAAAGGGTGGAGTTGTACCCAAGTAGAAGAGTAGTATTGATGTCAAGTATGGATCCAAAACACAAGAAATTATTGATAAAAATGGGGAAGATAGGAGGTGGGCTCCACCCCAGTCTTCTCACTTTCTTTATCTGCAATACGTTGGAGCTTCATTTACCATTAACTCACCCCACTTGTTAACATCTCCCTGCCAATTCATGGGAACCCGTGGAACCTTTTCTTACCACCATGCATTTCTTTATTATTTCAATCATAATCTCTTTAACCCTTTCTTTTCCTTGATTAATGTTTAAATATATTTTTAACAATTTGATAAATGGTAATTCAAAACCATGATCTCTTGGTTGTATAATTTTTAAAGAAAATGCTTTTGCTGACTTATTTATTATCTGGATAATATAAAGGGGCCTATGGTTTTTATTTTTTAGGTGAGTGTTTGGTTGGAGAATTTTGGCCATGAATAATGGTAATCAAAGTCATAGTGTGTGTTTGGAATGAGTATGACTCTACTATGATTTTGATTCCCAAAAACTAAGGAATCAACCATAGTTCATTTCATACTCTTTCCATTCCTTAAAATTATACCAAACGGCCCCTAAGACTCGACTTCAACCTAAAAACAGACTAGAGATTTATAACTTATAGTTTATTAGTGGAGATTTGTTTCAAGGCTAAGCAAAATTTTATATGGTCTGGTACAATATCGTATCTTGTGATTTTGAACATGAGATTTAAAGTGAAGATTAGTCTTTTTATTGTGACAATTAGAATCAAAATAAGTTGGTCAATATTGCACTGTTATTTCCTACGTATTATTTTCCTCAAATCATTACTCTATTTTGCTCAATTGTTATTCTCAATTTAAAGAAGAGTAAAATTGAACTAAACCACCGTGTAAACGTTAGTTGTTTATAGTTAGAAGTGTTAGTTCACCAATTCCGCAAATATTCCAAGATTTTTCTCCAAGCCGCTTTATATGTCCCTTAACATGTTCCCAAAGGGAATTGAATCTGAGGAGCTTAATGGCCAGGTGAGCTAACCATCCAATTTATACCAAAATTGCTTTCATATATGAAGTGACACGCATATTAATAAAAAGAGATTTAATGGGAGAGAGTTAAATATGAGTACTTATTTGTGAGACTTTATCTTTTAATTAGTCTTAGATTGATAATTTTTACTTATTTGCTGGTTTCATATCTCCATATTATTCCATCATTTTTACCATAAAAATCTTACTTTCTTTGGATACTTGAGAGGAGATCATGTGTAATTATGATTAGAGTCTTCCCTATTTATGGTTGTTTACAATTACAGATAACCACTACTTGTACACTATGTCAACTGCCCCTGCAGAGTATCCTTTCCGACCGACACCGTGGAGAGAATTGTGCTTGTGTTGTACGGTCAAATTTACCTCATTACAGACATATATATATATATATATATAGTATAATGTGCCATTTTTATGGATATAAAATAAACTTTTTGAAAAGATGGAACTATATATATATATATATATATATATCGTAGTAAAAAATAAAGAAGTGGTAGTTGGAAAAGGGGCATGGACATTGAATGAGAAAATGTCCTTTAGTAAGATCTTAGTCTTAGCACCAATTTTACTGCACCAACAAATTTAGTCTAAACAGTATACGCATTACTATTTTTTCCTTGGTGATTTTCTGTTTTTGTCCTAACGAGGTTTTCCACTTTACTGTTTTTACACTGTTTATCCATGTTCAAACGAGTCTGAATTTAATGTCCTATTACATCCTTTTTCAACTGCATCTCACATATATACAGATGAAATCAAAGCCTAATTTAGGAGGATAATATATATTGCAGGAATTTTTGTCCAACATTTAATAGGTTTTAATTATTCTTTTGCACTACGTTTACAATATCGATTTTTTTTATTAAAAGATATTATTCTGATAGTAAATGAACGGTTTAAAAATACATTTGAGTTTCACGGTGAAATATATTTGAGCTATATATGTTCCATGCTTGTATTATGTCTGATATTGGTAGCAACATAAACAAGGGGGTGGGTGTTTGTGGTTGAAGCAAATAATGTGAACAAGATAACAAGCAATTAAATATATAGAGAAAGTATGTGTTCCAATCATCCAATGATGTAAGGTGTAACATATAAGTGCTGAATAATATTTGAAACCCCACTTTGGTATTAATAAGGTTGGGGCTAATTTATTTTTATTTAAGGTGTGACAACAACATTTGCCCACTTGGTTCTGCACCCTTTGGACAAATTTAACTGATTTTCATGCTTCATATCTAACTTGACAATTGTACTAGAATTTATAATGATGCCTCTCTCTCTCTCTCTCTCTCTCTCTCTCTCTCTCTCTCTCACTCTGATGCCTCTCTCCCTCCCTCCCCCTCTCTCTCTCATAGTATTATGTTTACTGGTTAGAGAGAGAGAGAGAGAGAGAGAGAGGTTTGTCTTGTAGTAAAATGTTTCTTGGAGGTGGAACCCAAGAGGCAAACATGGAGAGGTAACTATCATGCAATTTTTCATGGCACATACTTCCAAAGGAAACACACCCAACAGAATCTCATGCCAGCAGTCCTACTTATATATGGTGGGTCACTCCCACTGATCTTCGTTGGTATTTGATCATCACTATTTTCTTTCAATCAACAGTACCTACCTCCATTATTACAATCAATGCATATATAAATAATTTATTTATTTACACACTATGTTTTTTTTTTTTTTTTTGATTAATTTCCTACATGCATGTTGTGTAGATTCACATCACAAAATTAACACAAATAATTAATGATATGTAGTACCCTTTTTTTTGTAGAGCGGTCAAGTATATCTACGAATTATCAATCATGTATGCACCTGTTGCAAAGTACACGTAGCTGCTCGTTGTATTAATTAATTGATGTTTGGGAAATATTTAAACCTACATTATATATATTATATATGTGTTGAGGATCGGACATGACTTGTGCGACAATTGGAAGTGCATGTCTAGATATTGTCATGTAATATGTTTATACGTTTTAATTTATGTGTTTGGGGAAAATGTGTATGATGATGCTTCATTTTCGATGTAGGACCATTTTTTGTGACATATGTTTCCTTCTTCACATGTAAGTGGTGGGATGCATCTTAACATATCATTGCAAGTAGAGCACATCTTATTCGTGTAAACTACAACAGATGTAGGGTATTCATGTACGTAAATTAATTATATAACAGTAAAGCTATATAAGTATACAATATATATATTTTAACAATTTACGGTTAAAATTGAGATTTCTAGCGTTATATTTTGCAGACATAATAAAATTATATGACAAAAACTTATATGAAATGTTTCACGGTGTGAAATATATCATATATAAAAAATTCGTGGATTCATGGCCGGGTCGGGTCGGGTCGAATTTGGGTAATTTTTTCAAATTTTCGCGCAAGCACAATTTTCAGGTTTTTTCGCTCTCAAATGCATATTATTTTATCAATCATAATATTTCATATAGTACATTTTCTCTTTCAGTAACACGTATTTTTCCATATTGTAACACACATTTGTCAATATTGTAACACAAACTGGGGAGAAAATGTGTTTTACTATTAGAGAAAATGTGTGTTACAATCTTATAAAATACTGTTCTTTTTATATATATATATATTTATTTTTATATAAATAAATAATTTTTCATATAATACAAGATCAAAATTCGTGTTACTATAAGAAAATTTGTTTTCTCATAAATATTTATGGAAAAATAAATTTTTTATAGTAACACACATTTTTTGTTAGATTGTATGAAAAAAATATTATTTCTACAAAAACAAATGAATATATGTAAAAAAAACAATATTTAATCTGATTGTAACATTCATTTTGCCTAATAGTAATATGCATTTGCCCAAATTGTAACATATTTGAGAGCGAAAAAATCTGGAATTATAGTTACGAAAATTTTGAAAAGAAAATGACCAAATTCGACCCGACCTGATTAAGGACCCGCAAATTTTTAATATGCTATGTTTCAAATAAGTGTGACTCAAATTATATATATATACATATATTATATTATATATATATATATATATATATATATATTATAGGGTGAAGTCAATCATAAAGGTGGGGAAGCTTTCTCACGTGCGGCTCCCGGGATCATCAGATGAGATGGGACTTGAAGAACCAACACTTTAATACGGTGTCATATTTATTTTTTATTTAATTTTAAGCTTCAAATCTTATTTTCAAATTAATATCATTAATCATTCCAATTAAATGGCACAAGATTTAAGGTTGACCCAGGTTCGATTCTCGGAACGAATTAAGAGAGATATAAGGTTGACATGAAGATATTTTTGGAGTGTTTGAAGACTCGGTTAACTAACTTTGATATAAAATTGGTTTTGATATAAAATGAAAACACAAACTATTATAAGCACTCAAGTGCATGAGATTGAATAATTTTAAACATTTTTAATAAATGTATTTAGAGTTAATTAATTATTGAATACTGATTAGAGTATTTATTGATTACTATTAGAAGTATTGTGATATTGTTAATTATTATTTGAGATATTAATAATATTGATTCAGGTTAACATAAAATACACACCGAATTTTGTATTTTTTATAATTAACTTCCAAAATCTAAGGGGGTGTTTTGGCACCTTTGAAAGACGAGTAATGATAATCAAAGTTATAATGTGTGTTTGGAATAACTCTACTATAACTTTGATTCCTAAAAATTAAGGAATCTACCATAGTTCAGCTATTTGAGAACTATGACTTTCATTCCATATTCATTCCATTCCTATACTCTTTCCATTCCTTATAATTATATCAAACGCCCCCTAAATATAGTATATATATCATATACTTGAGTGTACACAAGAATTGCTGAAATAAATTGCAATCAATTAAATAATATGTGTTGTAAAAAACTATTAAATAATATTTCCACCGTGCCAAAGGAATTTGGACACTTTCATTATTTGGACGTCCCACACAAATTTACAAACTACTAAAAAAACATTGATTTATGTGCACATTCACAAATCTATATATATATTTATCCATATGTCAATACTTTATATATAAAACATATTTTTTTCTAAAAATGTACGGTTCGTATGGTGCAAATTTATAAGGGATTGATGGAGTAATTGCTTCTATGGATAATACATGTTCTGAAATTTGTGGTTGGAAACAATTAAAGAATTATGAAAACTACACACGTACATATATATATATATATATTGAAATGGAGTGGGACTGATCAGCTTTTAAAAAAAATTGGATTGAGAAACAGAGAGAGACAGAGGGTGATGAGAAGTTTTAACCTTTTCTTCTCATTATAATCTCTTTTATGGTCCGAAAATTTGCAGACCAGATAGTAGATTGTCCTTGTCTGATAACACACTCAAATCATACACGCACGTATGCACCTCTTCCCATAATTCTTGTCCTCTCCTAACTAAATCAAATCTACCTATATAGCTCATCATCTATTTTTATGACTACTACTTTTCCCCTTACCTTTTTTTTTACTCATTTTAATTTTAACCACCCACGGTCAATTCTCTCTCTGCACCATGAATATATTCACATGGAATTATTGAATTTCTATTATTATAGATATATAGTTTTTCTGTCATTAAAAATTCTTAAGTTTTAATAACAAGATCGATTTTTGTTATTGCCGGTCAATTTTCTTTAATGCCAATTTATGCTATATATATATATATATGCTTAGTCAAGCTAACCACGATCTTTATATGTATGAGCACGCATTTTACAAAGTAAATATTGTGTCGAATGAGTTTTTTTGTGGTGTAATATCAACAAGATTCAAAATTACTAAGGGAGCAGCATTTGGTATAATTATAAAAAATAAAAAAGACTTAGGAATTAAAGTGTTTTCAAATAGCTGAACTATAGTAACTGTCTCATTTTTTTAGAGTAAAAGTTATAATAGAATCATTCCAAACACATACTATATTTTTAATTGTCATTACTCATCTTAAAAAATTGTCAACTAAACACCCCTAATTATTTAAAGAGCATTTATACATTGATTAAAAAAAAAATATGACCATATCAAAATTTAGAATTAGAATATCTACTGAAAAGTGAAAAGTAAGTTGAAATACAGTGGCGGTGAGATGTTGATGTTGATATTGAAAATGTATACGAGTTGTTTTTTAGGTGGTATAGTAAAATGTTTAGTTTCATTTCATAGGGTCCATAAATACACCTATTATAATTAGGGGTGGACGGTACGGCATACCGAAAATATTTTCGCCATACCGTTATCATACCTAAATTTTCGATATCGAAAAATATCATACCGTTATCATACCGAAAATTTCGGTATACCGAATTTCGATATAAAAAAAAATCATACCATTTTCATATCGAAAATTTCGGTATGACAACGGTATACCGAAATTTTTGGTATACCGAAATTTTTGGTATACCGAAAATTTTGATTTTTTAGGTATACCTTGACATACCGAAATATTTCTATATACCGAAATATTTTAGGTACACCGAAATATTTTCAATATGAAATTGAAATATTTTAATATACCGAAAATATTACGGTATATCGCGGTATACCGAAATTTCTATATTTATATAACGTTACCGTATCAAAATCTTCGATACGATACCATACCGTACCGAAAATTTCGGTAATACCGAAAATTTTGATAAATTCGATATTTTTCGATACGATAAGTGCGGTATACCGGTATTTTCGATATTTTCTCCACCCCTAATTATAATAGTATTTCATACAGGATCATTTATTATGTTTGAAATTTTGTATAATTTTACGTATAAAATTAATTCGACTATACTCTTTCCAATTAAATGACAAAATAAAAAATCTGGATTCCAAGATACATTATATTTTATTGAGTATTTTAGACAAATTATACTTTTCTAAAAGGGAAGTAAACTATATATTTTTCTCCATTCCACGAGACTTTGCACATTTTTTCTAATCTATAAATAGTAAAAATTATTATTTTGATTTTTTCTTCACACATATTCACAAATTTATACTCCCTCCGTCTCGTAGGAATTTGCACCCTACGGGACGGCACATTTTTTAAGGAAAATATATTTTATATATAAAGTAGTGGTATATGGGTAAATATATATGTGTATGAGTTTGTGAGTGTGCACGTAAACCAATGTTTCCTTTTTTAGTAGTGTGTAAATTTGTGTGGGACGTCCAAATAAAAAAAATGCAAATTCCTGTGGGACAGAGGGAGTATAAATTTTTATTATTTTTTTACACTCAATTAAACTAATTTCATTACTTTAATAATATAATTTTATATGTCAGCCTCAATAATCTACTCATTACATTTAAAAAAAAAAAGTATAAATCTTAATGTGAAGAGTGATTTGGAACATTGAGAGTATAAATTGAGAAAAAAAAAAATCTTAAGAATAATCTTAATATTAAATAAATATCGACCTATATAATCAAAGAAGGCACTAATATATATTCTTAAATTCATCCCTGATATATTATAATATTATGAGAAATGTGTATAACAATGATTGGATGCATGCATGAAGCATGCCGGAAGATAAAAGAGACGGGTTAGGTGGAAGCTTATTATTTAATGGGAAGCAATCCCTCTTTTCATCAAATTATTTTTCATTTTTTTTTATTTATTGTTCACAATTTTTTTTTTATTTCCTTATTTAAAAATAATTTACACTAACAATAAAATTTTGGGCCCAACAATACTCTTATTTTTCCTTTACTTTATTTATCATTTCAATATAATATTACTCCCTCCGTTCCAGAGCAATTTACAAGGGAGGAAAATAGAATAAAGTAAGAAAAGTAGTGTTTTGAGGGTTAATTTGGTAAAATTTTATGTAAAAAGTAAAAAAATTAGTTGGATTGAGTGTAATGTGGGCCCAAAAAGTAAAAAAGTAATGGTATTTTGTGTAAATATGTAGATATTGTGAGGGTGAAGTTTATAAAAAAAGTTTTTTTTTTTGGCCTGCAAGTTCCTTTGGGACGTTTCGAAAAAGAAAACTTGCAAGTTTTTCTGGGATGAAGGGAGTTCTTTTTATTAAATTCCGTATCAAAAAAAAAAAAGGGAAAAAAGTTCATGTACGGAGAGAGTATTAATTTATAATTGATCGCATTGAATCTGACTATAATTATTAATTTAATTTTTTTATAGGGAAGATATATGGAGAACCTTCTAATGTACCAATCAGTTGGATGAGATACAAATAGAAAGATTTGTCCAAATAACAGATAAAAACCTATAAGAGAGAGAATATGATTCAATTAAATCACATAACAAACCTCCACAATAATCCAACGGAAATCTGTCACGCTCATAATTTGAACCTACATATTATTGAAAAATTTCTCAACAGATCTTAATAATGCGTCTAAATTCAAATAAAAGTGAACCAACATAAAAATTACTCACTCCTTCCCATTATAAATTGCTCATTTATTTTTTTATCTTTTCTAAAAATTATAATTCACTTTTTTATTATTATTTTTTAACACTATGCATTTTCATTACCTTTTCATTTTTTTCCCATCACACCACTTATATTTTTTCACTTTTTTCATCACTTTACTTATAACTTTTCACTTTTACCTTAATTCGTTTGTCCAAAAACAAGGAAGGGAGTACTAATTAATTAATCCTGACTCGGTCTTTGCTGTACCTTGTCCACTAAACAGTAAAAAAAAGATATAGTACAACTTAATTATACCCTGCAGGCAGTAAAAATAATAATAGATCAGAATGCTATATATATATTCTCACAAAAAGGAAAAAATAAAACCTGTACACTGTAATAACAACACCTTTCCACAAGAAGTAAGGCTGCAATTCTTGGATATATATCTTCGTCTGTAAAAGTGGAACACATCACAAATTATTCGACATATATACAATATTTTATTGCAGGGCGTAATTAATAATTCACCAACCAAATATTAAATTTAGATATATATATATAAGGGGAAATATGAATCCTCATATGCATTTCTTGGGACCCTATATGGGTGAGGAATAGGTTATGCCGGAAGGAATTGGGTCAAATCCATTTATAATAACATTTTATCTTAAAAAATATTACTCTCTCCATTTTCCTATAAATTGTTCATCGCTTTTGGACACACGAATTAAGGTAAAATCGAAAAAGTATAAATGATGTAATGAATAAAGTGAAAATGCATAAGTAATGCAATGAAAAAAAGTGAAAAATTAAAGAAAATTGTGTAAAAAATATTAAAAATAATAATAAATAAATGAATAATAATTTAAAAAAAAATAAAAAACAAATAAGCAACCTACTGAGAAAGAACGAAAATGACATTAATTAGTTTGGGAAAAATCCAGCGTTGTGGTAAGTGGTTTAATTAAATCTCACAGCTTTTGTCCAAATATATTTGAGTTTCATGACTGGAACTGTAGTAAATTTTCTGCCACTATTCTGATGGGCAACCAATAAATGAAAACGTCTGCAGTTGGCTTTGGCTTTTGTCACAGTGACTGGTAAAAGATTAGATTACAGTTACCTCTTCATGATCTATTCTTAAAGTTTCTCACTTAATGTTTTCTTTTTCTTTTTTTTTAAAGAAGGATTATAATTTTATTATTGTAATTATGAATACAAGATTATTCTACATATAATACTATCAATATAAAAAAATATAGTTAAAGAGTTGATTCATGGGTCAATTTAATAAATAAAATCAATCACGAATTTTGGTGCATTAATTTTTTATAATTACAACATAGTTTTTTGGAAAATGAACAATTTTACATCTATATATTTGTGTCACCACTAATATATCAACAGATATGCACATTTTGTAGTTTGATTTTGAAGATTTTCCATTAAAATTAAACTCATTTTCATTTTCTTTACCATCAGATTTTTCAATAATTAATAATACTGTCATGTGATACAGAATAGATAAACCTTTTCTCTCTCTCTCTCTCTCGGAGCAAATCATTCGTGTTATAGTGTTTTACTAGTGATGCAGTCGTAGTCACTTGGAAATCCAATATATATATATATATATATATATATAAAAGATGGGGGGAACAATTTAAGTGATGAATTAATTTGGATTGGGAATTAAGGTTGGGTGTGTGTGCGCGTTATAGATAAGACTGAGGGGTGTCAAGTGTGTGTAAAATAGAGGCAAGGAAGCAGACATCACGTTTGATTTATTTCTTGTCTTGTCATCAGTTTCTTATGAAACCCTACCACCTCTCTCTCTCTCTCTCTCTCTCTCTAAACACGATTGGTCTACACTTCAGTGTCTATGAATTTTTAATTTTTACCAACCTTTTGTTGGTAAACACTGTTCATTTAATATGTTAAATTTTGATTTGGACTGCAACTTTTGTCTATTCTTCTATTCTATTCTATGCGCATGACTAGGCAACAGAAATACTCATTTAAATGGGGTTCCCTGATGTAGATTTTTACGTGCCATGCAAAACATGGTCGTGACTCGTGTCTTAGAAATGAAATGCACATCTTAATCTATTTATGCATGTATATATATGAATATATTATTTAATGAAAAATGCAGATTATTTTTGTTAAAGAAGTTTGTATCTTATACTCCCCCATTCCACTATATATAATACTCCCTCGGTCCCAAAATAAATTTCACACTTTCCTTATATGGATGTCCCAATTTTTTCTTCGCACCCAAAAAAAGGAAACAACTCATCACACTCACAAAAGTCAATAAAATACACTTTTTATATTTTATTATTTAACTTTACACTCACATACTTCACTTTTTCTTAATATGCGTGAAATTCCACCTATGAAGAAAATGTTGGGACGGAGGGAGTAGTTATTTTTTGGCACAAATGTTAAGAAGTGTATAAAATTTGGATATAGTATATATGATATGATGGAAAAAATAAAAAAATTATGAGAATAATGTAAAAAATAATAATAAAAAAGTGAATAGCAGTTTATAGAAAAGATAAAAAACAAATGAGAAATATATAGTAGAGCGGACGAAAATGTCAAAATAAGAATTTATAGTGGGAGCAATTAATATCATACTCCCTCCGTATTTCTATAAGTTGCTCGTTGCTTTTGGGCACACGAATTAAAGTAAAAGTGAAAAAGTATAACTGATGTGATGGAAAAAGTAAAAAAGTATAAGTGATGTGATAGAAATAGTGAAAAAATATGAGTGATGTGATGGAGAAAAGTGAAAAAGTAATGAAAATAGTGTAAAAAGTATTGAAAATAATAATAAAGAAGTGAATAGTAGTTTCCAAAAAAGGTAAAAAAACAATGAACAACTTATAGAAAGACGGACGAAAATGGCAACATGAGCAACTTATAGAAAGACGGAGGGAGTATTATTTTGAGAGTAAGTCTTGTGTTAGTCTGACTAATGATCAAGATTGTAGAAGTCGGGAATCGGGAATCGGATGTTTTCTGACTGCCCAACGCCTAGGCCGCCTAATATTTTTTTAAAAATAAAAATAAAAATACAAATTTAGGGCCGCCTAGACGGTACCTACCGAAAATGCCTAAAATTACTAATTTTACAGAATTCGGGACGGCAAGTGGCCGCCTAGCGCCTAGGCAGCCACTTAGGGGGATTCCTGCATCACTGCTCATGACATGAGACCGATACTTATTAATAAAAAAAATAGTACTTCCTCCGTGCCACTATAAGTTGCTTATTTATTTTTTTACCTTTTTAAGAAACTACCATTTACTTCTTTATTAGTATTATTTTCAATATCTTATACACTATTTTCATTATTTTTTTTACTTTTCTCCATCACATTACATGCACTATATCAATATGTTTATACTCTTCTTAATATTAGTGCCCAAAAATTGTGAGCAACTTATAAGAGGACGGAGGGAGTATCACTTTTAATATTATGTTTTATTAAAATTTTATAATTTTGTATTAATAAGTGATAAGTCTCATATAATTTGTTTTTCTTATTTATATATTGTGTAAAAATAAACTAAAAAAGAAGTGTAAAAAATATTAATGAAAAAACAAACAATAATAAATTTATAGAAATTAGAGCGTAAAATAGTAGTCATCCAATGTGAGTGAATCCGGAAGAAAGGCAGGCAAATTAAAGTTCCGGGGTATGGGGTGTACTGGTGTAGGGCTCATAAATATTGATCCTGTGAAACACACACAAACACACTGCCTGCCCTCTCTCTCTCTCTCTCTTTCCAAGACTTGGCAATCCCATTTCCCCTTACATATATATATTTTCCCTCCCCCCAAAGATGATCACCACATGACATCATATCACAACACTACTATTCCCTTGTCACCACCAAAACAAATTGAATTACCCCAGCCCATTATATATATATATATATATTAAAGTGAGGGATGATAAAAAAAAAAAAATAGATCAGATGAGTTTGTTTAATTAATTAATTAATGGTGGGAATGATGTACGAGTACTCGGAGGAAAGCGATCTCAACCAAACTCATGACATGCATGGATGCACCTCTAACATTAATAATCCCAAGGTGACATTGTGCGCCAGAGGCCACTGGAGACCCGCCGAGGACTCCAAGCTCAAGGAACTCGTCGCTCTCTACGGCCCTCAGAACTGGAACCTCATTGCTGAAAAGTTGCAGGGAAGATCAGGTAATTAATTAATTTTCTTTATTTAATTATATATATATATATATATAAAACCAACAATTAAATTAATTAATATTCTACTCCAGGTAAGAGCTGCAGATTGAGGTGGTTTAATCAGCTGGATCCGAGGATAAACAGGAGGGCATTCAGCGAGGAGGAAGAGGAGAGGCTAATGGGAGCTCACCGATTGTACGGAAACAAGTGGGCCATGATAGCCAGGTTGTTCCCCGGGAGAACGGACAATGCTGTCAAGAACCATTGGCATGTTATAATGGCCAGGAAATACAGAGAGCAATCCACCGCTTATAATAGGAGGATAAGGAAGAACAATATCTTTCTCTTCAAAGACCATAACAACAACAATCCTCCTCCTCCCATCATCTACACTACTTACATTAATACTACTACTGCACCTGCTCGACTATGCCAACCCACCCAAACCTCTCCTGCCTTCTTTTCAGGTCACTTTAATTTCTACCTTTATTTATTAGTCACTCACATGCACACACATATATATATATATGGATTTTTGTGCCTAAATCACTTTCTTCCTATATTTTTTTCCTTTTAAAAATAAATCCCAAATTTCAAAATGTGTGTTTTTGTTAATTTTATTAATTAAATGCCATGATGTGTATATATAATTTCTGCACAGAAATATATATATATATATATATATATATATATATATTTTATACAAAATTAATTTGTAATTAGTGTTAATTTTGTAAATTATTTTTTTCTAATTTTTTTGGATGCTAATAGTCTTTAAAGTTTTATATAGTGAATTTTTGAAGCTATTAATTAGTTAAGAAAATATATATAGGAGGGAGTAATTTTTAATTAAGGTCACGATGATTATAATTTTGGTTATATATATGCGCGCACAGAGCTGGGGCGAAGTAGCAGTGAGATGATGAGCATTTTGAAGCGCAACGACAAATCATGGGATGATCAGACTAATTTCTACCCTAATCATCACCAATATCCGATGACGACGACGTCACAGCACTATCATTTCTCTTCCGACTTTCCAGAATGTTCTGAGGGAGGGGTTTCGGCTTCAGGCATTGAGTCAGCTCACGATGAAACTATTGCTCCACCATTTATAGACTTTCTTGGTGTAGGCTCCTCTTTGTGAGCTTCCATTTTTAGATTTATTAATTTGGTTTTCATGAATAACAAACATCATTTATTAGTTAATTATCGCACTTTTTTTTAATCAATTAATATATTGCAATGTGCATTGAAACACAAGCTGCATGTGTGTTTAATTTGTTTCTCGGATTAGGGTGCATGTGTTAAATCTCTAATTTCAAGTAAAATAATGTTTGGTTTTTAGAATTTGATTCTATTATTAAATCACGACCCAATATTTGAATCCATTTAATAATCGTGTGTCTAGTCTAATTTTACAAGAAAATAATTACTTAATCTCAACTATTATATGGATTATTTAATCCTAAGTTTAAATTTACTAATTTACTAATTTTTCAAAAGTTATGGATATAACGGTGTTAATTGAAAAGAGGCAAAATAAAAAATTTAATATTTTTAACCTATTTTTTCTTAAATATAAACACAAATCAAGATTAATTTTAAAAAACAATCATATATCTCAAACACACTCTATTTTAACAATTGAATTGCAATTAATGCAATACATTGAAATTTTATCGTACTCTATTTATCCTATCCAGGGGAAAACATAAACAAACCGATGGATTCCTAGGAATTAAATAATCCTTTTAACTATGTAGTTATATATTTTCCCAACTTTCTCTTTGGCTGCAACTTCACTATCCTCAGATGGAACTCTTGTGTAACAATTAATGCTAATAAGGTCACGTCACTTCCTATCTCTCCCTTGTTTTCTCTCTCCTCGGTTATAGTAACATTTCAAACATGCATGGTTAATTATTAAGTTGAATATGGTTACAAATGTTAGGTGTGGATTACATGGAAAAGTGCAAAGTGGCCTTAACTTTTACCCACGTTGAGGTCATAAATGTTGTGTTTGGGACTAAAAATGGAAAGGGAGTATATGAGTGCGTGGGAGCAAAAAATATGAGAAAGAATGGAAAGACAAAGAATAGCAACACCTCCACATTATTTGTTTATGGGCCTGCAAAAATCAGGCACAAATTACGGTCCTCTTCTTGACCTATATAAAAAAAAAAAAATTGAACCTTCATCCATCCTTGTTTATTTATTGCATTGAATGTGATAACTGTTTAAACAATCTTTTGCCTCATCTGAATCTTCTGCTATTGAGAGTTGGTTCTACCCACATGGGATATATGATGATAGCATACATGTTGTGTGTGTTTCAATGTCTCTTGGTCAATCTTTGAGATTGTACCTCAAAAAATAGTCTCAACTCATTCAATAAAGGTACGTGCATGACAAATATTCAAGTCTGATCAATAATAGATTTAAATTTTTTGATCGTGCTTTAATTTGATAAGAAAATGAATTAGCTAGCTAGTTTATATATAATAATTTTAATTGATAATTCAATATGATTCTGCCACGTACGTTTGCTTGTTTGATTAACAAACAAATTGGTTACCCTATGATTTTTAAATATCACAAACAATTCCTTAGGGAAATTGATTTTATTAACCAACACAATTAATATAGATAAATTAGACTATTATTTTTTGGACTTATTTTTATTTTATTTATGGGTGAGACTAAAAATTACTCCTCTAAGTTTCAGAGATTAGGGGTGGGGTGGTTGGGAGGGGGGGAGGGAGTTACAGGATTTGAGATTAAAAGTCAGTTTTGGGAAAATAAGAAAAAAGGTGCAATCCATAAGTACATATTTATCAAAAATCTATTACAATCCAATTTCTAATATAATACTCATTTCTTTTTTTAATTAGTCATATACATAATTTTCAACTCAATCTAATTTAATATTTCTATACTTTACCAATGATACCACTATTCATATCATTCCAACATATTCCTTTTTCTCTTCAACTAAATAAAAGCTTGTTCGGAACATCTTCCATAAAAAAGAAAGTGATATGAATTAGGATAAAAATATTAAGAGTAGGTCTCCCATACAATATTGCAAGGGTGCAATATATGCCAAAAAAGGAAAATTTTGAAAATTCGCGGATCTTGAACGGGTCGGGTCGGATTTGGGCAATTTTCAAATTTTAGGATTTTCGCTATACTGTATGAATAAATTTATGCTACTATAAGGTCAAATGTGTACTACTATAAGAACAAATGTTATTTTTTACATATATTCATTTGTTTTTGTAAAAAACAAACATGTTAATACAATGTAAGATCAATATGTGTATTATTATAAGAAAAAATATTCATTTTTCATAAATATTTATTGATTTTTATAGAAATTATTATTTTTTAAGATGTAGTAGCACACATTTTGTCTTACAGTAGCACACATATATTCATGTGGTATACATTCTGGAATTTCGATAAAAATAATTTTTTAAGATGTAGTAACACACATTTTGTCTTACAGTAGCACACATATGTTCATGTGGTATACATTCTGGAATTTCGATAAAATTTATTTTTTAAGAAGTAGTAACACACATTTTGTCTTACAGTAGCACACATATGTTCATGTAGTATACATTCTGGGAGTGGCGAGATAGTAACACATTTAAGGTATTATTACATTAGCAACATATTATCAACATAAAACTAATAATAAAATGAAAAATAAATTAAGAAACACATATTTGTTCTTGTAAAAATACATATTATTCTTATAGTTACTTTAAAAGTACAAAAAAAATAACTTTTTAAGATGTAGTAGCACACATTTTGACTTACAGTAGCACAAATATGTTCTTGTGGTATACATTCTGGATGTGGCGAGAATTTTCCTTAAAAAATTTTATTGGATCCGCGAATTTTCATTTGGGGATATTGCGCGGGTCGGGTTTTGTGCAATATTGCATACGAGTTTTTGTGAAATATTAAAAGAGAAAAGAGGGAGTTTTTCTTTCTATTTCAAAATATTTTGATATTATACTGTATTTGTAGAGAATTTTGATATATATATATATATATATATTTAATACATATATTATTTCTAATATCTATAAATTTAATTATATTAAAAATATATTAATACAACCAGTAACATATGGACATGTGGTGCACGACCCATTTTGACCTAGAGGCTATAAGGTTGATCAAATAATTTTTTATTGTTATCTACCTTTTTTTTTTCAGATAGATCTGAACTTGGATCTGAATAGTGAATACATATTTATTTCTTTGATTTATTTATATTTCGAAAATATTTTATTTTTCTGAAAAACTGTGGAAAGTTTTTTTTTTTTTTTCAAAATTGGTTTCTGGATAACTTGTTAATTTTTTCTTTTTTCTTTTCTATTAATTGTTAAAAGTTTTGTTGCAAAATCAGAAGTTGAAAAAGAGTGTATACTTTACGAAGAAAAGTGATAATGGTATTTATGATGGTATCTTTTTGTGTTTAAATGTAATAAAAATAGTGGATGTACTATAAACAAAAGTGGGGCATATAACCTGGGCCTTTCCCATTTCCCTAAATAAAATTTCACTTCTAAATGCGGCCCACCCATTTGAGAAGCTGCAATCACAGCGACGAAAAGAAATTCAGCCTATTTCTAATATAATACACAGACTATTGTCGTTTATTTAATTTCTTCAGGTGCGGTTAAGACTAGAGGTGGACGGTATGACATACCGAATTTTTTTTCGATATATCATTATCGTATCGAAATTTTCGATATCGAAAATTATCATACCGTTGTCATACCAAAAATTTCAGTATACCGAACTTCGATATACCGAAATTTCGATATCGAAAAGAGTCATACAGTTTTCATACCAAAATTTTCGGTATACCGAAAATTCGGTATGATAACGGTATACCGAAAATTTTGGTATTTTTTGTATACCAAAATTTTTGATTTTTTTGGTATACCGAAATATTTTCGATATACCGAAATATTCGCGATATACTGAAATATTTCAATATACCGAAAATATTTCAATATACCGAAAATATTTCGGTATATCGCGGTATACCGAAAATATTTCGGTATATCGCGGTATACCGAAATTTCTATATTTATATACCGTTACCGTATCGAAATTTTCGATACGATATCATACCGTACCGAAAATTTCGATAAATTCGATATTTTTCGATACGATAAGTACGGTATACCGGTATTTTCGATATTTCATCCATCCCTAGTTAAGACACATTAATATGTATTATAAGCAGTGATGCAGAAATCGGGCTAGGCGGCCGTCTAGGCGCTAGGCGGTCACATGCCGACCCGATTTCTGCAAAGTCCGCAATTCTAGGCGTTTTCGGGCCTAGGCGTCGCCTAGACCCTCTATGCGTATCTAGGCGGCCGTAGGCGCCCTCTAGACGGTTGTAATTTTTATTTTTTATTTTTTCTTAAAATAAAATATAAAAAAAAATAGGCGGACGCCTAGGCCGTTCTAGGCGGCTCTAGGTAGGCGCTCTCTAGACGGTTCTAATTTTGTATTTTTTTTAAATTAAAAAAAACTAGGCAGCCTGAAAACGCCATATTACTGATTTCCAACTTCTACAACCTTGGTTATAAGATAGAATATATAATCCATGTATAATTTAAATCAGCAACCCTTTTAACTAAACAATAATCTACCGCCCAGTCATGTTGTGTACCAAATACATCGTAAAATTAAAATATAGTTATAAACAGTTACACAATCATTACTGAAATGTTACATATATTTATTATTGAAAAGTAAATCTTTAAAAAAACACAAAAACTCGTATGCAATATTGCACAAAACCCGCCCCATGCAATTAACCCATTTTACAAACGGATCTAGTATAAATATTGAAAAACCGCCTATTTTCTTTCAGTTTTTCATCGGTTTTCAGAAACTTCCTTGGTTTGCGCAATCTTTCCTTCTCTCATACGAAACTCTCCGCTCATCTTTCTCATACGAAACTACCTTGGTTTGCGATTTTCCATCTCATTACATCTTTCTCATACGAAACTTCCTTGGTTTGTTGATTTTGTTGGCTGTTGCTACATTTGATTTGTTCGTGTGAATATATTTTTTTGTTTCGTAGTGTAGATCAATATTTTTTAAGTGATTTGTAGTTTCTTAAGGTTTTTGTCTGTGTTCTGCTCTGTTTGAAATACAGTAACAAAAAAGTCATGATTTAGTATCATAAAATTCTGCATGTAGTAACAAAAAAGTCATGATGTAGTATCATAAAATTCTGCATGTAGTAACAAAAAAGTCATGATGTAGTATCATAAAATTCTGCATGTAGTAACAAAAAAGTCATGATGTAGTATAATAAAATTCTGCATGTAGTAACAAAAAAGTCATGATGTAGTATCATAAAATTCTGCATGTATGTAGTAGCATGAAATAAGTAATGTAGTATAATAACATGGTGTAGAGGTAGTGGAATTTGTTTTTTGTATGTAGTAACATAATACACTTCTTATAGTAATACAATATATTTCTTGTAGTATGACAATCTTATACATGTAGTAGTGTGAAGTAATTAATGTAGTATAATAGTGGAATGTGTTTTCTGTATGTAGTATTATAAATGATATCTCGTAGTATACAAAATTTGAACATATAGTAATACATATTATGCAGTATGAAAATATTATGCATGCAGTATAAAAAACTTATGCATGTAGTATCATAATAAGATCAATGCAGTAACACAAGAACATACTAACACAAAATAATTATAGCATCTTCGTCTCTCTTCGTTGTAATTGAATATTAATGAATTTTCATGGCGATCGCCCAATGTAAGTGAATGTTTAATGCGGCGTTGATTTGATTTTTGTGAAACATGGATTTTAGAGCTGTGGACTTTTTGTATCTCAGATTAATCCGCGAATTTTGGGTTATAACCCGGTTATAAAGTGTGACCCGCGAATTTTTAAAAGTTATATTTTTTAGCTTATATTGCACCGTGCAATATTGCACGGGAGACCTACTTTAAAAAAATTATTTTTCAATAATAAGAAATGTAATTTTTTATTAATAACAAGTATAAATTTTAAAAAATATATTTAAATTATACCATGTAGAGAATACTTTTTCAAATCTTCCTCTTCAAGTGCATAAATATTTTAATATTTAAAAGAACGACAAAACATTCCACTCAATTTTAGTAATTGTTGTAAGTTATTTGAGTTGCAATCTTATATTCTCTTTCCCGTTTGATTGAAAAAAAACGTGAGATTGTGTTGCCATAAAAAAGTGAACTTTAATGTTCGAGTAATATTTGGTCGTCTTATTAAGCAGGCGGACCAAAGAATATATAGGCCTTGTTTTATTATTTAAAATTGTAGTAATTAAAGCTGAAAATTAGAAAATTTTAAATAATTATCAATATAAATAAAAAAATTAGCCGTTAAACACCATAAATTTGATAAATTGTTTGAAGAAAAATTAATTAGAATTAAATTAACGAGGAAAGTTCAAGATTTTTTGCTCATAAATTTTTCTTGATGTTGATGTAGAGAACATAGAGAATTAAGAATAAAGAAAATTAAAATGCAGAACAATTAAGGAGGAAAAAAAGAGACATGTAGGTGTAGTTTTCTTTTATATTTTATAATTTTAATAAAATTTATTTATATTAATATAAATTTTTCTTAAGATTGGGACCCTTTGGCATGTCACTAGATACACTTGCTAAAGAATGAGTCTATTATTAAGATATTATATATATATATATATATATATATATATATATATATATTTATTTATAATATTAGGGAAAATGTACATTTTTGTCCTATAAGTTTCGTTGATTTTGGTTTCGTCCTCTTAAATTTTGAATTTTTGTTTTCGTCCTTTAACTTACAAAAAATTATGGTTTTCTTCCTCTTAAGTTTTGAATTTTTGTTTTCGTCCTTTAACTTACCAAAAATTATAGTTTTCATCCTCCAAACGCTTATAACCAGCCATACAACCGGTAATACACACATGGATCCATTTTTTCTTTCTTTTTTTTAAACAAAATACTAACGTGGGGGTATTTGGAGGGAATTAGGTCTTGACAAAATACACTTTTAACCGTAAATTTTCTCCCAAATACCGTCCAATACTTACATCCATAGAATCTTCTGTCCGGATTCATTTTTGAATATGATGTACAAATCGTGCAACGAAACCACAATGACACTTAATATTGCGCTTGAAACTCGTTGATTCATACGAATTTTTTGAAGACATCCCTCTTCCTTTCCGTACAGTGAGTATGCGCTCAAAAGAATTTGGGGATCTTTGTTCCCTTTTTCCCTAATTTTCTCAAGCCCCCGTGCCTAGATTTGATCGACTAGGGTTTTGATTTAGGAGAGAATTTACGGTTAATCCTGTATTTTATCCATCAAGACATAATTCCCTCTAAATACCACCACGTAAGTATTTCGCTTAAAAAAATAGAAAAAATTGATCTACGTGTGTATTATCGGTTGTGTGACTGATTATAGGAGGTTGGAGGATGAAAACCATATTTTTTGGTAAATTAAAGGACGAAAACAAAAATTCAAAATTTAAGAGGACGAAAACCATAATTTTTGGTAAGTTAAAGGACGAAAACAAAAATTCAAAACTTAAGAGGACGAAAACCAAAGTCAACGAAACTTATAGGACAAAAATGTATATTTTCCCATAATATTATATGTAGTATATAATTTAATGAAGGAGTAAAATTTTAATTTAAAATGATGTACATTTACAGGACCTGCACACGAATTTGTCAATTTTTATTGTTGTCATTCTTCCCAATTCAATTATCAATTATGAGAGGAAATGTCTTATATATATGCAATTGGTGTACGGTTCACTCATTTAACAGTTAAAATTATTTACATTGTTATCTAGTTTTTAGTGTAAACTTTTCAATATATTAATTAACCTGTAATTTTTTAGTATAATCAACATTCACTTTTCAGTATTAAACTGTTGAATGATTGCACCGTGTGTTCATTATCAGATATGAATTAAAATGGAGAAATTTTGAGTTTGTCTCACCAGCAAAAGATGCAATATTAATTATGAAAAAAATTAGTAGGTTTGTATTAGCTTCATGATACAATATTTATGGTTAAGGGAGTATGTACATCATTTAATTTCTTAAAAATTTGGGAGTTGATCACTTCAGTATTGAAAGTAAATCATGCATCGACACATGAAATACAGTCTATATATATATATGTATAAATGTGGAGGATGAGAGACTAATGGATCTAGGACGTGTGGTTGAAATTAAGATCCCTTTTGTGTACTTGTGAGTTAATTTCTAGTTTCAGAATGCAGTGATCGATACAAATTAAAAGTATACTCTACCAAAGATTAATTAATATCTGGGAAAGAATTTCAACCAAGTCCAACTTTCAAAGACATAATAATTCTTTAATTAGCACCAAATTACGTACTAGCTGGATCCGAGTCATGTTGATCATCCTTAATGTTGACAATGGTTGGGATTTCACACAATTTAATCCACAAATTTGCTTATGATCTGTTCTAAAGAGGGAAAAGAGAAACATTGCTGCAGCTTGGTGTCTGTATCTAGGAGTGTGGTTAATTTGCATGTTTAGATTTAAAGAATCAAATGTGAATAGAGACTTGAAAGAGCTGATGACGAAAATAAAATCGTCATTAATTTTAACATTTGGATAATTTGAAATTTTTTGGATAGGAGGACTTGAATTCTTCTTGTTGCTTATCCTTTTCCTATGTAACCTAGCTATATATTATAAAACTTGTTGGGGTTTACTCATACTGCAACCTCCTTCTAATAATTTTTTGTTCTCATAAAAAAAAATGAAAAAAATACTACAATTTTTTTACCAAATCACAAAGAAAAATGCCGAGAACAAAGTCATAATTAAATGGTATATACTTCAATTCTCTATAAGTAAGTTTAAGCAAACCCTGTTTACAAATTAGTAAATTACAATGGTGTAATTCCAATAACAAATGTGGTAAATTTGAGGTTCAGTTGTCAAAATAATTACAAATTCATGGTGTTTATTAATCATAATATGATTTTTTTTTTTGCAATTTAATGCATCTTCTTTCCAAGTTTTAAAATTTGAAAAATCTGATATTTTATAGTCAATAATTAAATTTAATGATTGTTAAATCAGATAGAGATCACATATATAGATGTTGTTGATAATATATAGATCTATGTAAATATAACAACCATCATTTATATTGTAGATTGTAAGCTACTTTCTATGTTTTGGCAGGTGAACGTTTGCATTAATTTGAGTATTTCTTGTACTCACTGGAATGAAATTTTTTGTCGATAAAAATAAAACAACGATCAACAATCAGTTTAGAGGTATAGGGCAGCAAGACTCATCGTCTGAGAAGCTCATCGACCAGAGAGCTGATCGATCAAGTCGTACAAGATAATTATCATGATTATTTTTAAGGGTATTTACACATTGATTAAAAAATTAAGTGACTATATATACAAATTGGTTCAAAACATTTATATAAATTTATTTTGCACAGAAACACACATATTTTTTTGCACAGAACTATTTTATAATTAGTGTCATTTTTTTAAACTATTTTTTATTTTATTTTTAGTACTATGGCACGACACCTCATAATATTTGTACTCTACAAATTCTCAACGTATAACTAATAAAAGCCCTGAACTCTTGGAAGAGAAAACATATCTACACTATTTTGTCACTTTATATAAATACACATGCAAATGTAATGCATCTTTCATCATCATTTTCGGTCCTTAACTCACCTGACTTACTGTGTTTGACGATCTTGCCTAGTAAGATTAGTTAATGAGAATAAATTCAGTTAAATGCATTTTAACTTTAGAAATATAATTTTAAAAAATACTTTTAAAACATTGGCATGATAAAAATAGTTTTATTTCAATTATTTGTTGCTTCTATGTTTATATTTATTATGTGATATTCTTAATTTGCAGCGAAGTCATTTAATTATTATTATGAAATGATCACATGTTACTTTAAATTGCAATATATATATATATATATAATTGATAAAAACCACAAATTTTGTGATTTTTTTTTTTTTTTTGCAATTAACCTAAATTCAATATAAGTACGAAGTGTCCTAATGATAACATATAGTCATGAGATTGTGATGAATTTATGGACTTCAATATATATATATATATATATAGCTCTTTGCTTCAGGAATATATACGACAAGTATAAAAACAGAAGAGAAGAGAGGATTTAAAAAGGGATTGAAAAGGAAAGACAAAAAGGATAAAAAAAAAAAAAAGGGTCACACGCCTCATGCCCTATTAATTCCACCTAAAATTTGTGGTCTTCAATTGTTGATAACAACATTGAAATATCCCTGTACTCTCTCACTTACACATACACCCACCATAAATTATTAAATCTTCCAAGAAATAAAATCAAACTTGTTTATATTATAGTGTGGGCCATAGAGACAGTTGTTATTTGCTAGATAATGAACATATTCTCATATTGCAATAATAATATTGGGGAACATAGATACATATGAAAACAGGGGCAGGAATTGAAGAATAAAAAATAGCATCTAATCTTACATTTTGCAGCACTAGATTGGATCCTTTTTCTCCTATGTAAAGGGTTTTGTCCTTTTTTTCATATTTTATTTATTCACGATTGAGTCCCATTGTTTTTTATAGTGTTGTGTTTGCATCTAATCTGTGTATTAACCATCCCCTTAGAATCTCATTCATATAGATAGTGTACTTATTTGCCTCTCATTTTTGTTCACTAACAACCTTTTTTTTTCCCCCTATGTCCATAGTTTTGTCCCAACAAAAAAAAATGCTCGGGACATTGATTGATCATTTATTGAAAGAAATATGCATAGATGAATTTTTTTTAAGAGGAAATGATCTTTTATAAATATAACAATAAAGAAGTACATAGATCAATTTTCCATCCCCTAAACACACAAGAGGGATAACAACTACTTCAAACCAATCAATAGGCTATGGAGAGCATACAGTAAGACAGATGCTAATAAATAAAAGGCACAGCAGCGAATAATTCACTCCATACTAAGGTAATTTTCACCATTTAAACGAATTAGCATCTATCTCGCACCACCCACACAGGTCAATTTTTAAACATATCAAAGGCAACCAATCATATATCATAATTTACATTTATCAACAAAAAACAGTAGTATTGTTACATCATTAATCAGTTGAACAAACTCGCAAAAGGTGTATATCGCAAGAGCCATGAAATCAACAACTATATACATGTAGTGTTAGAGTCAAAGAAAAATAGAAGCAATCGCTACAAAATTAAGGGACTCTTTAAGGTGTGTTTTCAAACTCTAATGAATAATATAAATTTTTTTTTTTTTTTTTTAAAAGTTGTATCTTATCAACATAATAAAAAAAAAGTGATCTTACTCTCTCTTTTTGGAGATTGAAAACACACCCTTATTCATACACATCAATTAGGCGGTTTCGTGGAAGTTAATCGACCGCGAAAAGGCAGCTGGATTAGCTTGTCGCACCATCGTGGCATTATCAACGCTTCTCCCCAGCTTCCCCTTAAAAAGCCCCTTTCCACCACCACTTTTGTCCGTTAATGTAGACCAAATTGCAGCTTCATTGGGATCACCAATCCTTAAAATCGACCTCTTTGCCTCACTTTCTTCCCCCCTCGAGTGTTTTCCTAAAGTACAAGTGGGAACCCAATACCAGGGGTAATTAGGAGGACCAATTAGGAAGGCCGATTGCATAAAGTCAGGGGCCACCGTTGTTTTATTCTTGCGGCGGCCTGATCCGACGGGGACGCTGCGCATTGTACCCCCGGAAGTCCAGTATCTCTGACACTTCTTGCAGAAGTAACGAGGTTGGTTGACGTTGTAGTTGTTGAAGTAACAGAATTTTGTGTCCATGCTGTTGCAACGAGGGCAGGGCAGCATTTTCTCCGGCCTTTTCTGTTCCTTGCTTGGGGGACTTGTGACTTCCCATGTTTCTAATTCATCTCTAGGATTGATGATGGAGGACTCCTGCCGGCTCCTTGTCATTGATGCATCCTGTTTAAATTTTAAAGTCAAACTATTAACATCACATATACAAATATGTAATTGTAATCATTGACTAAATCTAACTAGATCACCTCAATCCTGAGATATACTACAAGTTATTACATGTGACAAATTCAAATTTCATCCAGAAACATCATAGATTATGTAAAACAGAATCACATCCTCTTTATTAGAAATTCCATAAGAGAGAGAGAGAGAGAGATACCTTGATATGTTGGGAGGTGGATGTGGGCAAGGAAGTGTGTCTCTGTTGACAAACAGAGTCATCGGGGAGAAGATTGAGACTGATGGTCTTTCCAAACAGCTTAATTGCAGAATCTTTGATAGTTTCTGACATTCTTTGTGATCTGCTCTCACAAAAATTGTTACCCTTTTTTCTGTCTTGACTTTCACTATGATCACTTGTTGTTGGAAAGTTTGGATGTCTTTTCTTTTCTTTTCTTTTCTTTTTAAAAACCTTTCCCTTGGAATTTGCAGTGTGTATATAGGAGAGATGGAGAAAAGTGGGGAGGCCGCTACATCAGCAGTGGGGCATGCATGCATTCACAGCCACAAGTTTGCTTTGTGGCTTCACCAAAATCTTTTCAATGGATTTCTCACACTTGCCTTTCATTCCTTTCCCTTTTTTTTTTATTATTATTATTATTATTATTATTTCAACAGGTCATTTTTTGTCCACGTCAGCTTTCACTTTCCCAATTCTTGACTTTATCATCCTGTAATAACTAAGATTAGTAACTTGTACTACTTCAATTTTAGTACTTTGTCAAAATTGATCACTTATTTATTCCCCTCATATCCTAATAAGTCCTAAGACAGATTTACTCAACCGGTTGGGCTATTTTCTACATTGAATTTAGCTTCTTCTTTTTTGTTTATATTTTTGTTAGTGATCTTTCTTAATCGAAGCTGATTTAAGTGGTTGGAGTTTCAATTAAGATCACCAATAAGAGCTCGAATGTGTCAGGGAATTTGAATTAAGATAAGATGGTAGAGAGAATATTATTGTATCATATATCCTTCAATTATGAGGGTGGAAAAAAAAAATCTCTTTATTTACGGTTTTGATCTATTTATAGGTTAATACAATGATGTTTTGTTCTAATATTAATTTACATTACCTAATTAATGAGTTATAAGGCTATTTATACAAGTGTATTTAGAGGTGTATTCTGATCATGTCCTGTGAGCGAGCATTTGGGTTGCTCGCCCCTTGCTTGCTTCCGTCTCCTACTCAACACTTTGTCCTTATGACATGGTTATCCTTAAAAGTCTTGCTAATCCTGCTCGCTTATATATAATCTTGATCACTAATTTGAAATTTTTGCCCGTTTATCAATAATTTTATTTTTGAAAAAGAAATATTCATAAAAGTACAAAAGATTTAGAGAAATGTTATTAATTATTTAAAAAAAAATTGCATAACGTGAATAATCCCAAATAGGAAAATAAAAAATTCATTTGATAATTCATTTTTATTCGAATAATAAAAAAATTAAGAGTTGATTGATTCGTGGCACAAAATTTTGTTTTCAGATATTTTAATTTATCAAATTCCAAACAAAATATGTGTCTCCTTTGATCAGTGAACAAAATTAGAATTTAAACCCATATAAATTAGTGAAAAAGTTGTGATTTTCGAATTCTCAAGGCCGTATTCCTTAATATTTGCATGCTAAGAAAAGTTCATTTTATGATTGATTGAATTGTTTTATGAATGTAATTTTATCTTAAAATGCACTTTATTAAGACATTTTATTTAAATAATTGAAATATTTTAAAAGTAAAATTTCCGATTAAATTTTCCAACCATTTCAAGTTTCAAATAATAGTAGGATAATTTAAAAAATAATATAGATTGATTTTTTATTTTTTATGTTAATAACAGTTTCTTTTAATTCAAATAAGTTAATTGGTCCACGTGGGCACAAGACTGCTGGTGGTTGGGCCCACCTGCAAAAAGTGTGTGAAAAGCCTAAGCCTGATCCCAGGTTAGTAAGCCATCCAGCTCATATAATTGGGACACGTGTTCCCTGATAAACACATCTTGGGCCCACTCATTAAAGAATCTTATTCTCGTGGCTGTGAGTTGCGCAACCCCAAGGAAACAGCTAAATTTATTCTGTATGTATACAATATATACTTATTTTATTGAATAAAAATTAAGTAAAATAATAATATAAAAATAAATATTTTTAATAGTATATGTAAAAATAAATTTTTGCTGAGTACAAATGGCATTGAAATTTGCAATAATAAAAATAGTGTGAGAGGGAGTACATATTTGAAAATTGTGAATGCGTGGTAACATTAAAAGAAAATTGTTAAATTTCTTTTGACCATTAATTTAATACTATATGTGACTTTCGGACCTTTCTAAATTTTATAATAATACCCAAACAAATAGGGTAGTTTTTATTATTATTAACACGTATCCGAGTTCTAGATAAGAATGGGTCCACATAGTATCTTTTTTTCTCTTATCCTGGGAGCACTTTTTATTTTTCTGATTTATTACTATTATTATGACCTAATTTTTTTTTGAACACATAATTTTTTTTATTAAGGGTTCATTAGGTTCGTAAGATAAAAGTATCTATCCGTAAAAATATTTTATGTTTTTATCTATGATTGAAATTAGGTATGTATCTTTGGATGCAAAATAATGTAGCAACTTTACAATAACAACTTAAGATTTATGATTAACTTATTTAATAATTGTGTGATTTTGAGGTGTTATTTTGTGCATTTGAAATTGAAGAGAACTACAACGTTCGCTCTCGCATCCTTTAATTTTGTGGTATGACAAATGAAGAGAAAAATATACTTGCTTTCTTCCATGCTCAAACTACGTTGAGGTGGTCGTGAAAAGGTCCCTTCCGGTCGGTTGGACGTTTGTTTTATTCCATCTGAAGATCAACCGGGAGATGTTCAATTCTCACATATTAATATATCCTTATCTCCATTTTGATTTTCCTTTTTTGCAACTCGTCTCGGTGTACTTGATTTTGGTGGTTTGGTTTCTTCCGAAACATGTTAAGCATATATACTTCCATATAGACTTCGGGCTCATTTGGTTCGTAAGATAAAAGTATCTATCCGTAAAAAACATGCATGTTTCATACGGATAGATACTTTTATCTTACGAACCAAATGAGCCCTTCATGAATGCATGCACGTCCACATTCGTTATCTTGCAACATTAAGTGGTTAGCAAATTGATTAGCATGTCGTTAGATGGTTAGTTAGTTTAAAATCAGTTAGCTTATTAAGTGATATCAAGCTAAATAAAAGCTTTAGCTAGTTAGGCGGTTATGGTCAAAGTGTATATATAATCCATCCATCACTTGTATATATTCTTGAAAATTAGAATAATAACTCATATTTTTCAACAAATATAAATAGATCGATTAACTCCAACACCTTTCTATAATTAAGTTTGAACATTCATATGGGCGGATCGAATTCTTCCATATATATTAATTGTTACTAAGCAAATTAACCAAACGTGGGCCATCTCTTAGGTATGAATCGTTGAATAAAGATTAGGCATTCAAAGATTTCGTTCCACTGCATTTCAGTAATGGTGTCTGCCTTAGTGCATATACGTATATATATATATTAAATAAAGAAAGAAGAAAATATACATGAAATGAAGCTTCTTTTATATATATACATATATGCATGTCAAGGTCATGAGTTGCTACATTGTCATGGCTGCTGCAGCCACATGTTTTCAAAGATGGCCGACCAAAGTGCTTACATAAAGCATATATAATTTGCCCAACTCAGTGCTTATATATATATATATATATATAAATATAAACGTGGTGATTAGCGACCGCAGTAGCAACCGCAAAACAGTCGCAAAATTCATTTAGCGACCGCTTCTGACGGACGCAAAAACAGTAGTCGCAAATATTTTGCGACCGCTTTTTGGTGGCGGTCGCTAATTTACAACCACTTAAGCGGTCGCAAAGTTGGTCGCAAAAATGTTCGGGTATTGACCCGGTTTGCTTTGGTAGAATAACGACCGAGGCTGCATATTGCGACCGCCTTCAGCGGTCGCTAATTAAAAATTTAACGACCGCTTGTAGCGGTCACAAATATTTTCGAATATGTAAATAAGAATTTTTTTTATATTTTGCGACCGTTTGAGCCGGTCGCTAGCTTTTTACGTAGCAAAAAAAAATGTGGCCAATGTGGTTCTAACCCAGGCCCTTTTGAGGGGCTGGTTGGGCTCGAACCAGTTGGCCACTGACCCAGCATCTTAACCATATCATCACATGTTGTATATGAGCCTTATTTGGCTCAGAATAAATCTTGCAAATTTGTGCCTGCAAGGAATCGAACTCGCAACCTCTGGGCATCTCAGAGGTCGCTGTTCCACTCGGACACTTGATCTTTTCATTTATTTTTGTGCAACTAATTATATATAACTCCAAATGAAGTCACTTTTTTTTTTTAAATTCATCAAATTAATTCCTTTTCGTATCTAATTTATTAATGTATATATATTTCAATAAATTTTAAAAAATGTTATAAATTTAATAATTTACATTACTATTTTTTTTTATTCATTTTTTTTCAATTAATAGTATTTAATTCCAAATTGTGTCTCTTTTTTTTTTTAAATTCATCAAATTAATCATTTGGTACTTAATTTAAATATTTATATATTTCAACCATAATAATTTAATGTTATAAATTTAATAATTTACAATACCAAAATTTTAATTTGTTCATTTTTATTCAATTAATTGTATATAACACCAAATTAGCCACAATTTTTAATATTATAAATTACTAAAATTTGATTTTAAAAAATTTACTTTAATGTAATTAAACATACAATAGTAAACATTCAAAATATATTAACATAATTCATTTAAAATACTTAATATTCAATTAAAAAAAAAGTGTTCAACATATAAATTAACTACTCGTCGTTAGAATTAAAATCGTCCCATCCTTCAAGATCTCCACCCTCGTCACCCTCATTTGCACGAGGAGACGCACCCACACTGGGACCACTACCCTCACCATGACCAGCACCGGCATTTGCCTCATCATCCGAGTCCTCCGAAAGTGGAATGCCAGTCTGCTCGGAAACTAGAGTCAACCAAGCTTGCATCTTCCTTTCTTTCCTCTCTTGCTTAGACACCTTGTCCTTCAACTCGATCACTTCATGCTGCAGATCGATATTTGGCTGAGAGGGCATTGAATATGATGATGAGGTCCGGTGATGCGTCTGACGGACAACCTTACTGTATCCTCCCAACCCTAGTATCTTGCCCCTATTGATTCCGGCCAAATCAATATAGAGGCGGTCCTCATCAATAGGGGTAGGTGTAGGGTTCTCCGGAGTAGGTACCACTTGTGTCTGAGCCTCATCGAGAGCAGTTCTGAACTTGTTCTAAAAGTAAACAAAATAAAATATTAATTTTATTTTAATAGAATAATTAAAATATATTTACAAGTACATTCTAATTAGATACTTACATGAAGGTTGGTGGTGCGGGAATATGTGGATTTTCCAGTCTCATTCACTGGGTGAAGAATGGAAAGAGACTCAAAGTAAAATGTTATCATATTTTACTTATATATATCACATAATTTTTTAATGATAATATATATTTTACTTAAAAATAATAATTATGTTTCTTAAAAATATTATTATATTTTATTATAATTTTATTGTTATCTTTTTTTTTAACGATGATTATTTCAATTTTGATCCTTAATAACTGATCATGCCCACATCCAAATCAACAAAAAGTCGCAAACAACTTTTAGGGCCGCTTGTTTCAAATTCTTCAATGGTAATGGGAATGAAATTTCATTTTCCTTTTTTGCCCTACATATGTTGAATGTGTGTTTGTATTTATGGTGGTTATATCAATAGTGTTGTGCTCCAATTTTGGAAAAAGTGGACAAAAAAGAAAGATGTTGGTTGTGATATTGGAGATTGATTGAGGAGGATGATTACAATGTGAAGAGGGGGTAATCAAATGGGGGTGTTGATTACCTTATTTAGGAGGAAAAACAATGTTATGTATCTCATTTGTTCTAATTTGCTACTATAATTACTACAATTATATCTCAATTCTCATTACCATTGAAGGATTTTCATATCAAGCGTCCCCTTAGTATTAGTGGCTGAATTAACTGATCCCACGTTTTAAAATGGGCACTTAATTACTAAAAAAATTTCACATGTTGCATAATTGTAGTTTTATTCAACTATTTGGAAAATAGCATGTGTAGCATCAATCTTTATTTTTAAATGCATTTCGACAAAATCTAAGAAACACCTAATTAAGCCCGACTGGATAGAAAATGGCAAAATCGAAACCACATGAAGATTGAAAAATTTCACTCCAAAATCGAAACAACCAAGTGATAAATTGAGACGAAATTACAGAGTGTGGTCACATTCAAGGACGAAATATCGATATCGATGGAAATATCGGTACCTTAAATTTATGGATATATCGGTGAAAATATCGATCGATATCGGTAGAAAATATAAAATTTACGAAAATTTGTTAAAATAATGAAAATTTAACATGAAATTTTAGATAATGTTATTACTAGTCTTAATACATAAATTTAACTGAAAAACTCAACAAAATGAAAATTTTACGACAATCATATTAATAGAATATACATAAGAAATATAAAATAATACAACAACTGTTTATAAATATTGAATATTTGACAATGAATATAAAAATGATGTCCTATGAGGCTTAAATATAAAGTTATCAACCGATTTAACTTCAAAAATAAAGTTGAAACAACTAAAATTGAGTGACTCAACCTTAAACTTAAAAAAAAAAAAAAAAAATTAACCGATATTTTATCGATATTTCCATGATATTTCCCGATATTTTGTAAAATTTGAACTATAATTCATCGAAATCGATATCGATACCGATATATCCCGATATTTACCGATATTTTTTAAAAAAAAATCGTTCCAGAAAATATACATATCGGGAGTGTCAAAAATCCGAAATTTCGACGAGATTTCTGAAAATCTTCATCCTTGGTCAGTGGTCACATTGAAAGAGGGTGACCGCCAACCGGGTTTCCCGGTTGAGGCATGTCAGCCATACGGCATAGGACAAACTGTTAGGAATACAAATTTATTTGGAAAAATTATGAAATAGCCTCCTTCCCATTGTAACTTCATTTTGATATTTTCGTACATCTCATAATATAGTTTTTCGTTTAGTTTTTTTACTCTTATTAAAAATTACTGTTCATTTTTTTATTATTATATTTTTCATTACTTTTTAGTTTTTATATTATTTTCATTATTTTTTCACTTTTTATCATCACATCAATTATATTATATTAATATTTTATATTTTTTATAATATTTTTACCAAAAAGTAATGAGTAAATATAAAGTGAAATGGAGAAAGTATTAATTATAAATTAATTTTGTTAAAAAAAATTATGAGTCAGAGAGGAAGTGTAATTTGAATTCATCCATAACAGGGGAACCTTCATGACCACATTTTAGGCTTCTTCAGTAGATCATGTGTTTGTATTCCAATCCAACGTAGTCCTTTTTTTATAATTAATTAAAGCTATCCCAATATTGGTACCAGATTTTACTTGGGATTTGTCACTTTCTTTTCTTGTTTCTTTGCGCTAAAGAAAGTATTCCTCATACTGGTCTTATTTTTTCATTTACTATCAATCCTCTATAAATATATTTAAATTAAATTTTATTCTATTAATAATTACATACACAAATAATATTCATTTTGTATCTTTAATGATTAATATCCCCTCATTTATAAAATCATATTATCCATTTAAATAATTTTCCACAGTAAAATATTCATGCAAACTGAAATAAAAAGAACGAATCTGAGATGGGAGAATATATTTTAGGTTGATAATCTCAATATTAATTAGTATGATATTATTCTCTTTATCCTTCGAGCACCATTTCCATGAATTAAAAACCATTACTATATCATCAAATTTTATTATTAAACTTAAATTTTGTTTCAATAGAAATATTCATCTTTTAATCCTATTTTTTTCTATTTCATCACATTTATTTTCCGTTATCAGATATATAATTTTATATTTACACTTATTAAATAAGTTAATTAAACATAATTAACTGATTAATTCAATAAAATATTAATCCCTTCATCTCAAACTTAATTGCTACCTTATATTTTGTTCTTCTAAACTAAATCTTGTTTAATTATTAAATATGAATTAGTATGTGTACAATAATAATATGACAAGTAAATATAATAGTATAGAAAGAATATAATTATAAAAATTAATATTGTAAATTATCATTTATGAAAATACAGATTGAATAACAAAAGAACTTTTTTTTTGGTTTGTACCAACTAATTAGTATGGGATATAGAGAATATAATTATACAACTAAGTTACATCCCTTCCGTTCCATTATAAATTTCTCATAGATTTTGGGCTAGTAAATATTTGAATAATAGTTATAATGTGAAAATGGAAAATAAAAAAATAGGGTATACCAAAAAAAAAAATTAGTAGAATGGAGGAAGTATATTTTTAAAATTTTAAGTATATTTCATAATATTAATGTCTCATAATATTAATTAAGTAGGCAATCATAACATAACTATATGTATTAATTAGGAAAAATAGTATATCATAAAAAAGTAACCAAATAAAATAAAATAAAATTTATAGTGGAACATATTAAAATAAAAAAATAAAAATATAGTGGAACTTACCAAAATTAAAAAAAAATAAAAAATTTATAGTGAAATAGAGGAAATATATTTTTAAAAATTTATGTATATTTATTAATGTATCATAATATTAAGTAGACAATCATATCATAACTATATGTATTAATTACGAAAAAGATATCATAAAAAAATAACCAAATAAAATAAAACTATATTTAACCAACAAAATTATGTTTCTACAGGAAGCCAAATAAATTATAAAAAATAAAACTATATATTTCCCCGCGTATACAGTTTGAATTCTCAAATGTTTAGGAGGATCAATTAAATATAAAATTTGAACTTGTAAAAATTTATTGAATTAGTTTATTTGAATATAGTCAGAGGTGTTTATTTGAATATTGTGAATTACACATTTACACGAGAAAATTACTCAGAGCCTCTGAATCAAAATCTACTTATGATTATAAGACTAAAAATTGATTCGCATGCCACTCAACAAAACATGATTCCTTCCTCCAATCCTCTTGACTTCCAGTTCCAATAATTTACCTTGAGTTCTCACAACAGCCTTTTCATTCGTAGCTCATTCGCTTTAAATATGTATTCATTCCTAGTCTTCCACTTCCACGTCAGCTAAACTCCACATTCTCAAATACTAGTCACCAACCCTTTCTCCATCTTTGCTCTTCGTAAACCATCGAATTGTAACAGATTTTCCACTGAATTAGAAGAGAAAACCAAAGCAGTCCCCACCCAATCGGTGAACCTCATCCAGAAATCATGAGAAGCGAAGCATTCACACAATAAATGTCTCATAGATTCTCTTTCAATATTGCGAAACAAAAAAAATTTAATTTATCAGATTTGGAATAATATGTCTAGATTGCAATAAATCCAAAGCTGATAAACATTCCTTAATCACTTTTCATACGTGAACACGAGCCTTTAGTGGGGACCTCGTACATCATATCGCTTTGTATTCCTATCTTTGCTCCAGCTTTCTACCATTTCTTCTCAATACCAACTACTTATAAACGTATTTAAACATGCATAATAGATTTTACCACTCGATTGTTGGAATTGGTTTTGAAAAATGAGTTTTAATGCTCTAGTTGGACCAATTTAATGGAGGGCAAAATGGTAATTTCCATGAGACTATGTGTAGTCGATGCGTTCTACTCGCGGAGTAGATCGTCACAGTATTTTTCGTTCTCAAAACCGAATTGTGGTGAGTGAGAAATTAATTTCTAAAGTGAAGGTATTAATACAAGTGTGGAGTTGTATGATGTGTGAATAAGTTAAAATAAGGAATTTTTTTAACTATCCCACATTGCAAAAACTATGAGAAAATTCATAGTATATATATATGAGTTCATGATGGTATTCAAAATAGGCTAAGGGAGACTCTCCCATAAGCCCCGCGCTCCGAGCCGAGGACTTGGACTTGGATCTTGGCAATTGGTCTTTGGGTGGTCTTTGGGCCTTTAGCCCACTCTCTATATCTTTTTAGTGACCCAAAAATGTGAAATAGGTCGACTCAATTGGTGACCCGGAATACCTCTGTGGATCGTCTACGTCAGCGATCCGAAGAAGCTCAATCCAAACGAATTTAATCTGAGTCGTTGGATGCTCCACGTCATCAATCTGGATGAGTTAGTGTATCTGATTCAAAATTTAAATATTTAAATTCCGGCTAAATTTAATATTGAGATTAATACTGTGTCACTGCCACGTCATTGATCCTTGCGATCTATGATATGGACCGTCGAATTGTCTTCTGGAAGGTTCCAGAGCAGTCCAGATTCATTGAGTCTATTCATCCGTCGGTTCCGCATTATATGCGGTCAGAACTGCCCACTAAGATCGTGGGAATATCTCCTACGTATCTTCAGATTAATCCCAACTGAGTCTTCATTTCGCATCTATAAATAGGAGGTCCTGCATTCTATTTTTTTTTTTACGAAAATCAGAATCTCGAGTCCTCTCTCTCTCTCTTTTCTTTTTTAGCATAGTAGTCTGTTCAGTTCGTATACTTCGAAAGTTCGCCTTTCCTATGTGTTTAGCAGTGCTGCTATCATAGAGACGTAAACCGTTTTACCTTTGGAGACGAATACGTGTATCCTGTGAGCACTAGCCAGGACGTATTTTGTCTTGCAGGCAAAGGTTCCACCTTGACTCGGTTTAATTTTCTGTGTCGTGTTTTCTAGTGTTTCTCTAAAAAATCGTAGTTTTCTGTCCTGTGTTATTTACATACCAAATAAAAACAATATCGATTGCTTCCAATCCCAAACTCTCGTTTATAAGGGAGAGAGACTGACTTTTCGGGGCATTTTTGTCAATGAATAATTGGTGACGGGATCCCTTACTATTTGAGTCCAAATTTGAGATGTTTTTGGAGAAATTGTGGCAAATTGAGTTCAACTTCAAATTTCATTGATACTGTCCACATTTGTACATATATTCAAAAGACTAAAACCACCAATCAAAGAGTAGTCTACAATAAAAAAAAATTACATAAAAGAAGATCTTTTATAAATATAAAATTATGAAGAACAATAGATCAATTTTCATCCCCTTGATCATACAAAGGGACAAAAACTACTCCAAACAATCGAGAGAGATTTGTAGAGTACACAAATGACCCAGACGCTATCAACTTTTAAAGGTCTATGACAAATAACACGCCCCACACTAAGGTGATTTTCAACATCTAAAAGAATCAACATCCATCTCGAATCAAACCACACTTCAATAGAGAGTCCTACAGGATCCAAGATCATCTGGCACACTACCACATTTGAATCTCCAGCACAACATCATAGAAGAAACACCAAAGCCTATTATAGGGAGGACATCACACAGAGTATAGACAATCTCACAATTAACAGAGTAGAGGAGAGGAAAATAAAAAAGTAATAAACAACATAAATAAAAGAAAATAAGATTTATGGATCATCATACCAATCAATACCGTTGGAAAGGATCAATGGACCCGTTAATCTACAGAAGCAACTAGTGGAGGCAGACGGCGGGAGCGTTGATTTGGACGACCCTCTCTTAAGATCTACAATCGAAGTCGAAGACACAGAGCAGATGGTGGGTGGCGTTGGTAGCGAGCATCAGAGTGGTCGTGGGCGCGCAGCCTATCCGACAGCGTTGGCGTAGGAGGTTGGCACTGGCCGCTGGGGCAAAAGACGGTGGTGGTGGTGACACAATTTATACACCAGAGATTTCCGCAGAGCTAGTGCCGACGATGTGATTGGCGGAGGGGTCACAGTAGTTGGTGGTAGATATGGAAGAGTGGCGATGTTGAGGGGTGAATCAGTGATTGGGGTTTAGCAGTGGACAGTGGGGTAGCGCGACTGACGGTTCGCTGACCAAAGGAAAGGGGCGACGGTTTGTGGCTTTGAGAATGGATCTTCTGCTGGGCAATAAAACCAGCAAATTATGCTGGGGAGTAAAACGCTACCGTATTATTAATATTTTTTTTCTTTAAGTTTTGACTAAGTCATAATTTTTTTTACCTATCCTGATAATGAGCTAAAAATGAGGAATAATTAACCATACGTCAGCGTTTTACTCCCCAGCACCATTTGCTGGTTTTATTGCCCAGCAGAGGATCCGTATCCTGTGGCTTTAGAGGTTTTTTTTTTTTTTTTAGGTAGTTTGATTGACAAGTTTTTAGTTTTATTTTAAAGAGTGACAAATATGCCAATTTTTTGAATATTTGTACACTCATTCTGAGTGTATTTTTTTGTGTGCAATTTTTATAATTTTTGCACACTTGCCCTTCTTTGCAATTTAAGGGAAAATTGTGTCTCTTTTTTTTGCATTAAATATATTTACTGATATCTTAAAATGCATTCATTAATACCATAAAATATTTTATACTATAAAGTCTATTTACAAATTAAATAGTATCAATGCATCTAATTATATTAATTTCATATTATAAAACTTGTTTATAAAAATATTTGCGTAATCAAATACTTAAACTAGTCGTGTACACAGTACTTAGGCTTTCAAGAAGTCAAGAAAAGTCATGCAGAGGAGAATAATTTTAATATGTATTGATCCCACAATTGATCCTGTGAAATTAGCTTTTTCAAGAAAGCAAGCAAGGAAAAAAAAAAAAGATCAAAGCATCTTAGATATTGGAATATCTTTAAATTTATTCAAATCTTCAAAAGGAACATGTTATGTAAACCACCAAAAAAAGAAAAAAAAACAGAGACAATAATACCTAAGTGGGAGGAAGTGGAAGTGAGGTGTGAGGCACTTATAGTACAAATAACTAATACCAATATATGTATCTACCATCATTTTCTCTTTTTTCCTTGTATGGTCTTCTTTCAGAAAGTTTTCCCCTTTGGCGTGCATCATGGGAAATTCTGTAAAAAAATATGTCTACATCTTAGGCATGTATTAGAAATATTTGATTGGTGCAAATTTTACAATGGATTTGGAGTTCCATATTCTTGCGTATACTATACTCTCTTGATTACTGCGCCTAATTACTATGTTTTAACCAATTAAACTACGAATTATTCGATTATCCCAATTTAAAGTAATAGCTAATTATCTCTTGGATTAATCTAATCCACTTAATTGGTTTTAAGTATAAGCAAATTGTTGTATGGAACATGTTCACCACTAGACCCGTCAAAATGGGTTGAGCCCGTTGGGTCAGCCCGCCCCGCCATATTAAAATGCGGGTTGGGCCAAGCATTATGAAGCCCGTATGGAAGTGGGCCTAGACGGGCCAACCCGTTTGGGTTGCGGGTTAAGTGGGGCGAGCCGCGGGCTGGGGCGGGCCAGCCCGCCAGTTTTTATTTATTATATATGTATATTATATATGTGTATATATACATTAATACATGTATTATATATAATTTTTTTAATTAATTCAAAATATTTATAATTTTGATTATTTATTTTCTTAATTCATTTTCAACAAAATAATAAATCGTTGTTGCCCTCTCACCAAAAGAAAAACAACAAACCTAGTAGCTAAACTTCAAACAGCATGGTAGTTAATAACGGTGTCACTTTACACAGTCTTCTGGCTCCGATGTAGTCAATCGGCGCCGCCAAGATGATTTTAATAATTAATGATTGATGAATTTTGAGAGATTTTGTGGTTTGTGCTAAGTTTATATCTTCAAATTATTAAATTATTTTGTGAATTTTATTTTATAAAATGAGATTTTTATTATATTTGATGAACTTTACTTTATGCTACTTGTGACTCTTGTTGTGAGATCTAAGTTATAAATTAATTATGTGCCTTTGTTTAATGAATTTAGTTGAAGGTATAATTCATAATTATTTATATTTAAAAAAAAATTGGGATGGCCCGCCAAAGCCCGCAACCCGCCATTAAATGGGTTGGGTTGGAGTTTTTGTGGCCCGCCATATTTTCAACCCGCCTCGCCCCGCCCCGCCCCGCCAAAAGACGGGCTTTTGCAGGTTTATGCTCACCCCGCCCCGCCGGCCCGTTTTGACAGCTCTATTCACCACAACAAGCTTGATTCCAATTCGGTAATTCTACTACTTTTATGAACTAAGTTGTATAACAGTTTCACACAAATACGTCCATCTGCATCCATAAATGTTGCTCCCTCCGTCTCAAGACTACTTTCATAATTGTTATAGACACGCGAACTCAGAACAAGTAAGTATGTGAGTATAAAATTAAATATTAAAATAAGAAAATATGTATTTTATTAACTTTTGTGAGTGTAAAAAAATTCTTTTTAGATGTGTGAAAGTAGAGTTGAGACGTCCAAATAAGACAAGTGTGAAAGTAGTTCTGGAACGGAGGGAGTGCGATATTATTTTATATTCCCTCCTTTCCACTATATATTTCTCATTTTGTTATTTTCGTCCGTCTCTATATGTTTTTCATTTGTTTTTTTATTTTTTTTGGAAACTATTATTTACTTTTTTTATTACTCCCTCTCCCCACCAAATTATTTCTCACTTTCATTTTTTTTGTCCACAAAACTTTTTCTTATTTACTTATTTGGAAACAACCCGCACTCACAAATAAAAGTTTGACCCCACAATATTTCCATTTTTTCTTACTTTATCTATCATTTCAATATAATACAAATTTTCATTAAATTTCGTGTCACTTTACAAATGAGAAAAAGATTGGTGGACGAAGGGAGTATTATTTTTTTTACTTTTTACACTATTCTCATTACGTTTACACTTTTCTCCAACACATCACTTGTGCCAAAAAATAATGAGCAACATATATTACACTACTGAATGATACTCCCTCCGTCCCATAATTGTTTTCACATTTTCCTTTTTCGTCCGTCCCACAATTGTTTTCACACCCTATAAATGGAAACTATTACCTTTAACTTTATCCTCACAATCCAACTAATCTAATTATTTTAATAATATAACTTTACACAACACTCTACTTTTCTTAAAAATTGTGTCATCTCAAATGTGAAAACACCTTTGGGACGGAGGGAGTACTATGCAACATCAGTTTTCATTAAGTGAACAAGTTTTACTGAAAACTAACTGGAATCAAGTTAAAGATGTTGAATTATATTTGAAGCTCAGAAACTAGTGAGTGCAAATTACTTAGCATTGGTGACAAAGAATATTGCTTCGAGATTAGTTGGGGATTTCATTATAAGTAGAACCCATGCAGGCTATATAAAGCAACCTTACACGTAATAACTAAGACAATCTCAATCATCTTTAAACGAGGTCTGGTGTCCTTTAGTTTGCAATGGAACAACGCCTTTTCTGATCTAATTACTTTCCAAAAAATTCAATCCTATAAGTAATTAAATTGTCTTATTCTTGTATGCACCAAGTGCACCGTGCAACTCAAATTCATTTTTAAAAAGTCACATGGGGTTATTACTGAAAAGTGTATTTTTAATTGTGTAACTTTTCAGTAATAATTTGTGTAACTTTTCAGTAATAAATAGTGTAACTTTTAAAAATACGCTTGAGTAGTACAATACACCTGATGCGCAAAAGACTCACTCAACTAAATTATGTTACACTCTCCATCTAAGTCATAAATGTAGGCGAAAACTTGTGCATATAATCACCTTCAACACTATATATGAAGTAGATATACTGTGAAATTTGTTTATAGTATGATTTTTAAATGTATTTAATGATATCATTAGATATATTTATTAATACCATATTATTTGACACTATGATTTAGTTTGCAAGTCCAACTATATCGGTAGGTACATAGAATATTATCGGTGGATACTTTTCATGTTATTATTAATTTCATATATTCATAGAAAATTTTGTGCGATGTATATTCAAATTTGATAGGACACATCATGTATATGTACTACATATATAACAATTTTTTAAATGTATATGTTTCTTATAGTACAAGTGCGATCAAATTGTGTTTTGTTGCTTCTTAGGACTTTGTAACATCCCTCGATCTGCATGTTATTATGCTTTTCACAATGCTACCATAAAGCTGCTCCTTGTTATCCCCAAATTATTACAAGAATTACAAAGCACTTCTTTATCTTTTATGATGAAAAGTAAAGCAGACTGGACAGCACATATATATTAATTGAAGCACCCATTATTTGAAAATGAGTGGCTGCAAAATTACTAAGAATTTTAGCAAAAGAGTATACGGTTTCACTAAAAAAAAAGTAATTAATTTTGATAATAATATTAATCAATAAAAATAACTAATGCCATTTAAAAATGTACTTGAAAGTTGAAACTCACCATTAACTTACTCGGATTTTTTTGGTGCAAAATGGGACTATACATCTTCATAATTCTCATTCCATTCTCTAATCAAACATCCAGACCTAATTAATTAGGCAAAGTTTCTCTTTCGATTTATTGAATATGTAAAAGTTTGTCTACGGTTAAAAAAAAACGAATAAGTGAGCTTGGTTCATTATTCATTAATGATGTTAAAAAAAATAAGCTTAATCATACTCTATACGAAAGGAAATTCAAAATAAATCATTTATTATCTAATTTTAATTAACTACAACTTTGATCCACATAAACATTAATTTTTTCGAAATTATTCCACTCTTTCTCAACTAATTATTTCTTTTTTTCCTGAATGTATTTCAAAATTAGAGCAATACACTAACAATGTAACCATTGTTCACATAATAATTCACGATTTTTCATGTTATCAGTAACTATCCAAATCTTGAGCTCATTAATCATAGCAAGGTTACATTTCAAAGATTTTCCCACCATGTATGCATAGATCATAAAATGTCCAAATACAACTTTATATACCAATCTCTATATTTATGGAAAGAGTAATGACTGATAAGAACCATTCACATTTACCTTTCCTAAAATCAAGAAAAACCCAGAAACAGTGTCACAAAGACAGAAGCATTGCATAATGCTGGCGTCACTTTCAGCTCAGATTGTATATATGTTATGTTTGCAGCGGTAATTTTGCAGGATAAAACCAATTATTCTTTGGTGGGATGGTGACAAGTTCCTTTTGTTTCCCTTTTCTTGATTCCTGAGGCCATATTCTTCTATATGTCTTTGGATTAGTGCATCAGATATCATCGGGCCCCATTGCACGATAATAATCGAGACGAGACGACTTTCGATTCACCCTAAAATCCTGTTTTGCATCATCCTAGAATCTCATTTACTTGCAATGGAATATTTAAAAGCTAAGAAAGGAGCTCCAAGTACACCAGCTGCATGCTTAAAGCTACTTCATTTAATCATCTTTTTCCTCTTCATTTTTCAAACTTTTGGCCCACTTGTGTCCTCCACTTCACTAACAATCGTGTGTCATGCATGAAAACACACGATACGCACGTACAATACGCGTATACGCTTGCATGTACAGAGCATCTGTGTACCTACAGAGTGAAAGCAGGGGTATTGCTGTCTTTTCTACTGGTGTATAAAGATTAGTTAACAATGTGGGAGTAGATCAATCATTGGATTTTGATTCCATGGATCGAACTCTTTGCCCGCGGCCCAAGAAATGCAAAAGACTGATCTGATCTAAATGACTTTTGGGATTTCTTGTTTGCCATTCTCACTCTCTTTTTCTTTACAATTTTCTAAAATTAAATTTTAATAATCTCAATTATTCAATTCATGTGTTCTTGCCTAGGTAACTGCAAATCTCTATTTTATTTTCCCCTCCTTGCTTTTGATTGTGTGCTCCCTTTTTCATGGATTGCTTTTATGTGGATGGAAGGAGAGGTATTGATGTACTATTAATTAAGAAATGAATCCTTTTGTCATTTCCTTGTGTCTGTCATCGAGGGAAAAAGAGATTCTATTACGCTTATTAAACTCCAACACCTATCAGTCACTAGGAAAAATTCATAAATAAGTTCTGTGTTTCTAATGTAAAACGAATAAAAATAGACTATAATCTATATCTATTGTCCATATTGGATCTTCTTTCATCTTTTATACGTTTTGCGTTATCTAAGAACACCAACGCTCACGTATAATAAACTTTAAAATCATGCACTCACCACGTTTCAGTTATATTAGTCTGCACTCACATTTTCAGCTAAATTTAACCTACAAATTTCAGTTATATTAACTCGCACATGTTACATATATGTTCAATTGTATATTACAACTTCTTTAAAAAAGTAAAACAATAAGATATAATAAATACTAATTGTACAACTTTTAGGATATTTCCTGGTTATCAATCCTTAGAGTGGAAAAGTAAGACTAGTTAAGACATGGTCAATATCATTATTTTATATATTGGTTCAAGGAACCATGCAATTCTTGCACTTTAGGCAAAGGGAAAAAAACATGTGCTTTACTTATTATATCACTTTAAAATGCAGACACAAGTTCTCATTCACCATAAATGGTAAAAATTGAGGACTGAAGTTGTAAAGTAAATTTCTGATGCTATTTCTCAGCTTAAGTAAATTATGGAAGGCTGCAAATAGTTTCTATTATGTTTGGACTATAATATCTGAAAATTACATGATGAGAGGATATATAGACAAGTCATTATATCAATTATTTTATCATGTCAATCATATATGTCTTTATTCATCACTAGCTTGTTGATAATATTAATACTTGCTTGTCCTAAAATCTAATGCTAGATTCTTTGATTCCCTTATCCCTACATGAAACAAAAAGAACCGGCCAAAACCATCCACACCCCAGAAAGGAAATTTGAGGGGGAAAAAAAGATAATAACAGAAATATTTAAATTTTAAGAAAACATAATAAAAACCTATTTAACTATCCTTTTCAATCTTTAAAAAGAAAACATCCATTGAAGAATCATCATGATTAATTTTCATTTTTCTTTCCATCAAAGCTTCTCAAGGGTTTTGTAAAAGTTGCACCCATTATACATCATGGTGGGACTACCTAACTTATATGGGAATATCTCTCCCTCAGAGAAAGACAGGGGGGGAGAGAGAGAGAGAGAGAACACGGGGATAAAAACAAATCATACACTTTTTTTTTTCTTTCTTTTCTCTCCTTTTGAGACCCAAATTTGAAGTATGCTGCTTTCTCTGTTTTTGCTGCATCACAGATTCTCTCGGCCCATTGAAGTCAAAGAAGAAAGAAAGAAAACTTGAAAACAGAAATAAAGAAAGTTGGATATGAAATGGGAAATGGTAGAAAGAAAAAGGGCACAGCTCATAGAATATATTCCTTCCCCAGCACAACCCCACCTATGTTTCCTGATATGGAGTGAGAACATAGGACATCCTAACAACTCCTCTATTATAAAAAGAATTACAGAGTGCCACATATTCACCTAAGATCACAAGCAACCAACATCCTTAACTTTCCTATGATCATCCACCTTCCACACACCTTATTCAAACACAAATGGCTCTTCACAATCAAGAAATGAGTTTGGTTTTATCTAGTGATGCAAAGCCTAGATTGAAATGGACTCCTGAACTGCATCAACGGTTCATCGATGCCGTTAACCAGCTTGGGGGTGGAGAGAGTTGAGTATATCATTTCTTTTCTTCACCATTTTTTTGTATGTATCAAATTCTCCAAGACAGTCTTACAGAGGAAAATTTTATGATTTGAATGCAGAGGCTACACCGAAATCGCTGATGAGGGTCATGGGCATTCATGGTCTCACTTTGTACCACCTCAAGAGCCATTTACAGGCAATCATATTGTTGTTTTCTATCATTGTATTATTTCTAATTATTGGGAAATCTTTATCTGAATGGGGTTATAGTGTTTTTTATGCAGAAATATAGACTGGGAAGAAGTCAACAAACTCAAAACTACAACAACAATAAGCAGGAAGGTAAGCATTAATTAGCCTGTGAAATGATCAAGTTAAGTACTAACATGCAAATTTTCAGATAATGGAGAAAACCAGAGAACCAAGTTGACCAACAACATTTGCAATGGAGCAGCGGATCAAATTAATGAGTAATGATTTTTATTTAGTTTCCCACAACATTTATGTAACAAAAAATGAAAAAAAAAAATTAAGAGTGGAATTTGAATGTGATCACTTACAGTTGCACCTTTTTCAGAAGTTTGCAGGTCTCTCGTGCTTTACAAATGCAAATGGAGGTCCAGAGGAAACTTCATGAGCAGATAGAGGTAATAGAACACTCAAACCACATCAGGATGATATACGACAAAATAGAGTAATAAAAAATTATCTCAGGTACAGAGACATTTGCAGCTACGAATGGAAGCTCAAGGGAAGTACTTACAATCAGTTTTGAAAAAGGCACAGGAAACTCTTTCTGGATATGGTGCCTGCTCCATCGAGGTGGAACATACAAAAGCTCAACTTTCTCAGTTAGCATCAATGGTGGACTCAGGATGTACTAGTTCTTCATTCTCAGTGTTGACAGAGAGTGATGGCTGTATATTGAAAGAAGCAGGGGAAAAGCTATTATGTCAGAATCGATATTCGCTTGAGAGCTCCTTAACCTCATCAGAGAGCTCAGAGAGTAAGGAACAATCTCAACCAACAGCCAACAGAAGGAAGAGGGATTCTGTGATGCTCGAGATGAATCCACAAGAGAGCAACCGAAAAAGGAGCAACACCACCATTGATGAAGCAATTCAAATGCTGCAAAGCAGTGATGAACAAGGGCAAAATTTGAGACCAGTAGAGAACTGCAATTCCCTGAACGACTACGATTCAAGCCCGAAAGGGATTGACCTGAACTCTAATGTGGTGCAACTATTTGGCTCAACTTTTAGTGTGTAGAAACAATATTAAAGGTTCTTCTACGATTCATATATACTACAAAAAGTAATTTGTATTACTATCCTATAGGATGTCTATAGTAACTATGTATATTGTTTTCCATAATGAACTTTGTGGGAGTGTATATCCAAACTAAAAGGTGCATCTTGTGGATATTCTCCATTTCTCAGCCCACCAGAAATATGCATATACATATCATTAGATGACATACAGACAACTCAATAATAATACCATCACTCTGTTTATTCTACAGTTGTCCAAGGATCAAAACAAAGCCTAGGTTCTTCACAAAACCACCATCACTCACAAATTTGAAAACATAGATCATGATAAAATCATCCACACACAACATGGCTCCCCCTGCTCATCTCATATCTCTAATCTGTCATTGTTGTCCAGATCAAACTAATTCAGCTACATCTTATCATATCATCAATATAGTTAATTAATCAAACCTTGATAGCTTACAGATATGCAAGTGTAGAATTTTACACTCCTACAGAAAAGCAGTCCTTGTAAAAGTGATCACAGTGACTGTTAGCAAAAAGTTGTTGTAGATAGCCCAAGATAAATTTTAATATAGGATCAACAATGTCTCCGATAAAGTGACTTGGCCTAATAAATTATGTTTAAGCATCCCTCGGTGCAAGACATACTAATTTAACTTGGATCAAATTTCTGACAACACCATATAACAATTTCACCAACCAATTAACATGGCAACCATATCAAAAAAGTGGCAGAGAATTAGAAGGATTTGCTTATGAAAGACAGAACGTTCATTCAATGAAAAATAAGAATTTCGACGAACCAAAAAACGTCAATTTATATACAACTCAACCCACCAAAAGCACGCAAAAAATGGGCCAGTTTTTAACAGATCTGTATCTAATTCTGCAATTCCTCATCACTCGTGACAGAATCACCACTGCCACTAGAAACATTGTGATCACTTTCCCCACTCCTTCGATCCCTGCTAAATGCAAAGCTCAACCAAATATCTCTCCTCCTTCGTCCATCACCACTCCTCATCTTCTCATCATCAGTTTCATCCATAGGCATTTCATATCTACAAACAGGGCAAGATCCATGAATCTTCAACCACTTCACTATACATTCTTCATGAAACCTATGCTTACAAGGCATTTTTTTAGCCTTTTCACCAGCCTCCCACTCCTCCAAGCAAATAACACACTGATCACCATCATTTTCACCCCCTTCAACTTCAATATCTACACTTTCCATAGCATCAATTGATGCTTTCGACGCCGGAGGGCGGCCGCCTTTGCTCGAAAACAAGTCATTGAACAGAGAATCGATGTCCGTAAACGAGCTATTACCGCCGTCACTGCTACTTCTTTCGATCAGTACCATTTCTTGGGTAGAGGGGTTGATGAGGATGATCCGATCGGGTGAGGGATCGCGTGGGCCACGTTGATTCTCTGTTTCTTGAAGAGGGGTTGCGGCGTTTAAGCCCATTAAGAAGGGTAAGAAGAGGGAAGCATCCCTGTTCCTAGAATTTATCAGGCTCTCGATGATGGAGAACAGCTCGGATGGAGGTGTTTCTGATTCCATTCAGATTCAAGGTTTTTCACGAGAAGAACAAGAGGAGATGGAATGATCGGTGCTGTAAAATTGTAGAGAAACCAAGATTTAATGAAGGAATTGAAATGGAAAACTGTGGGATTTTTTAATCAGAAGGCGGGCGCCAACAGAAGCCTGTAGAACGATCTAGAAGTTACAGAGTGCGTTATCCGAGAGGTTGCTGAGTTGTCAAGGCTAGAGGAGATATTTTCTCTCGGAGACATGATTGACTAATGGAGATCCACCATAACTGTTGTGGACTACTATAATCTGATTGATGGACGGTATTGACCCGATTCGTTAAGTTATTCTTCAACAAAAATTTGATGACTAAAGGATGCCCAATTTTATATGTTTAAGACTTTTTTTTAAAATAAACATATTTTTATATTATTCTTAATAATTTAAGAAGTCGAAGTGGGTCAATTTTATTATTTTCTTCGAATAAATTATTATTTCAATAGCTTTGTCCAAACAATAAAAATATTCAAGTGTGAAAATATTTAAATATGTAAGAAATTTAATGGAAATTTTTGAATGGATGAATTAAAAAATATACATGTAAGATAATATATTTAAGTTAAGAATTATAAATAAATAAAATTATCTTATCTAATTTTATATTTGATTTAATGGACAAAAGCTCTAAATTAATAAAAAGTCAAAAATAAAAGGAATAATTGGTTCCTCGGTACAACATTTTAACAAATGTTGTTGGCAGGTCACTGCCAAAATTATATTTACATTTCGCTCATTTTCCTATATTTTATAGGCCGCACCCCTCACCACGCCCCCACCCCTCCACTCTACAATATGTTATTACTTTTGTATTACCCAAGAAGGCCTATATCTATCATTTGTCATGTCCGCTTAACAAAAGTCAAACTCCATCCCCACCCAAAAATTTTGTTTTATCTTGTCCCCCACGTAATCATACACGTATACCATCTCCACACTCCATTCCCCCACATGAAAAAAAAAATACACCTAAATATTTATATATTTATCATTATTTTTGCTTTTAGTTAAAAAAAATGAGATATTCATAAGTTCAAAAAAAATAAAAGTTCAAACGTCTGTTTCTATAGTTCAATTTATTTTCTGTAAAAGTTTGGTTATAAATTTATTACAATAATTCTTCTTTCTCTCTTTCCTCTCTCCTCTCTCATTACTCACTCTTTCTCTCCCTTGTCAATCAAATATGTCATCAATCAATTCAACCATCGTAATTCACTTTTCCCTCCTTTTATAACATTTTTTATTATAAATATATTAATACTTAATGTTAATTTTACTTATAACATTTTTCCCTCATTTTTTTATGAATTCAAATGTTAGTTTTTTTTTAATTTATATTTTGTAAAGATCATTTTACGAAATATTTATAAGTTCCAAAAATAAAATAAAAGTTCAAATGATCGTAAATACAATTCAAATACTTTGTTTGATAAAGTTCAGTTATAATTGTGTTCCAATAATTTTTATTTGATCTGTAATATAAGATAAAAAATAATTTACATTAAACTGAACAAAAATATTCGTAAGTGTAAAAGAATAAGTAAAAGTTCAAATCAAATAAATGATAAGTTCAATTCTCAAATTGCTAAGTTGAACATCCATTGCAAATTAATTACAATAATCAAAAATCAAATATATCACATTAATGGGTACCAAAAAGAAAATTACTAAAGATCCCTAAAATTAATACATCACATTAATGGGTACCAAAAAGAAAATTACTGAAGATCCTTACAATTATTGTATTGTTGAAAAAAGCAGTGTAATTCAAAATCATTATACTGTAGAAATTTAAATCAAATAATTAAAGCCTGACATTGACAACTGCTACATGGTCTTTCTTGTCCTCTACTCTACTTTTGTTTGAATACTTCGTTTGCTTCTGTATCAATAGAAATTCATTATTTAGCTTGAAGTTCCTTCTCTCTCCTCTTCAAATCCTATACAAGGTTCAGAAAATACAGTTAAAAAAATAATTGTTTCATCCTCTGAATTCTGAAACTCTTGGTTAGTAACAAATATAAATCCTTGAACAACAAACACATGCAACCACATGAAGAGACCCCCCAAAACAGAGCAAAATCGAATCCGAGAAGCCAAAGTGGAAAAGGGGAAAGAGAAGGGCAACATGCAATTACAAACCTGGAACTAGCAAAATAAAAAAAGTTTCTCAGTATTTGAAAAAATAATAAACGCGAGTTCGGCCTCACAGAGAACAGCAAGTTCATTAGCCTTCTTAAACAACCCAGCCCTCCTCTTCGAGAAAATGACCTGTCTGCTATTAACGTTCTCGATCTTCTTTATTTTGATTTTCCCCCGACCCATTAAATCTCCCCCAAAACCCACCAGAAATTCAGCAATCAAAACCCGAAAGAAGCAGAATTCAAATCCGAATCGCTATTCCAGTTTCGCAATTATATAAAAAAAAGAAAAGGGAAAATAGGAGAGAGAGAGAGGGTTTCCAAATAAGGAGTAGAAAGAGAAAGGAAAGAGAGGGGGGGTTGGGAGAAGAAGAGTTGGGGGTATTTATGTCAGGTCCCCGGAGATCTGCAAAAACTCTTCCCCTATGTCGTCGCGACCCACGCCGGAACCCATCGCCGTCGTTGCCCCCTCGCAATCGTCATCGCCGTCGAATTCGTTGCCCCTCTCGAAGGACGTCATCGTCGTTCAGGTGCGACGGAAGCACCATCGCTGAAGAGGATCGACGCTGCCTCCGTCAGCCTTCTCTCCCTCCTCTCTTTCTTCTTTCTTTCTCTCTCCACAGCATGTTTAAAAAAGAGGTTTGAGTGTATTTTCAGAACGTGAAGTGAGAGAAATGGGTTATTTATTTCGAGAGAGAGAAGAGAGGGGTAACCTACCCCATACCACCCCACTCCACCCCAACTTTTTCAAATTAGGGGTAAATTTGGTATAAAATCCGCACTGTTTTGGTTGCACCCTAATTTTTATGTTTTTGGTGTCTTGACACTAAAAAGTCTATACAAAATGTACCCTTTAACAATTCTCCCAAAATAAAATTCAGTTATGTTATGAATGATGGGTAATATTATGTTATGAAAAAGGTATAATAATAATCAATTGTATTTATCTTTACTAAAATACTCCTCTTATATTTGAAAAAGAGAATCATAGTTCACTTTATTTTTGTTTATGATATAAAAAGCAAAATTGTCAATTGCATATTTTTTTATTATTAATCTTACAATCCAAACATTCAAAATAAAATTATCTTACATTACTAATTATCTTAATCCATCAATTCAAATATACTATTTAACTCATAAATAATAATTTCTAGATTCTATTCTTATTTAATTTATTTTGAATTATTTATCATGTCCATTGAAACAAATGAGCCCTAAAGAGTTGGAAGATAAAGTAAAAAAAAAATAGAAATAGAGATGAAAATAGGTAGAAGGGGAGATTTCAAATTACATGATTTTAAAGAGATTTAAATTTTTCTATTTAAATATAAATTAAATTTATAAATTTAATAGAAAAAATAATTATTTGGGTATGAAATCGAGGAACAGAGCCTTGTGTTCTTTTCTTAAACTAGTATATCACATGTGCATCTGCACGGTTTGTAAATATAAAATATATATAATATTCATTTTTATTATTGTTATTTTTACATAAAAATGTGTATTCTTTTGTTGTTGAATAAAATGTAAAAAGTATTACATGCATATTTTGTGCACAATTCATACATGCATTTCCTGTGCACGATTTGTACATGTATATTTTGTGTGCTATCCATACATGCACATTTTTGTACGATTCGTACATGCACATTTTTTGAATGATCAATATGTACACTTCTCATGACCGATCTGTACGTTCACATTTTTGTAAAGAAACCTTACATGCACATTCAATACAAATTTCTTGAATGATCCCTATGTGTGCACTTTTCTTGAACAGTTAGTCTGTTCATGTGCACGATTCATAGAAATTCAATTAAAAGATTGAGAATATGAAAATCCAATAATATATCATAAAATTATATTGAAATCATATTTTATCCATCTCAAAATTCATCTTTTAATTGAATTTCTCTTTTAATATGCACTTATTCTCTTTATCTACATTTTGTGAAGAAACTCAATTGTTAGTTTTACAAAAAAAAAAGAAAAAAAAGAGCAAAGTATTATGTGAATGATACACACAATAAATTGTATGGTGAACAACAATTTATTCAAATATTGTACCCGTGCGATGCACGATAATTTTTTTAATATCGTATTAAAATACCTTGTTGATAGAATTTACTAATCGTGTTTGTTATGTGGCTAGTTATGTCGGATTAATTCTACCAAACAATAATCGAAGGGTTTCATGTTCTCGGATAATATAGAGAGAGAGAG
>JAPKLY010000010.1:2049776-2078624 GCA_026898435.1 Prunella vulgaris
CCAGGATCATACGGTAATGAGTGATGCTCGAGACCTCGGCGAGCTCCCTCGCCGACCTCTCTTCCCGGGTAAGGCCAAGCGTCCAAGCGAGCTTCCTCTTCAGCAAGTAGGCTGAGGTCGGCACCCTGACTCTCTGGGGTACCTTGGCGACCTTCCCACATTCGGACTAGGCAACCCCTTCGTCAGTCTCCGGTAGCTCGCCCATCAACATACCTGATAAAACATATGAATATACTTATACATGAAATTAGAGATGTTAATCCGGGCTGGGCTAATAGGGTCGGCCCGTTTAACCCTGAAAAATGCAGGGTTAGGGCCATGCTTTGGTAGGCCCGTTTAAATCCGGGCCTTTTTGGCCCGGCCCTATTAGCCCGCGGGCTAAACGGGCTAGCCCGCCGGTTAACCGAGCCCGCCTGCTAGCCCGCATAATTTTTTTTTATATTTTATATATACATATTAAATTGATAATATACTTACTAGTTATTATTATTATTAATTGAAATTATCCCCAATTTCTATTTAGGTGTTATATATATTAATTTTAAGTATTTATATTTGAACTTTTAAATACCAATATTTTGAACTTTTAAGTATTTAAGTGTTGTCGTTTGATCTTTTGTAATTATGTTAAACTATTTTTATTAATTTTAATGAAATTATGGACAATGTTTAGGTTCTAGTTTAAATATTAATATTTTATGACCATTATTTTAGATTATGTGTTAAAATTTAGATTTTTTCTATTTTTTGTGACATAGCCCGTTTATGACCCGTTTAGCCCGAGGACCGCTAGGGTTAGGGTTAGGTCTCCAATATTAGAGGACCGTTAAGAATGAACCGGATAAGGCCCTAACCCGTTTAGCCCGAAGCCCGTTAGGGCTGGCCCTATAGGGTTAGGGCTCGCCCGTTTAACATCTCTACATGAAATAAATTTGTATCATTCTAGCTACTTGAATTGTACTTTAATTTATAATAGTTAATTCTATATAAATACACCACCTTTTACTCAACTTTCAATTTAATCCCCAACTTTACAATTATTATTAAAAATCCCAACCTTTTAAATAATTTCAATTCGAAACATATTTTTTTATATTTCCGGTGGAAAACTGACGTGTCTCGCCGGAGCGCGTAAAAAGTTGTCACGTTGGCGTTCACGTATTAAATTACAGTTTTATTTTTAATTTATTAGTTTCCACATCATATATAATATATATAAAAAATAACAAAATCTATATTAAAAAAAGTTTTTTTGAATGTGAAATACGATGAAAAAAATATTTTTACACCAGATTCAAGGTAGACTTGAAACAACACTAAAAATGTCTTTTTAATATAATTTTTTGTTATTTTTTGTGTATGTGATATATGGTGTGAAAACTAAAAACTAAAAAATAAAAAAGTAATTTAATACGTATACATACGCCAACGTGACAACCTTTCATGCGCTCCAGTGAGAAACGTCATCAATTGCGGGCCAAAAATAAAAAATGTGTATCGAATTGAAATCCTTTAAAAGGTTGAGATTTTTAATAATAATCGTGAAACTCGAAATTAAATTGAAAGTTGAGTAAAAGGTGGTGTATTACTATTTATATAGAATTAAACCTTTATAATATAATTAGATATAAACTCAATAAACACATGAATCATAATAATAGAAGATATAGAATATGTATCATGTATAATACCATCTTATACAAATTTATATTTTTCTTATTTATTTATAGCTAAGTAATTTGTAAATGTTCTTTTTATATTTATAAATTTAAAAAATTTAAAGATTTAAATATTCTATTAAAAATGTAAAACTCTTAAAATCATCAATATTATTAAACACCTCTAGTAATACATAGTAGTCAAATACTTTTATAACTTAACTTGTAGGAGATGCATTGCAGAAAGTAAACATTTAGAAGTCAAATGATAGTCTTTCCTTGGAACATAAATTCAAAAGCATAGCTATTTGTTTAATCTTCATTTTGCAACTTCAGAAACTCATAAACTTTCATCATATCCAACTATCATTAAAAATTATCTATATACCTAGATACATCGTTTTTTCATCAAATAAACATCTTTTTGGGCCACTATTTATTGGAAGTTTCTCTATACAACTTCATCTTCTATCTTGATTGGAGGTAATCCTCAGTTGACACCTAAGAGAAACAAAATCTCATCATTAACTAATTAATGTTTTTTTTAAAAATCGTAAAAGAATAACTCTGTTATAAACTAAGTTTTTTTTTAAAGCAGTTATAAACTAAGTTTAATACATGATTTCATAATTAATCAAACCAACATTTCCTTGATTGACTGCATCATCATTCTTGTTAATCTACCAAATATATCATCAACATCAATTAATATTTATTCAACAATAAATTACCTAAATAGTTTATTATTAACATTGTCTCATTAACACATACTTAATTTCATTAAATCTTTTTCAACAAATTGTTATACATGGGAAACACACATATAAAAAATCGTACATAGATGAATAAACTTTAAATAATTACATTTTCTCGTCCAAAATTTCAAAACACAACAAAATATCTCATCATCAATTAAAGGAGAAAAAAAAATAATTTATCAGCTTCTCATCTGTAGTTAATTTTATAACAATGTACTGGTTATCGTCGTCTACTTACTTGTTCAGTTCTCACTTGTGAATGGTCTCCTCAATTAGTTGCATTTGCACCATTTCATTACTAATAAATTCAAATATTCAATTAATTCATTAGTGCAAATGCTCAGATAAAATTTATCATTTTTTTGTTCTATTGGTTATCACAATCTATATATTCAACAAAAAATTCAATTGATTCCAACTTTCCTGGAAAAAAAATAAAAATTTCTCAATACTAAGAAAATTTTGAAAATTAATAGTTTGGTTTGGCAAAGATTTAAAAGCAACAATCCATAAATTATAATTAATTACAACTATACTTTTTTTTCAACAATACCAGAAACCCCTAAACCTCTTCTATATAAGAAAATAATAAAAAGTAGCAGAATTCCAAAATTCAAAGTGTTAGTGAATTGCACTAAATAATGTGTCTCGTCAGGGTGAGTATATATATATATATATATAGATATATACTACCTCCGTCTCGGGTCTTTCTTCAAAAAGACCCCGGCACGCAGATTAAGAAAAAAGTTGAGTATGTGAGTGTGAAATTAATTAATAAAATATAAAAAGTGTACTTTATTGACTTTTGTGAGTGTAAATTATTTCTTTTTTAATGTATGAAGAAAGAGTTGGGACGTCTCGAAATGAAAAAACAGGAAGAAAGAGTTGGGACGGAGGGAATATTATTTTAGTGAAGTTTTATGTTCTTTTCTCAGTTTTTACTGGTTAGGAATGCCGGTAATATTAGAAATTTGACAGTGAAAAAATATAAATAGTAATTAGGATTTTGATTTAAAAGGGTAATATAGTCTTTTAATTTTTATTTTTAAATGATGGTAGTGTATTTATGAAAAAGACGAGTGCCAATAACCTGAGCCCAAATAAAATTAGAAGAATCAAAATAAATAAATTAGAAAGTTGTGCGAAGATTTCATCAATGACCCATAAGATTGTACCATCTATTATACTCTTGTTCTCTTCCTCAGTCATTACCACGGATTTTCAGCGGCCAGGCATCGCTGCCTCCTCCACCTCAACCGACGCATCCTCCCACGCCACGCCTGTGCGCTACATCAGACAGAGTCGCAGCCTCGCCTCGCCTCCGCGCTGCCACACGCGACGCACCCCTGCCGTCCACGGCCACGCCCCGCTGTCAACTGAAGGTATAAGTGAATCTGATTATATTTTATTACGGTTTCAAAATTATTTTTTGCAAGTGTGGGCTCAACATTTTTTGCAAACGGTTGGCGATTTTGTGACTAAAAGTTAGGCGTCCCTGTGAATATGGATAAAAAATAACAAAATTAGATTCGGGTTTAAAGTTGACTGCTCACTCGCTACGGTGGGAAGTGCAAGTCACGATTTTACTGGTGAGCGAGTGACTGTTAACTCGCCTGCAAAATCATCGACTGATTACTGCTGCTTTTATATATTTATAGATAAAAAGTAAATCAAGCCGCCACTCAACAGCCGCTGGCAGGTCTCCACCGTTCACAACCACGAGCGACCGTATTCTCCGCCATCAAAGTCGCGCATCACTCCACCATCGCTCCGCAGTCGGAATTTGACCACAGCCATTTACAATCGCCTCTATTCGCGATGCTTTCCTCTCGAAGCAAGCGCCATCTTCATAACAGTCGTTGTTCCCGATCGCAAAGCCATTCCATCGTTTCTATCATCGTTCAAAGCACTTGAGTTTAGTGAAAGAATTGAGTTAAATGGGCTGCCCTATTTATTCACAGAGTGTCAGGAGTAGGAGAGAGAGAGAGTTAAACATTTCTCTTCCATTTTAGTTGTAGCTGATGTGTTTGATCAAATGCCTCTGAGAATTTCCGAATGTTAAATTCGGCCACATCCATCTTTTAGGTTTTCAAAGGTCATCCGCTTTGAAGTATTTATCAATGGCAATTGGTTCTTGCATAGCTGCGTTGAAGTTTCGGGCTTCTGGGATATTTGGAACTGCTCTTGGTAGCTCCAGCATCCGTCCCTTCAACCATCCAAGTGAGCAAAATCATTATACAAGTTACATATTTTTAATTTCGTCGACACTTTTTGAATCTGCTCGTTCACCTTGCAATGACGAAACATGGTTTATGTGGGTGTATGCGTGTAAATATGCTTTAATTACTTCCTCTGATTTTTTATCTGCTGCGAATGGTGTTTTGTGCTTAGAATCTCTGTAACAATTTTGTTAAAATTGAAGTTGAGAAAGATTTTCTGAGGAGAAATTCAGCTGTGGTTATGAAGCCTTTGGTGATTGAAGCAAGAGCAAATACACGGACAGAAAATGTCAAAACTCGGAATAATAGATTAAAAAAGAAGGTGAACAAGTAGAATGACCCATTGATTTGTCATGCTCCAGTTTATGAATAGTGCATTGATGTGTAGAATTGTGGTCTTCTTTACCAGTTCAATGGAACGGCTACAAGACCGAGGCTTTCAGTGTTCTGTTCGGATAAGCAATTGTACGCTATGTTGGTCGATGATCAGAATAAGAAGTGTTTGTTTTATGGAAGCACTCTGCAGAAGTCAATGCGAAAGGGTCAATCATGCACTACTGTTGTAAGTATTCTGTTCAATCTTTAGGAGCTTCTATTTTTCTATTGATGAATATGATTATTTAAATGGGGATTTGGTGCCTTTGCTATTTACTAATCAAACAATTCTTGATTTTAGGAGGCAGCAAAACATGTGGGGGAAGAGCTTATCAAGACTTGTTTAGATCTCAACATCAGTGAGATATCATGTTATGATCGCAATGGCTTGGCTCGAGGAGAAAGAATACAAGCCTTTGAAATTGCCATTGGCGAACATGGTTTCTTACCGCGTTAGATTTTCTTTAGGTACCTCTTTGCAAATTCGTCTATATTTATACAGTTTAGCTGCAGAATGTGTTCTATATAAGTTAAAATGCATTTTCATCACAGAAAAGTGTGTGTGAAACTATTCACTAGAACATCAAGTGTTCTTCACATAATTACATGTATCCCGTATGAAGACCGTCTGCTATAAAATAGAGTTTCATTTTGTGTTATTGCATCATTGCATGTGATGGGGTATGAGAAATTGAAATAAATATGGATGTTGGTTGCAATTGAGGATCCGGATTAGTTTTTACATGTTTGGTCTACACAGAGGATTATATATACAGCTAAACCAAGCTAGTTGCCATGCATTTTGCCCTTTTCTTTATTATGTAAAATCATATAAATACGGTTAACTGGGCACCATGCTAAAATTTTCTGTCTCATCAAGTGCTGTATCCATCATAGATCTATGAGTGTGTCCTTGTAGATGATGTATTGCTGCCCTTTGATGATGGTGAAATAAATAGGTTTTAAAAGAAAAAGGAAAAGAAAAATAGAAAATCCCCCTAATGTACTCCAGTTGCCTTTCCTAATCTTGATAGCAAGTGGTCATGTGTTGACCAGGCAAATCGGGCCATCCAGCCTGGTCCGGCAGGTCGAGCCATTTTCAGATTAGGCCTTGGGTCCAATCCAACTCAATCTAACTCACGGGTTAATGAGTCAACTCGGCCCATTCTTTTACTTGAATAATGAGTTTTAAAAAATTATATTTTAAATATTAAATACACAACAAATCCCACCTCCACAATTCACAAATATTCACAATAACAAGGAACAATACTAATTATAAAATAGAATAAAAATCACAAGTTCAAACATATATTAAAATAGAAATAAATGTTATTAGTCATATAATACTTAGAAAGGGTTGGAGTACTAATAGATTTTTTTTTAAATCATAGCTTCATTGTCCAAAGTAAAATTAAAATATAAAACCACAATAACACATAGGGTATGTTTTTTTTGGGACTAGCACGGATGAATGTAGGACTTTGCGATCACGCCTCTACACGAGTTTGGGATGTAACATCCGGATTTCACATCTCAAACTCAATCCACACCTAAAAATACCTATTAAACCTATTATTACTCTTTCCAACACAACACTCATAAAATACCTATTATACCTATAATATCAATCATTATCACACTTTGATTTGACATAAAGTAACATCCTACCCTACTAAAATCCCAAAACAAACACACACTTTTACTATTCATCAAGGTTTTCACATCTCAGGATTTCAAAGTCATAACTTCCCACGACCCCCTTAATCCCAAAACGAACGTACCCATAACTTTTATTGTTGATTGTTGAGAGTATTTTCAGTGGTGGGTAGAACTGAATAAAAAAAAACTAAGTACATTTTATTGGTTTCAATTTTAGTTATTTTATTTAATGATTTAAACTTTTATCAGGTCAAGTGGATTGTCAATGGTCCATCGGTCCAAATTCAGTACAATTCATATGTCAGGTAGATTAGGCCGGTACATCGGGCCAAGTTAGAACTGAAAATAAATATTGCGAATTTTATGGTTTTCATTAATTATAACACATATTCTTTTAGGGCTCATTTGGTTCGTAAGATAAAATATCTATCCGTAAAAAATATGCATATTTTTTACGGATAGATATTTTTATCTTATGAACCAAATGAGCCATTAATTTAATAAAATATCTTTCAAAGTTTTGCAATTTGAAGCATATGATAATTTTTTGTCAACAATTTAATGGCATGGTTGAAGGATTCGTGACATACTTACATAAAATCTACGTAACAAATAACATTTTAGTTTTTTTATAATTCAAATAATGTCCTTAAATTATGTTTTCAAATTAAAAAAAGTTAACTTAAAATATATTTATAGACATTATTTTTATTTAAAAAATAAATTTTACTTTTAAGCATCAACATGAATGTTTATGTAATATTTTGTCATTTAATTATTAACGAAGAGGTATTAGATGTTTTAAATTGTAAACGCAAAAAGGATTAGTCTTGTATGCACCAGTTACACGGTGCAACTTAAGTTCATTTTTAAAAAGTTAAACAGTTTATAACTGAAAAGTTAAACAGTTTATTACTGAAAAGTTAAACTATGAAAGATACACTTTCAATAATAAACTGTTTAACTTTTCAATTATAAACTGTTTAACTTTTAAAAAATGAACTAGAGTTGCACCGTGTAACTGGTGCACAGGAGACTAACTCACGCAAAAAATAGTACTCCCTCCGTCCCATAATTGTTTTCACACTTTCCTTTTTCGTCCGACCCACAATTATTTTCACACCCTATAAATGGAAACTATTACTTTAACTTTATCCTCACAATCCAACTAATCTCATTATTTTAATAATATAACTTCACACAACACTCTACTTTTCTTAAAAATTGTGTCATCCCAAAGGTGAAAACACCTCTGGGACGGAGGGAGTATATTAAATTGAAAAGAGAAAATGTAATATTGTGATTAAAGAAAATTAACAAATTCATAAGTTATTTTGCAATTAATCCATTTTAATTTGATAAGTTGAAATTAGTATTTATAAAATATGAATTTATATTGAAAATTAAATATTTGTATTAAATTCTTTTTTCTAATGGGGCAATATGCAAAAACCAGAAAATTTATGGGGCAGATTTAATATTTCCCGAAAAGCGTCAACCCTTCTTCGCGCGGAGGCCGTTAAACGGTTGAAGGTTTTTGAATTTGGCTCTACAAACCGCTCATCAGATAGCTATCCAATTTCAATCTCTCTCCTCTCCAATCAAATTCAAATTTGAACCCCTTCATCAATTGTTGATCTCGAATAATCAAAAATGGAGAAATCATCATCAGAAGGAGTCGGCATAAGAATCTACTCATCCCCGCAACTCGACATACCGCCGCCACCCGCCGCCACTGGCCGGAAAAAACGAGCGGTGGCGAGCGGCGTCCAAAAGACTCTCTCCAAAACCTCTCTCCTCGCCAACTTCCTCCCCACCGGCACTCTCCTCACCTTCGAAATGGTCCTCCCCTCCATATACGCCAACGGCAAATGCTCCGCCGTCACCGTCCACATGATCTACTCTCTGCTCGGCCTCTGCACTCTTTCCTGCTTTTTCTTCCACTTCACGGACTCATTCCGGGCCCCCGACGGGAAATTGTACTACGGCTTCGTAACTCCGAGGGGCCTCGCCGTTTTCAAGGCGGGCCTCGGGGTGGAGGTGCCGAAAGACGACAAGTTTAAGGTCGGATTTAGTGATTTCGTGCACGCGATGATGTCTGCGCTCGTGTTCGTGGCAATCGCTTTCTCGGATTTCCGGGTCACGGGCTGTGTGTTCCCGGGTCATTCCAAGGAGTTGAATGAAGTGATGCAGAGTTTTCCATTGATGGTGGGGATCATTTGTAGTGGCTTGTTTCTCGTTTTCCCCACTACTAGGTATGGGATTGGCTGTGTCTCTGCTTGATTCACCTCATTTTCCTGTCTCTTTATTTCTTATGTGAAGTTAGGAAGATTTAGTATTTTGGTTGTATAAGTCACATATGTATATTGAAATTTGTGAGTCTGTTGGAGCAGAAGAATCTGATAAATGAAAATACTGCCCAAATAAATATAATGGAGTTCAGTCTCTGCACAAAAACAAAATATTATAACCATTTGGTAATGGTTAAAACAATAAACAGGATGAATAAGTAAAGAATGTGGTAGTGATTTCTATAAATATGATACAAAATAACTCCTCTATAGCCCCCAAAAAAGGGGGTAGATCTTTACACTGCTCTACTACCCATATGCATTAAAATATCTATCTATCTATCTATCTCCTATGTCGTGGAACTGTTGTTTTTCTCTCGTTTATTCGCCACAGCAAAAGGCGCGATTTTTGTCCTGAATCTTTTGCCAGAGACAAAGCAGCTCCCTAGGGCCTTGGTAATGGGCAACTACATAACCATCCTTACAACCATCATTAATAATCCTCTCCTCTTTCTCGTAACTTATATTTACTCCATTCTTCTTCATTTCATCTATCCAGATTCCCATCGCAACATCTTCTAGCTTGAATATCTGTAACAATGATTTATAAGGCTTAGTAATTGCATACCACCCTTACACAAAATATCTGCTCTGCTTACCTTTAAGTCTCCCTTTCTGTATTTCTTGGCAACTGTTGTTGCTATATCATTTGACACCACGTAACCAGGCCCACTGGCCCAAGGAGGATATGCATCCTTCGCCCATTCCTTGGAGAAATTCAGATCAACAATTCTTAGGAAACTTACAAATCGCTAAATTTTCAACATGAATGGGCTTATGAGAAATTTATTTGGTTTACTATGTTACCTTCTTGTTGTGCATTCGGTTGTTTTATGGACACAAGATGATGAATACTCAGTAAAAATTGAACCACTTGCAATCTATTTCAGAACATAGTTATAAAGATGAGTTGAACTGGGTACCTGAGTACTGATATACCACTTGCTATCTGGATTGCGATGAGGCTGCGAGTCTGAGTTGATGAGGCCGTAGAGCAAACCATGGCTCGCATTGGTTCTTCCTAAAGAAGTTAAGATTTCATCTATACGAACAAATGCATCATCATCCGTCTTCATAATAAACTTTGCCGAAACAACCTCAGTCTGTCCAACAAATTAGATCAATCAGGCACCGAGGGAATACTCCACCAAGGTAAGAGAAAAGAGAAGATTACCCCAAAGATGCAGATGGCTATGGTTTTCCATGTGATAAGACTGTAGTAGTCCATAAATGGCATCAGCTGGATGTCCCCGTACGTCCTCGCCTCATTCCAGAGCTCCTCATTCACCATCTGGTTTTTATGCTGCATGCATGTATTTCATCACAATTATCAAGAAATGAGTTTATTATATTATCAAGGATGCACTTGATCAGAATGATGAAGAAATATGAATTCAGGGCTCTTAAACTAGAATGTATACGACATACCAGTCCAACAAAGAAACGGACCGCCACCTGTCCTGACCGTACTTGAGGATACTGCATCCAGGATCTTCTGACTGCCATTCTACGCTTGAAGTTGTTGGCAGTAGAGAAGATTCCAACAAAGAGGTTCAGCTGTCTCCCAGGAGGTATAGGAACTGCTTTAAGGTCTTCCAAGTCTATTATATGCTCCAAATCCTCCGATGTTGGTAAACCACTTGCAACAACAGATATCAAATTTATATCCCCTGAAATTCGTACTTCATTCACAAGCCATGGCTCCAAAGTCTACACAGTCAACAACCAACATATGCAGAATCACTATCCCATTCTACTCAATTCAGTAAATTTTTATAAAGGGGCCAGAAAGAAAATTACTTCTCGAAAAGCAAATGATGTTGTGTGTTTTCCATCAACTGACATTTGGATTCCTTCTGAACCGACCCGCAGTGTAGCAACAAATAGATCATTTTGCTTAAAAGGAAAGTATTTTCTTGGTTTTCCATCATACACCAGCCGATTACCCTTCATAGTATGGTTATTTTCTTTACCCAAAAGCTCATTACACTGCTCCAGCTCATCCACTGATTTCAAAAAGTAAAAATGCTGTGTCAATCTACAAACTTTGTAATCAGATATTAACCAAATTAATTTGCAAATACAATTCCAGTACATAGGCAACTTAGTAGAGAAAGAAATATGCCCATACCCTTTTTGTTTTTCCCGTCCTCTGGAAATGGACAACGTTCCTCTTCACCCCAGTCATGCGCGATTGTCCAGGTGTTTTGAACAATAACAGGCTCCTCAGTTATTTTGTCTCCATGCAGTCTAACATTATAGTGCAATATAATAGGAGGATCAGGCTCCCCTGGGAGTGGTTCACCAGTCAGGTCAAATCGGAAATCACCTAGAAGTCCATTAGGAATGCCAATAAACGTAATTGATGAACCCTGAGTCAACCCACAGGGAACCCGCAATTTAAAGCCATTACCATCGAGCTCTGACGCATTCATTTTACTAAGGAAATGAGGACACTGTTTCTCTTTCCCTCTCTTCAGTAAACTTCCATTACTTAGATGTTTTTCTTCTTCAACTGAAGCAATCAAGTTTTTCCATGCTACCCCAGCTTCCTTAATTGCTTCAACAGCATTTGGTAAGCCATCAGCATGTGTAACCAAATGTTTTAAACGATTCCATGTGTATAATGAAGTTTGTTCTTCTTTTGATAGGTTCCTTTGAGCAAAGAATTTGGCTACAATTGTTTCGGCTGAAATCACTTGAGATGTATTCTCTGGATTTGGAAGTGCAGGAGGAGCACCGCTGCTTATCCACTCCAGAGGATTTGTGCCGTTAAAAATAGTTGGACTTGTGAAGTATCTCTCGTTTATGGGATTTGTCAATACATAATATCCAAAAAGAAATAACATCAAGAAACATGCGACTAAAGCACCACCATACCATTTCTTCATTTCTGCTCATTAATGGTGAATGTGGGCACTCATACAGACCAGGATATCATAGTTGAACTCTAAGGAACCAAAACAATTACATGGAAAAAGGATTCTGCAAAATTAAGCAATAAGCAGTGAGTTAGCATAACGAGCTAATCTGAAGATCGGAATGAGATCTATTTAAGTAGAAGAATCCAACAAATCAAATCAGACGTTACAGGGAAACTTACAGGGGAAGGGAAAATTACAGACCAAACACTTTAACAAATTTCATTAGGTCTTTTATCCTGTTTTAGAATGTCCATATATTGCATTACTCATCCTCAGAGTTTAAAACCAGCAACTAACAAAAGCTAGCAACAGCTTCCTTCATTTCTACAATACCAAAAAATAGAAACTCAGACACTAAAAGTCAAAAAAATCAAATTCAAAATTCAACCGCAAAATTATGATTAGGAAGAAACAAATCTAATTTTTTGTCCAGAAGACTAAGCTAACAAAAGTTGCCAACTTTTGTTCGGACCAACAAGTTAAAAAACACAAGTTTAATTAATCAAATGACAACAAATTCCATTTGCAGATCTAAGTCTGAAACCTAAACCAGATATGAACATAGCATTACCTCCATCAAAAATTAACATAAAACTGTCCACCAGCAAAGCAAACTCACACCCCATAATCTACACTTCATAGAAAAATCTAAAGCACGCAAATAACAAGATTACAAACAGCCAAGCCTCCCAAAATCAAACTTTAAAAAAAAACCCACAAAATTTAAAAACGAAAATCTACAGAGTAACCAAAACTAAGTAACCATTAAATCAAAAAATGAAACCCCACATTGAACTAAACATAAACGTCCATAGATTCGCATAAGGGAGAAACTGCACATTCAAAAAAAGAGCCCCATAGATCGGGATGCATTCCGGTGATAGCAGTACATAAATTAATAACAAAAAAACCTTGATTACTACCGTATTAATGTCGAAAGAAGTCTGGTTTAAGGCAAACAAAAACGTTAAACGAGGCGTACCTTGTTGTACTACAACCTGAAGCGCAGATTTAGAGCGAGAGAGAGAAAAAAAGGTGTCAAAGCTACGATAAATTGTTGAATAGTCTGTCTGGAGTTGAACTCAACTTCAAGTCCACGCCAAATCTTAGTGTCCGGTCCGGTGGCTTCGGTGCACAGATGTTTGGCGAGGCATTTTCACACTTAATCTCAATTTAATACACTTTTAGTTGTTATTACAAACTAGTACTAATTATGTTTTGATAGACCAACCTTCCCAATGAAATATGTTTGATAGAACCATAAATAAGCAAATTTGAATACTTAATAAAGGAAAAGTAGTCCAAGAAAAGTAAAAGCGTGTGCCTTGACGTTGGTGCATTCATTTTTTTCTTCTTTTTTTGTTTAAGATTTTACTGTGTGATATAATTATATTTTTAGACAGTCGAAAATGATTACAATAAATAATTATAATTAAATAATTTTAATTATTTAAATATATATTTAAATTCAAAGTATAATTGATAAACAAAAGATTTTATTATTTTCATTGGTATACAGTTCTTTAAGGCTAGAATATGAAGTTGGTTGTATGTAAAGGATAAGGAGTGCTCTAAATTTTTATTTGATGATTGGTTGTATAACTCTAGAAAGGTATTAGGGTGTTAATTTGTACTCTCTAGACTGTTGGGGTATTTCTTATACCCATTTCATTGGTTATTTTATATAATATTTTTTACTGATAAAAAATATATATAGTTGTTTAATCCAAAAGCAACTTGACCGTAGGAATAAAGTCAGATTTTTAGATTAAAATATTAATCTAGACTTAGTAATAATGTGTCATTAACAATATTCAATGGGTGAAGTTTTAGTTATGACCTTCCCACGGTTGAATAATTCACATTTTGTTTGTGGTTAGGCATAACTATGGAATTTGTAAACACAAAATTTTATATGATCACTTGTTTAATATAAAATTAATATTATTAGATATATTTATTTAATAATTCAAATTTTGTTTGTGGTTAGGCATAACTATGGAATTTGTAAACACAAAATCTTGTGTGATCATTTATTTAGTACTTCATCTATCCCACATGAATTTGCACACTTTTTTATTTGGACGTCCCACACAAATTTGCACACTACTAAAAAAAAGAAACATTGATTTACGTGCACACTCACAAATATATACACATATTTACCCATATGCCACTATTTTATATATAAAATATATTTTCCTTAAAAAATGTGCCGTCCCGTAGAGTGTAAATTCCTACGGGACGGAGGGAGTATAAAATTAATATTATTAAATATATTTATTGGTATTATTATATATTTTCATTGACATTATTATACTTGTAAACTAAATTTATAGTGTGATATTAATAATAATATCATCTAATTATATTAATAAATATATTTATTAGTATAAATTTTACAAGAGGTTTTAAAACTTGGTCACATCTTACGAAATTAGCTTTAAAATCAGGATCTAGTTGTGAGTTTGGCAAATGGGGTAAGGACGATAAAATTTAGATTGATACATAGAGTTGACATTTTTAAAGTATTATGTTTAGGTATTAGGTATATAGTAGTACATTAATAGTGTCTATAATAAGTAGATAATGGTGCATCCTACATAAAATTGAACTTGGATTTTGTATTATTTGATTAAAGTATAATTGGAATTTTTTAAATCAAATGCCATTGTCATTAATTTGGATACGCACGTCATCTAACATCAATAATCCTGACAAATTGGTTAAAATTAAGGGATTAAAGATTTAAAAGTCCTATAATTTTGCTTCATTTTGAATTTGGTCATTTAGATTATAAATTTTGTCATTTTGGTCATGTAAATTTGTAAAATGATCAAAATCAAAATATTTTTAAGTTTATAGGACCAAAATCAAACTGTGTAATCCATATGGACTAAATTCAAATTTTTGACAAGTTATTGGAAAAAAAAAAAACTTTAATCCCTAAAATTAAATTATAGCTAATTTGATAATTGGAAAAGGAGGCAGAATTATTTGCTTCCAAAATTGTTAAATATAACCCCAATCTTATTCAAATTAATTCTGATTTTATACTAGAAAAATGTCATTATACATCCTAAATCTTATATCCTTCAAATTGATTATAACATAAACATAAGCTCGTACACTATTTCCAAAATCCAAAAAAAAAAAAAGTTAAAATATATATAAAGATTTTTTTTTTTTAATGATATAGCATCATATGAGTAAGGTTTGATCAAATAGCAATGCTGTAGAAATTAAGAATGTCATTTAGGCGGCACCTAACTGAGATCAATTCGATTTTAGTATAATCCGTGTATGTGGATTTGATGCCCATTACTTTTTATATGAACTCGAGTTCACGGTGAACTCAAGTTTATCAATTATCACTGTCATGTGTATATACTATTATTATAAAAAAATAAATATATTTTTACAATAATGATAATTGAAGTGAAATAGAACCGACCTCACAAGACTTCAAGTAATCAGAACAATTGTGAAGAACTTCCAAGAACACACTCAACAGAAATGAAGAAATCAAAGAACAGAGAATTTATGTGGTTCGATCAAATTGATCTACATCCACGGATGGGGTTGCTCACTTCACTAATCAATGGATAATGTTTACAGAATACAAACTCTCTCTCTCTCTCAAAGATTTAGAATGTCAACTCTCTTCTTAATTCACTGGAATGAATACATATTTAATTATTTATAGACCTATCCTTTAACCGACTTTAAGCTATTAAACAATCAACGAATTTGTATGATTATAACCGCCCAAAAATAAACTGTTCCGACGTCCAATAGGATTACTCCGCCAACTGTCCAAAATAATCGACTTTATCACTGTGGTTGAAGTAGCCTTCACCATACTCAGTTTGTTAGTAACTGTCAGCTCAAGATATGCCTTTAAGATGAGTGACTCAGGAAGTATGTGATTTTTAGCTCAGGATAATCTTCTCAGGATAGCGTCTTCAGGTCTATTGAGTCTTGAGTACAAGTGTCTTCACTGATCTGAACACTTGGGATGAGAGTCAGGATCAGCACACTCAGACTCAGGATGAAACCTTCACTCAGGCTCAAGACCAGTATTTATTAGGCTCAGAAAAACACCTCAGAAGTTTTCCTCCGAATCCAAAACCTCAGGATCAGGATTCCTCACTAGATTTCAGTATCCAAACTCAACATATTTTTACATATAACAATAATATATATGGATAACAGTTATAGTAATTACACATAATAATAATACGAGTTCATATGAATCCGATTTTACATAAATGTTACTCTTAGCAAACTCCCGTGCAAATAATGCTACACATGTAAGAGCACTCCCAAGGGTTGTGGCAAATTTGCCACCAAATTCACCAATTTGTTACAAAATTTGTCACCAACAGTAAAATCATCTCCAATCATAAAACTCAAATCTTAACTCAATGGGAATATTCTTTTAGAATATTCTTACTTTAATAAAATTTAATTTTTATTTTATTATTATGTATGTATAATTAATTTTATAATTTGTTATTCATATTTAAATCTTTAAAAATTAAATTAATAAAAATATATATTTAATAAGAAAAATTAAAAAACTATGAAACAATGATTTAAATCACAAAATTCAATAACATAATACATCACATTACATATTAATATAGAAAAATTACACATCTAATAAAACATAATGCAAATCTAAAAATATTACAAGACAATGCAAATAATATAAATTACATATTGATAGTAATTAATTATCCGAATTAGAATATTTTTTATATTTTAATACAACAATTATTTATATTTTAATATTTAATTTTTATATCACATAATGTTATAAATAAATTTAATTCAATACATAATAGTAGTACATAATATTACATTTAAATAATAGATCACATAAAAAATAATTAAATAAATTATTGTATAATATAATAAAAATGATAAAAAAAACAAAGTGGTTTGCGTTGCCACACACTGTTCAAATGTGGCAATTTGAGTTGTTTTTTGAGTCTCCGTTGGAACGCAAAAAAACCGCAAATCAGCGTTTGAGTTGCAAAAAGCGGTTGCGTGGGGGAGTGCTCTAATAACTTACAAAATGTCGACAAACAACTATTTAGTCTATTATTTCCATAGACCTACTGTGCAAATTATACTATACAGATATGTTTGTGAAAATTTTGTGGCGGTAGGTCTTATAATACGGGATTAATGTGAAATATTTTACTACTATTTACTCCTTCTCTTTCAGGTCTTTTTTAAAAAAACCAGGACACACATATTAAGGAAAAATTTGAGTATGTGAGTGTGAAAATAAATAATAAAATATAAAAAATATATTTTATTAACTTTTGTGAGTGTAAATTATTTCTTTTTTAAGGTGTGAAAAAAGAGTTGAGACGTTCCGAAATGGAAAAACAGGAAGAAAGAGTTGGGACGGAGGGAGTATTAATTAAAAAATTATTATTTTTAAAAAGTAATAAATTTTAATAAAAAATAATACTCACATCCCACTATAAATTATTCATTTTGTCATTTTTGTCCGTTCCACTATATATTGCTTATTTGTTTTTTTACATTTTAAAAAAAAATTACTATTCATTTCTTTATTATTATTTTCAATACTTTTTTACACTTTTCTTATTAACTTTTTACTTTTCGTCATCACATCATCTATACTATATCAATATTTTATACTCTTCTTAATATTTGTGCCAAAAAGTAACGAACAACTTATAGTGAGACGGATGAAGTAATATTTTTATTAAAATTGATTATCATTTTTTAAAAATATTATCACATTTTACTAAAAATTTATTATCAATTTTTTTTTTCTAAAGTAACTAATCCCTTTTCTTAAAAATATTATCACATCTAATTATAATCATATCAATTTTTTTTTTCTTATGTCATGGTCTCACATAAAATTTTGTTGATATGTTTACATTTGTGTGCCTTCATCAAAAGTATTTACTAGAAGAATAGTTTAGTCATTTCATTATGTATCTTATATTTCTGTAACCCTAATTTGTAACCTATATAACGTGATCTCATACACAGATATAGTGGAACAATCTCCTGGCTTGGTATGCCCCCAGACGTAGCCTTTCAGGTGAACTGGGTCAACAAATTATGTGTTCTTCGTTCTTCATCTTTACTGATTATCCTAAAACACGTTATCAGCACGAGCACTACCAAAATTTTATTTCAGAAATTATATGTACTGTATATTTCAACCTCACAATCATAAACCCTAGCCGCCAGAAATTCAACCGCTTGCATCGCCACCGCGGTCTGCACACCTGTACGCGATGCCGAGTTGCGTCGCCCTTAGGCTACCGATCGAAAAACCTCTGCCGTTCCTTGAGGCTGTTACCGTTTTGTGGCCTCACTTTGAGTCCACTGCTCGCGATTTGGCTACACTTCTCCAGAGCCCTAATTCTGAATTCGGATGATAGAGGCAGATGCCAATTCTGCAGAACAAGCATACCCTCCTCTCTCTAATTCATGCACGGAGCAGCACACAGCCGCCACCATTGGACTCCATTTCTTTGCTCCGATGCCCAAATCGGAATTGCAATCGCAGAAGAAACAGAGAAGCAAAGAACAACGACTAATCGCAAACTTGAATGCTGAGTTCACAATCGAAGATAAAACTAATTAATTACTAGTGCCTGATATGTATCATCGACCGATGCGAATTCTGGCTTGGTCAACATCACAGTCACCGTGTGTTGTTCAACCGAGCGCCGACTCTTCCAGATCAGGGAAACTCGTCGCTCACAGTGAGACCTCGCATCTCTGCCGGCTGCTGGACGCCATGATTGCTTCTTACCATAAGCCATGAAGGAAATCGACGTCGGAAGACTTAACCGAGGAAATCTCGGTGACGGCTTCGGCAGCGAAAGACCAGGTCTTCGTATTCCTCATCATCTTGGATTTCTCAATAGTCAATTATAGGGTCCTCTCGCACCACTGCCCACACACTCTACCTTGGCCAGAAGCAGACCGCCCTTCTGCTGCCGCCAAACCCCTCGCCACTTGGGGTAAGCACAGGTTAGTTCCTCTGATTTATGTATTCTTCTTTTGAGGAATTTGTTGGGTAGTTGCAGTATGGTCTACTATTTTCATGAAATGACTTGGTGAAAATCAATTTTTTTTTTGACGTGATATGCTTGCCGATTTGGGTTAGTTCAATAGAAAAGTTTCTCTGTTGGGACTATTGAATTGATTTTGGTGTTCTGTTGCGGATTGATTTGTCTTGTTGAATGCATAATTCCAGTGGAAGCAATGTTTTCTCCAAATTAAGATAAACTTGATACTGCTGATGTTGGCATTTACTTGTGAATAAAGTCGTATATATATTTTTAAAGCTAGTGTTTACATATGGAGTTTTATTCCTGTGTTATTTGAAAACGCTGGTTTGAGAATTCGGTGATTGATTTCAAGTGTGAATACATCTTTTAGTGGTTAATGTGTATATTTCAATTTCTTTCCACAACTAATAAATCCCAATTTGAAGAATAAGCCTCTGTGGAGAGCTACCCTTTTTTCAGATTTTGAAAAAAAAATCACCAAATTTTTTTTTGAGGCTATACAGTGTTTATTCTTGGAATTCTTACAGTAGGACTCTGCCCTGGTAAAGAGGCTTAATCCCTTTTAAATATCAGCACTTAGAACTGTTGGCCGCAGAATAGGTTTGAGATTGTTTGCTGTAGAAATTAGAATTTTTTTTATGAAATTCATATAATATGTGTATTGATTCCTGCAAATTATTTATTTGTATCAATACATATTCACTATTAAAAATTTTCATGATAAAGAAAATTCATGGAATATAATTATGAAAGTAAATTAATGTGATAAGTATTTTCACAAAGCATCGATAAATACGTGACCTATGATCTCAAAATCTAATTCAAATACATACATTCTTGATAAGAAAATATTATTGCATATTGCTATGCTTGCATATTTAACAAATATTCTTCCTTGTGTTACAATAAATGGTGAAACGTACTCGACCTGACTATATTGTATTGGACTCAAAAGGACTTGAGTGTCTTTCTCGCATTTTCAAGGAAAGAATTTATGTTTCCAAAATCAATCATCCACGGGTGCCAAAGACAAAGCACTGTCTGATAAGGTCAAATTGAATTGATACAATATATTTACCATATTTTACACGAAAAATGTCCTACATTACACAAAGAACAGTGTGGGGCCTTAAATGCCCTATATTACACAAAGAGCTGCTCAGATGGATGACACATTTTTTTTAAGTTTATTGGGACAAAGAAATTTCTCAAGACTTATTTTGATTAATTGAACAATGAAAAGAACCCAAGAGAAAATGGGACATGACGTACTATTCCATACGAAAGTGAGAATAATGCACCACTTGTAGCAGTGGTGTACTAAATCAAATTGTAATGCAAGTACACTATAGCAAACAACTATAATAAATTTTAATGGCAACATGGACTTTGCTAATGAACTTTTCATACTTCAAGAGTGTAGAAAAGGCATAATGCCTCGTTTATTTTAAATACTCGTTTTAGTCTTAAAGTTATTCAGACTAATGATGAATTTTGAGTTAGATTTTGATACGAGATCTTATTTTTATTAATGTTGGTTCATTAGATTTTATTCAAAAGTATTCCATTTATTCTGTATACATGGTTCGAATATAATATTTTCACGATGTACAGTGATGCATTTACGAAATAAAAGAAAATATTAAATGAAAAGCAAATCATTTTACTCAAATTGAAAAGTAAATCATTTTATTCAAATTGAAACTCAAAAGGATATGAGATTTCTAAAAAGAACAAAGAACAATGTCTAATGAGACAATTGTTGAAAATAAGAAGCTCCATATGCATTAAGAGCTAATCGAATCATGTTAAAATTTTAAAAATATTTGTGCCAATGTTATTTATAAATATACCGTGAGAATGAAATTTTAAATATATCTAATAAATGTGAAAGAAAACACATTTTAAAGGAACTAAGATGTCAATCTAGTGGAATGTACCTCACTACTATTCAAAATTTTGGATTATACTCTATCACTGAAGGACTATGTGATACTAAGTTATAAAGGCTTTGATATGATAATTCATAATTTAAAGAATTCAAATTACATTTTTATATTTTGAGTGACACATAAAATGAGATAAAAATCGATATAATGCATGGTATCGATCTTCTTGTTGCATTGTCGCACTTCTTATTTTCTGAAGCACCAGATATACTATTTACATCTCACTCCGCCTCATTATAAATTTTTAAGGCAAGTCACTCATTCTGTAAAGCCTACTCTTTAGCACAAGTAACAGTGAGACTTGTTTATGCTATAGATAAAAAATAAATAAAAATATTTCATTCTTACACAATATATATGATGATATTTGTGGATTAAATAATCCAGAATGCAGATCATTGAAGTACTTTATGATGCTGGATTATATTTCGACATACGGGTCACATGTCACTTTACTGTCCACAAGACATTATGCATGCAAAACTTTTAGCACAAAGTACATGTTTTAGGGCTCACCACCCTAATCACAATATCACATTATTACATCAAAAACATCTGATGATTATTGCATATATATCAGGATCAATGTAAAGCATCTTGATTCCCACGTGCTACATAAAATGGTCTCACAGAGACCACCATCTAAAGAAAATAAATAGTGGTTAGGCACTGGTTATGCACACCAACATGCCTATCTCTGCATGGGGTAATGCAATATTGCATGCATCTTTACTTATTCGTTCTAGACCCAATGTTAACAACCTGCGTACCAGTTGGTAACTGGATATAAGCCTGATATTTCACATCTACGCATTTTTGTTGTGTAACATATGTGCCTATTTGCGCCCCCACAGCGCACCAAAATGGGTCCTCAGAAACGATTAGGTATTTATATTGGATATGAATCTCCAACAATTATCCGCAACTTAGAACCTTTGACAGGCGACCTATTTACCGCTAGATTTGCGGGTTGTCACTTAAATGAGACAGTCTTCCCGTCATTAGGGGGAGATAAGAAAAAGAATTTTCTGTGGGAACGACAGGAAGTATCGTGGTCGATTCTTACTTTGTCTCATTTGATCCCAAAACTTCACAATGAAAAAGTGATGTAAAATAATAAATCTTCAGAACGTAACAGATTCGATGCCTGATTCGTTCATTGATATTGCTAAAGTGACAATGTCTTACATATAAGCTGCAAATGTGCCTGCAAGGTTAAAAGTCCTCAATAAGGGGCACAACACCATAGAAATGGTGTTGCAACCATACTTGGTGGAAGTGTGGTTGAGGCCGTGGCTCCCAAAAGGAAAAGGGGGAGGTCACCTGGTTCGATTGACACCACCCAAAGGAAAGAATGGTAGGTGTGGCACAATTAAATATATCGATCATCAATATCAAAAATACATCTCATGAGATTATCTTTGCTTATAGTTATGTCTAAGAATCATTACTGGAGGACGCTCCGATGTTTCATATGATTCCAGAGAATAAAAAATCTCTATTAATTATGAGAGTGCATATAAGTCGATGGACAGACATTGCACGCAGATTAGTGATGTATTTATTTATTATGTTGCTCAAGAAAATATAGAGCACAATGAAATCGAACCAAGCTCAGTTGTAGAATATCAACAAGAGCAAACTGGCCTAAAAATAAGAATCAATCCAGGTAGAACTTGATTTCTGACAAAGTGATGGGTATTTGGTCCGGTAGTGCTAGCCCGACCAAGTGTAAATCCTGTAGGACATAAATAACTCTTTGTCATAAAGCGTAATGAGAAATATATGGTCCTGATATAGAAAACTTGTCTTATAGCGCAAGGTTTCTCATAACGCTCTGGAATTGATTATGAGGTGACATACTCACTTGTTATTGATTGTATTACGTTCTGCTACTTAATTAGCGTAGTAGCATCCGAATGATTGAAAATGCAGCTTATGAATATGGTTATTGTATATCTCATAAGGGATCTTGATTCAGAGATATGTATGAAAGTGTCTGATGACCTTCTATTAACCAAGTCAAGTGACTACTTGATTGGGAAAGGTTACAACAACAAAGAACAATGCCCCTTCGTATTTATAAAGAAAAATGAGTTTCAGATTTGCGATTATGATACATATGTTGATGGATGAGCATAGGTACTCTTAATGAAACAAGAGAAATCCTGAAACTAATTAAAATTATTGAGATAAAGGATCTTGGGAAAACTCAACTTTATTGAGTTTGTGGATACTTATCCACCAGTCTGCATATGTCCAAAAGATGTTCAGGCGATTTAATATGGACAAAATGCATTCTGTTAGCACTCTCGTGATCGGCCGATGTTTGGATGTAAAGAAATATCCATTTCGTCCAAAGCAAAATGACGAAGAGATATTAGGAACTGAAATTCCTTGTTTAAGTGCAATAGGCGCATTATTGTACTTAGCTCAATATACTCGGCCAGATATTAATTTCTCAATGAACTTGTTAACTAAATTTATTACAGGACCAACATAATATCATTGGAATAGTGTCAAGAATGTACTTTGATACTTAAAAGAAATCATTGATATGGACATATTATTTATTATATAAATGCTTTAAGGGACGACAAATGAAATTGCAACCCTTGAGAAAATATTGAATGCTATCCTATACACTTATACACCAAATAATATGTTATTTGGATCTACTAATGTTGGTTATATCTTAACCACATGAACACCCAAATTGATTATGTATTTACCATGAGAAACATGGTATATCTTGGGCATCAACTAAGAAACTTTGATAGATATCTCTTAAAGCTATTTAGAGATTATTACCTTACATATAGTAATTTGTGAGTGTATTTAGTGAAAGTCTATCATCACACATTTAAGGAATCGGTGGCTTGAGTTCTACCACTAAAGATCCTTTATGTATATACGAAAAATACATTGCATGTATTGAACAGATGAATCTGTGCTATATAGGTGATAATATGAAGTATATATCAACGAAGTTTTTCTATAACATGCGACAACAATCTTCGTTCAAGATTCAAATAATTTAAGTAAGCTCTGAAGAAATTGTGGCTGAATTATTTACATAATCATTGTCCAAGATAACTTTGAGAAACATCTTAAAGGAATTGAGATGTGTAAAATTTATGAGCTCACTTGATAGATGTACCTATCAGTTGAGAGGTGTAGACTTCAGGGAGAGTCTTAACATAGGTGCGTTGCAACTCATTTTCACTTCGACCAAGGTTTATTTTTCTTATATGGATGTTACTTGGCAAGGTTTTTATCGAGGGCAACATTCATGCACCATCCATCCTTTTGATTTGGCACAAGGGGGAGTGTTAAAGGAAATTACATTTATGTGCCTTCATCAAAAGTATTTACTAGAAGGATAGTTTAGTCATTTCATTATGTATCTTATATTTCTGTAACCCTAATTTGTAACCTATATAACGTGATCTCATACACAGATATAGTGGAACAATCTCCTGGCTTGGTATGCCCCCAGACGTAGCCTTTCAGGTGAACTGGGTCAACAAATTATGTGTTCTTCGTTCTTCATCTTTACTGATTATCCTAAAACATATTTTAGATTTTAAGTGGCTGTTACGAAACTGGTTTTTGAAGTTAGGGAGATCTTAAAATCTATGTGTTGATAGAATTTATTAATCGATGTTTGTTTATGTGGCTAATATAACATGTAATTCTACCAAACAATAATCCAAGAATTTGTGTTCTTGGATGTAAAATATGAGGAGGGAGTAGAGAGTTTAGAGAGAGAAATATTGCAAGAGTAGTAGTATTGGTTTTCAGAATTGTGAGAATTGTCTTAATAGTACAAGAGAGGTCTTATTTATAGGTGTGCGAGTGTGAGACGGCACCTTACGAGCCTATGTGGCTTCCGGTGTTGACGAGGGTTCCTTGCCCTCGTCTTGGTCTCCCACACTGCTCCCTTTATCATGCCTCATCCTACTACTATGCCTTAGACTAGATGGGCCTCATTAAAAACCTCGCCGTAAACCACCCTTGTGGATAAATCGGACAGAGGGAAAAAAAGTGAAACCATCGGGACCTAACAGGCTACAAGACGAGCTCCTGGGTGAGCTTACAGGCGAGCTCCAACGCCTTGTATGATTTTCTGGGTGCCATGCGACGATGGACCTGGGCGAGGTCCTCGTGAGGGTAGGGGCAAGCCTCTTGGGCGAGCTGCGTGGGCGAGCTGCCCCCAGGTGGGCGAGCTCCAGACCTCCGTGGATCCAGGCCGGTCCTGGCGACCTGCCAAACCTTGGTGATTGATCATATACTAATTACATTAGTTCGCCAGTCCAACATTTGCCCCCCAGCTCGCATGTGTCATGACCTCGTCAAATGTGCAGGCGAGCTGGAGAACTTGAAATTCGGCGAACTATCTCTGGGTGATTGCCGATCTATGAGGCGAGCTCGGTGAGGGCGGTTATCCCTGGTCGTTGTGGTGCGGGAATCCAGGGGTCATGCACGCCTTTTGAGACCTCGGTTCCCGCCCCCAATCACACCAACTTTCAAATTTCTTGCAAACAGGTCCCTGTATTTTGTGAATATCGCACCTCGCCCCGACGTCTATAAATAGGGGGAAACGAATTCATTTTCTCACTTCTTGCATTTCGAATTCTCAGAGCTTTCCCGACGACCGATTTTTCTTGTGCTCGACGAATTTTTGAAGGCTCTTCAAGGTAGGATTCGATTTCTTCTCCCTTCTCTTCTATCTTTTATTTGATTTTTCTGTTATTTCTCCCGGATTATGGGGTTTCGGACCGTGGATTGCACCGAGAACCTTTACATTTCCCTGACTCTTAGATTACTGGACTTTGAGACCTTTGAACTCCTCTGAGACCATGTCGACGCGCTCTTCGAGTAGAACCCTGTCGGACCGGAATCCTGATAAACTGCCCATAATTGAGGATGAGCCACCTCGGGTTTTGTATGTGGAGATTGGCTCCAGCTCTGAGGCGACCTCGGTAGCTCGCCAGGTCTCCAGTGAGCCGCTTGCCGAGCTGCCTGGCGAGCTATGTCCCGACCCGGAGGAAGGAGCCTCCAGTTCCGTGTACCGTGAGGTATGGGAGAAAGGTGGCGAGGTCGCCCAGGAGGAAAGAGTTGCCAGCGGCAACGAAGGACCCGAGGAGGTTGAGGAGGGCGCTGCCGAGGTCGGTGAGGAGGGTGGCGAGCTGGAGGAGGTCACGCTCGAATGGTTCTGTTGCATTGGTTTTCCCGAACGTCAGCTGGTTGAGTACCAGGTCCCCGCCCAGGTGGCTCATCCATTTGATTGGAACGAGTATGTCGCCGAGTATGCGGCGAGCTTCCCTTGTCCAAATCGGGTACCTCGCGCTGACCCCGCCGACCTGGAAGAAGTTGCCCCTTCTGAGTATAAGGCTGGCGAGGTGGAGAGCCTTATCGATGAATGCGACCTGCCTATTATACGCAGGGAGTATCGCATCCCACTGGATATTTTTATGTATGCCCCGATGAAGGATGAGCGGGCCGACGCACCTCCTGAGGGGATGACTGCCTTGAACGTGGATGTCCTGAGGGTCGGGCTTACTTTGCCGCTGCACCCGATCCTTGGCCAATACCTTGCTGACAATAATCTGGCCATCACCCAGCTCACTCCGAATGCATGGAGCAACCTCCTCGCCGCCCTGTCTGTTTTTGGGTTGGAGGGTTATGAGAACGCGACAACCTCGGCGGACCTGGGCGAGCTCTTCTCCGTGACCAAGCGGGCGCAGGACGGCGCGGGGTATTATTACCTGAAAGCTCGTCCAGGGGAGAAATTTCTTGGGGAACTGCCCAATAAAGTCCGTGAATGGAAGAAGCAGTTTTTCTTCATCGGTGGAGATTGGCGAGCCTCCAACACGTATCACGGACGGGGTGACCGTATTCCCACCCCAGGGGGATATGGGGAAGCCAGCAGTAGGTCGCTTATTTCGGTGTGCGTGGGTTGAATTAGATATACTAATTCTAATTTCCTTTCCTTTTGCAGTTCCGAAGCGACACAAATCCAGCCGGGGCAGGCCTAAAGTGTCGGAGAGGTTCGACGTGGTGCGCTCCATTTGCTGTTTGAGAAACGAGAAGGACAGACAGGTCGCCCATCTGTGCGCGCACCATTGCCTGCGGCTCACCGGGCTCCTCACACTACCGCACCACCTTGACATCCAAGGTCCCGAGCTCCCAGGTCTAACTCTTTGCAGCTCGCTTATGGGGGGTAGCTCGTCTATCATGCTGACATTTGTATTTTTTTGTGCAGGTGGTAGCTTCGTTGCCATCCCGATCGCCGAGATCCCCGAGGCCTATCAACTCGTGAAAGAGCGATTTGAGATGGGCCCACCTCGCCCCAATAGACTCGCCCCGCCGTCTGTGCTCGCGCTGGAGGCGAGCAAGAAGGCAGAGCTCGCCTCCAAAAAGGGCGAGGCTGGTTGGTCGGGAGCCCAAAAGGAGAAATTCAGGGCTCCTGATAAGTCCAAGGCATCGGAGGTCGCCCGGGCCGGGCGAGGTGGAGGACAAGTTGTTGCCCCCTCCGAGCGAGGTCGAGGAAAGAGGGGGGGCCCAAGGTGGCGGTGGCTCCCGAGCTGGCGGGGAGGATCCTCCGGCTCGTAAAAGAATGAGATACACTGGTCTGGTTGACGAGGAGTCCGACCGGGCTGAGAGGACCTCGGCGAGGTTAGGACAGGGGGGCTCTGTCCAATCCGCCGCCCCGCTGGCGGCCACGCCCATTCAGAGTTCGCCCCCTTCGCCTTCTCCGTTCGGGGTGCAAACCACCGACTACACGTTACTGGGTTGGGATCCTGACCGAGCTCAGTAAGTAGCTCGCCCAATTGACCCTCATTGCTTTTCAATCTTTTTTTTTCTAACAGTTTTCATCTGTTTTGATCTTGCAGTTATGCTCCAATCGTCTTCCCAAACCGCCACGAGGCTCTGCATGCCTTTGAGCGATCTCGCTCCCTCACTTCGATGTAGAAACAGGCGCAGCTCGTCGAGGAACGGGCTGAGGCATCGCTGGCAGCTGAGCAAAGCGCCCTTCAGCAGCTCGAGGCCGTCTCGCCCGGCTCGAGGAGGAGACTGAGGCAAGGATAAGGGCGATGGAAGAAGAGCTCGCCACCCAGCTCGCCCAGGAGGTCGGCAGCCACGGGATCACAAAGAAAGACCTCGCACTGCAGCGGGGTCTGGTGAAGAGCTCCAACGCCGAGTGCGAGAGGCTAAGGGCCGAATTGGAGGCGAAGGCCCTTGAGGTCACCGAACTACGCAACAGTGCTGCCTCCTTGGCCGATTTGGTAGCTGCAAGAGCCGAGGCCTCGGATCGGGGCTTCGTGCAATGTTACGCCGATGTTCTAAGGGCCCTCTGGTAGGCGCGAGCCCATCATGATGATGAGGTAAAGGCGGTAGTGGGCGAATTCAAAGAATGCTTGGACAGGGTCCCCTTCCCTAATGATGCCGAGCTGGATATTGGCGACCTCCCCGAACTTGGAATTCCATTGGATTTTGTTCCGGCACGGTTCAAGATCATCAATACTATCCCAGTGCCGGAACTGAATCTGGACGAAACGGAGGTCACCGACCAAAAGGAACGGACTCCGCCCACTATGGAGCAGCTCCAAGAGGTGTGTGGGGATGCTATGCTAAATCTGGGCGAGTTTGATGCCAGCGGGCTTACTGGCAACATCACTTCAGAGGCCGAACTTGCCCTTCCTGGTGCCCAGGTCGCCCCTATCCCCGCCGAGGTCGCCTCCATCCCTGCTGATGCCCCCGAGACTTAGGCTTTTCCTTGCTTTCTTAGATTAGCTTTTACTTTCCAAGTTGTAGTAGGTCGTCGGGTTGTGGAGCTCGCCCAGAAGGAGCTCCATTTTTGTAG
>JAPKLY010000010.1:2078724-2116659 GCA_026898435.1 Prunella vulgaris
CAGCTCGCCCAGAAGGAGCTTTTTGTAATTCAAAGACGGCTAGCTGGTCGGCCTTTGTGGCCAGCACCACTACTCATACTTAGGATTTTTTCAAGTATATTTTTAGCTTGAAAATCTCTTAAGTATCCTTTTGAATATAAGTCGAGCATTTTTTGTCCAACTTTTTTCATTTATGTTTTTGCGCTTTTACGTTATAATTTCTTAAGATAGCTCGTTCTTGTTTATTTTCCTGGTACGTAATTGTTCGTCTTATTCTACTTTGAGAAGCGAATCGTTCGTTTTACGTCACTTTCGACTACGAATTGTACCTCTGTTTTGAGAGTGCGTATTCTTTATCTTATGCCACTTAGGGTCGCGAATCGTTCGTCTTAGGCCACTTAGGGCGGCGAACTGCACTTCGATTGATTCACGTTGGGCCATTGGGTTTCATGAACCTTGCCTTAGACGTTTCTGTCTTTTTTGCGAATTTTTCTAACTTGTGGCAGTAGGTGCTTAGCAACCCTTTAAGAAGGGTACCTTCGCGACCTTGGGCACTTTGGCCTTTGCCTTCGAGCTATTTAATTACAACGTTTGGGACCTTGGTCCTTGCGCATTGCAAATTTTTTGAGCAAGTGGGCGAACTAGGTTTAGCGAGCTACCAGGAGTAGTGGGCGACCAAATGCAGCTCGCCTGGTTGGGGAGCTGCGCAGGTCCAAACACTTGGGAATTTTTCTGATTTTTTTTTTATTGTAACATAATTTACGTCGGTTGCCATCTACATTTCTGATGCCAACCTTCGACTAGTCTATTACAGAATTCTAGTCTATTGGTAGAACTTTTTTAGATGTGCCGAGCTCCAGGTGTATGACGAAGCTTTGCCTTCTGCGTCTTCTAGATCATAGGTACCGTTCGGCCAGGCTGCAGTGACCCGGAATGGTCCTTCCCAATTTGAACCAAATACACCTGGTGGGGCCATCAATTTTTTTTTCAACACCAGGTCTCCGACCTTGAACTTTCGGTCTCGGACCTGAGAGTTGTAATATTTTTCCGCTCTGCGCTTGTAGGTGGCGTTTTTCATTTCTGATGAAGCTCTGGTCTCTTCGATCAGATCTTTTTCTACTGCCAAGGCTTCATCATTTTTTTCTTCATCATACCCCACACCTTCCAAGTCTTGTTCTGGACTTCTACCGGGACCACGGCTTCAGTCCCGAAGGCTAGGGCAAACGGGGTCTCCCCGGTGCTGGCCCTATAGGAGGTTCTATAGGACCTCCGGGAGTTCGTCTGCCCAGCTCCCCTTCTTTTCCTCGAGGCGGAGCTTCAATATGTGTTTCAGGATTTTATTTACCGCCTCGACTTGGCCGTTCGACTGGGGGTGATATGGAGTTGAATAGTGCTTCTTGATGTTCCAAGAGCTGCAGAAGTCCCTCAACTTCTGTCCGTCGAACTGCCTTCCATTATCAGTGATGACCGACTGCGGGAGTCCAAACCTGCAGATCAGGTTTTTCCAAATAAAACCGATCATCCTTTCTTGGGTTATGGTTGTGAGAGCTTCGGCCTCAGCCCCACTTAGTGTAGTAGTCTACTGCTACAACAGCAAACTTTACACCGCCTCTACCAGGTGGAAATGGGCCGATCAAGTCGATACCCCATTTCGCGAAAGGCTATGGGCTGAAAACCGACTTAAGCTGGTTGGCTGGGGAGTGGATGTTAGGTGCGAAAAGTTGGCACTTTCGGCACTTTCGAGCGAAGCTGATGGCATCCTTGCGAAGAGTGGGCCAGTAGCCCTGCCTGATCGTCTTATATGCCAATGCTTGCCCCCCAGCGTGACTCCCACAAATTCCCTCGTGAATTTCTTCTAACACTTCGGACCCCTGCTTCTTAGTTAGGCATTTGAGTAGGGGTAGAGAGAATCCACGTTTGTAGAGCTGGCCATCCAGCAGCGTATATCTGGCAGCTTGCTTTACTAACCGGCTAGCTTCCCAGGCGTCTACGGGGGTTGTTCCGTCTGCTAAGTATTTTCGGATTGGAGTGCACCAATCTTCACCATCTTCACTATCTTCCTGCCCCTCACTCGAGGTCTGATTTATCTTGTAATCGGACGTCGAGGGGTATTTCAGTGTGGTGATCACAACCTCTGTGAATTCGGCTTCGCCGTTGCTAGTAGCTAGCCGGGCTAGAGCATCTGCTTGTGTGTTTTCTAGCCGCGGTATTTGATTGATGTAAACTTGTGTAAACATCGAGATCAGATGTGCGGCTATCTTTTGGTAGGTCATCATCTGCTGGTCTTTTGCCTCAAATTCCCCCCGGACTTGGGATATTATTAGCTGGGAATCTCCGAAAACTTGAAGATTGGTTGCCCCCACAGCTAATGATAGCCTAAGTCCTGCTATCAACGCTTCATACTCCGCCTCATTGTTGGTTGCTCGAAAATCGAACCGAATTGCGGAGGTGAAAACTTGTCTGTCTGGGCTGATCAGGACCACGCCGGCGCCTGCTGCCATGCTAGTTGATGATCCATCCACGTAGAGATGCCACGGAGCTATACGCCCCCTCGTCGGATCTTGTGGGAAAGTTAGCTCGACGATGAAGTCGGCCAGTGCTTGTCCCTTGATCGCTGTTCGGGGTGCGTAGGTTATACCGTATTGGCTGATCTCCAGTGACCATTTCAGCAGGCGTCCGGTAGTGTCTGGGCGCTGTAGTATTTGACGCAGTGGGAACGTTGTCAGCACCTCTACTGGATGGTTAAAGAAGTAAGGCCTCAATTTTCTAACACTCATCACCAGTGCATATGCTAGCTTCTCTGTTGGGGTGTACCGCAACTCAGCCTCATGTAAGACTTGGCTCACGTAGTACACTGGGAGGTGTGTTTTCGCCTCTTCTCGGACCAGGACGGAGCTGATGGCCACCTTCGACGCGGCTAGGTACAGATACAGCTTCTCTCCAGGTATTGGTTTCGACAGAATCTGTGTGTCCGCCAGGTATGTTTTGATATCTTCGAAGGCTCGTTGGCATTCATTTGTCCAGACGAAGTGGTTTTTGAGGTGGAGCTTGTTGGCCTTGGCCGCCTCTTTGTACCTCCGTGTGTTTGCTTTAATTGCCTCGAAAAATGGACGATTTCTGTCGCTGGACCTGGAGATGAATCTGTTAAGGGCTGCCATGCACCCTGTCAGCCTTTGAATTTTTTGGATGGAGTCGGGTATCCCCATCTCAATTATGCATTGGACCTGTGTTGGGTTGACCTCAATCCCCCGCCAGCTAACTAGGTGCCCCAGGAACTTCCCAGAGTGTACGTCGAAGCTGGTCTTCTTGGGGTTCAACTTCATGTTGTAGTGGCGTAGTATGTCGAAGGTCTGTTTCAGGTGGTCCAGGTGGTCCTCCTTTCTCAAACTCTTGACAACTATGTCGTCCACGTACACCTCCATGGATTCGCCGATGTGTTGGTCAAACATTTTGTTCACCAATCTTTGGTAGGTAGCTCCGGCGTTGATGAGTCCGAACGGCATCCTTTCCCAGCAATACATGTTCTTGTTGGTGTAGAACGCCGTGTGTTCCTGGTCATCCGGGTGTAGAGCTATCTGATGATAGCCCGCAAAAGCATCCATGAATGTCATCATCTCATGGCCTGCAGTGCTGTCCACCAGCTGGTCAATGTGAGGTAGTGGGAAGTTGTCCTTCGGGCATGCTTTGTTTAGGTCCGTGAAGTCAATGCAGAGTCTCCACGTCCCGTTGTGTTTCTTCACCAGGACGGGGTTCGCGACCCACTGCGGACACAAAGCTTCCCTGATGAGCTTGTTGTCTAACAACTTCTCTACCTCAACTGTTAGAGCTGCGTACTTGTCTGGTCCATACTTTCTTCACTTTTGGCGTACGGGTTTCCTCGTCGGATCTATGTTAAGTCTGTGGCAAGCATGTTCCAACGGGATCCCCATCATGTCTTCGTGGGACCAGGCAAATACGTCCAGGTTGGACATCAAGAACAACTCCATCCTCGACCGGTACGGTTCAGGTAACTCAGAACCGATGAAAAGTTCTAAGTCCCTTTCCGGGTCCACCGGGAGTGCCGTCAACTCCTCCATGGGGGTTGCTTTTCTCTTCTGAGTTTTCCACCTCGGGTCGCTGATGAACTCGTCCCACTCTTCTTGTGACATCTGCACTGGCTCGTGGCCTATGCGCGGTTCGAGGTCATCGGGTTGGCCTTCAGCTTAGGCGAGCTCGTCGGTTGTGAACGCCTCCGGTGGTCTGTCAGCTTGGGATGGTGGGGTGACTTGGGGAGTTGGGTCAACGTCCATGGGTGTTGGTTCTTGACCTCCCGCAGGTCCCCCACCTTGGGCCTCATCGGCTACTTCCATGGGAGTAGGTTGCTGTCCCTGCGCAGGTACCGACCCCTGCGCAGGTCTCAACACTTGGGTTTCTTCCACGTCCTCCAGCGGTGTCGGTTGTGTGTCCTGCACAGGTCCATTGCCTTGGTTGATTTCTGACAAATCGCCTACTTCCATCATCTCAGTTTCGACCGAGATGACCTCTAGAATGTTTGGCTCGTCTGCAGGGATCTGTACGTCCTCTTCGAGGATGTGGACTTGTGTAACGGACTTCTTGACCCGGTCATCTTTGATTTGGAGTAAACACTCTCGGGCCTTTTTCTGGTCACCTTTTATAGTTCCGGCACCCTTTGGAGTTGGAAATTTTAAACAGTAGTAGTAGGTCGAACACGCCACTTTGAATTCATTAATAAACGGACGACCAAGGAACCCGTTGTAGGAGGACTGCTGGTCAACAACTAAGAAATCTATGAGCCTAGTCAGCCTCCTTTCGGGGTCCTCAGCCGATACAAGCTGGACGCTCAACCTAACACTACCTAGGGGAACGGTTGCAGCTTCTCCGAACCCCACTATCCTAGCATTGCTAGGTTCCAGATACGACTCAAAATCACCTAAAGCATCCAAGGTGGATTTGAAGAGAATGTTGGTGAATGCGCCGGTGTCCACAAGTAGCCTGTGAACTCGGACGTTCATGATGTCGGCGGTTATCACCAACGAGTCGTTGTGGGGCATCAGTACCCCCTCCAGGTCTGCTGAAGAAAATGTCAGCTCGTCAGCGAGCTGTGAGACGGGCCTGGGGCCGGAGCTGCCTTCCTGGACTTGATTTATGGCCCGGATTTCAGCCTTCCTCTTTCTCCTAGATATGGAGGATCCCCCGTCCTGGAGACCTCCTGCAGCTCTGATCTCCCCCTCAAGAACCAAGAGTTCCCGAGTCGGCTCCATGTTTTGCTGAGGTTGGGGAGGTGCCCTCCGTCTGTGATGGGGACCAGGTTGGTCTGCTTCCTCCTCCTCGTCATCGGAGGTAGCCCTCCTCTCGAACCTCGGTCTCTTAGCTGGGGCCTTCTTCACGAACTCGGCCAATTTCCCCTCCTCGTAAAATTTCCAGAGTTGCTTGAGGAGGTCTCGGCACTCGCTGGTGAAGTGGCCGATGGCCTGATGGTAGGCACAGAACTTGTTGGGATTGAGCTTCGTGCGGTCCTGGCGGATCCGCCTTGGCTCTTCCAACATGGCCTTGCCTTGGACAGCAGTGAAGACATGGTCGACGGAGACAGTGAGGACCTGGTTGAGCTTTTCTTTGAGCTCGTCTCCCTCGCCAAAGGCCTTTAAGTTCAGGGGAGCTTTGTAGGCGCCCCCGGACTTCTTCCCGTAGGGCTTTCTTTCCTCGTGGGCACCAACTTCTTTCAGTAGTGCCTCCTACATAGCCACAAACACCCCCGCCTTGTGGCGGAATTCGCTATAAGTGTTGGGACATGCGAGGTGCATTTCCTTCCAGAGGTCGGTGCCCCTCCTGAGTCCGGCCATCGCTGCGACGACCTTGGTATCTTCGCTTACCGGCTCACCTTCCAGCAGAATCTTATCGAACCTTTCCAGGTACTGCTGGTCGGTTTCGCTCTCGCCTTGATGGATGTTGGCGAGCCGGTGCTTCTGGGTGAGGTAGGACCCGAACCCAGAGAAGTGGGCCAGGAATTCCCGCGAGAGTTGGCCAAATGAGCAGATTGACCCCGGGGCGAGTGAAGAGAACCAGCGGTGAGCTCGGTCCCCTAGGGTCAGCGGGAAGTTCCGGCACTGGGTAGGGTCGGTGGCGCCGATCGAAATCATGAAATTCGCGTACTTGGCCAGGTGGACTTTTGGGTCCGATTCGCCTTCGTATGCGGACATCACCGGGAATTGAATTTTCTTCTGGACCGGTGCGCGGAGGATGGCAGGTGCCAATGGAGAGGTGGGGAGAGTCGTGGCGTCAGGTCCGCCAGACTTGGCTGCTACCTGTGCCTGTAGCATTTCAACGGCCTTTTTCAGTGAGGCCAGCTCGTCATCTCGGGTCACCTCCGGCGGAGGGTGCTCAAAGGTCGTGCGTCTCACGGATGCACGTCCCCGAGGTGCCTCACTCTGGGGTGACCTCTCAGTGGCGGGCTGGAACTGGCGTCCGCCGTGGGGGCCTAACCGGTCAGTGGCGGGCCTCCTCAGCCTTTCGTGGGCTGACCTGCGTGGCTGCTGGTCGGAGTCCCCATGGGACGCAGCTGGGACTGCCGTACGCTCATTTTCTTCGTACCTCGGGCCCAGGCGACCTTGGAGGACTTCCCTCCTTTGAGATTGGTGGGTGCCAGATGCCCCGGTGTAGGCCGACTCCCTTCCAGTGTAAGGAGCGGGACCCTCCTCTCCCATTTTGGCTTTGCCGGTCCTTTCCCCGCGCTGGCGAGCTTGTGCCGAGCTCGCCTCCTGTTCGGTGGGGAGTACGCTGTAGTCCCCCCTGGTTTGGGTGCCCTGGGTGGGCCTGGTCTGCTCCCTGGTTTCGGCGGCTGGAGCTCGCCTGGGTACTAGGGCGAGCTCGTCCTGCTGTCGCTGCTGCAACCTTTGTAGGGTCGCGATGGTGCGTTGGAGCTCGTCAGGGTTGCTGACCAGGTCCCTCAGAGCGGGGGCCAAGTCTTCCTGGGTCACCGCAGTTCGCGGAGGTCGCGGAGCTGCGGTGCTCTTCTGGGGAGGTGGTTGTGATGTCTCCACCACCTGGCGTGAGGTCTCCACCTCGGCCTGGTTTTGATTGCCCCCTCTAGACCTTCCCGCAGCTGCGGAGGTCTGTCCCTTGGCGGCTCGAGTGTTAGCCATTTTTGGGTTTCGGAGGGGGTAACTTGCTGAAGGGCGTCGAAGTGGAGGGAGGTCGCCGGAGTGATGGAGGTCGCCTGAGTGGTTGTCGTCCAGCTTAGGCGGAGCTGTGCAAGTTTTCGTCTAGCCTCGCGTGTGACGAATTGTTCGAAGTTCGGTTTATTCGTGTGCACGCGCGCATCTGAAAACTTGTTCCGGACCGATTTCGTGAAATCCAAAAATTCAGGTTTTTGTCCGGAAATCTGGGTTCTTCGTTCAAGGGGTGAAGATGTATGTGTATCTTCAAATGTTCTTGAGTTTTACCAAGAACACCTTCAAATCTTCAAACCTTCAACCAAACCCTAACTTTTTGTTCTTGAGATTTTTTAATTTTTCAGATTCGCGAAGAAACACACCCTCCTTCTAGCGCCAAATTGTTGATAGAATTTACTAATCGATGTTTGTTTATGTGGCTTTACAACATATTAATCCTATCAAACAATAATCTTTGAATTAATGTTTTTGGGGAGAGAGAGTAGAGAGTTTAGAGAGAGAAATATTGTAACGGGCACTGTATTGATTTTTTTAGCATCCTTTGAATAGTACAAGAGAGGTCTTATTTATAGGTGTGTGAGTGTGAGACGGCACCTTACGAGCCTATGTGGCTTCCGGTGTTGAAGAGGGTTCCTTACCCTCGTCTTGGTCTCTCACACTGCTTCCTTTATCATGCCTCATCCTACTACTATGCCTTAGACTAGATGGGCCTCATTAAAAACCTCGCTGTAAACCACCCTTGTGGATAAACCGGACAGAGGGAAAAAGAGTGCAACCATCGGGACCTAACAGGCTACAAGACGAGCTCCTGGGTGAGCTTATAGGCGAGCTCCAACGCCTTGTGTGATTTTCTGGGTGCCATGCGACGATGGACCTGGGCGAGGTCCTCGTGAGGGTAGGGGCAAGCCTCTTGGGCGAGCTGCGTGGGCGAGCTCCAGACCTCCGTGGATCCAGGCCGGTCCTGGCGACCTGCCAAACCTTGGTGATTGATCATATACTAATTACATTAGTTCGCCAGTCCAACATACATATTTCTGAACCTACTGATTTTTATTGAATTAACTTCAGGCGAATGATATTAAATTACACTACCAATGTTGAAAATATTAATATCGATGGAAACATTAAAATTTTAAATTTGTGAAAATATTGATTGATATATTATATTTGTGAAAAAAGTTAGGAACAATAATCAATTTTATGTTTAATGGTTTGTAGGGGAACCCGACCTTCTCTAATCCACTCGACACGTAAAAATTTCTTTCAATAAATTGTACTCAAATTTCTTTTGTATTTGTTTGTTCAGACAGTTCAATATCCCTTTTGATTGCTCTTCTAAATGAAACTCTATTCTTTAATTGACTTTTATAATTTTGGCAAGAATATTAAGATTTTCATAAGGTTTTTGTTGAAACTGAAAAATTATTATATTTTAACTTTTTTTATAAATTAAATGAAACGTCCGAATAAAAAAAATAGATATTATTTTTTGAAAAATAAAATATAGATCACATGGAATTCTTCTTACTAGTTATTACAAGTAATAGAATCATTCTCCTTCAAAGAATTTTTTCGGTATGATAATCGTTAGAAAATAGTGAAATAAAGAATGGTTTAAATCGACTTCTGAAAATGATCAGAAATGCAAATTATTTTCATTATCAGTAACGTGCTTTGCCAAATCCTTACATTCTAGCATCAGGTTAAGACAAAAACTTATATAAAAATTTCTACTGTAGAAATTTTAAAAAATATAATAAAAAAATTTTCACACTCACGCGCCCCCAATTCTCCAGACTCACACTCGCCCATAGTCAGTACCTAATTCCTTTCCCAGTTCCCTTTCCTCCCCCATCAGGCTCTAACCCCCCCTCCCCCACCCACCCTTCGCAAACATATACAATCCCACTTCCAAGGCCATATGCAACATAATTTGAAAATTTTTAATTATTATATTTTTAAACTATTATAAATTTAAAAATAAATTAAATAATACTCCCTCCGTCTCATAGGAATTTGCACCTTACGGGACGGCATATTTTTTAAGAAAAAATAGTTTTATATATAAAGTAGTGGTGTATGGGTAAATATGTGTAAAGGTTTGTGAGTGTGCACGTAAATCCATGCTTCCTTTTTTAGTAGTGTGCAAATTTGTGTGGGACGTCCAAATAAGGAAAGTGTGCAAATTCCTGCGGGACAGAGGGAGTATTATATAATAAATTTAAAAATTAATTTATAATTTATGTTAGTATAGTAACACACAATTATCTATATAGTAGCACATATTTACTCATATAATAACACAAATTGAAGAACAATTATATGTTACTATTAAAACGAATGTGTGTTACTATCTTATAAGATGTCGTTATTGTACACATATTGAATAAATAATTTTTCACATAATGCAAAAGAAAATTGTGTGTTACTTTAAAAATAAATATTGATTATTTACAAATATTTATTTATTTTTATAGAAATAATTTTTTTAATATAATAACATATGTATTACATGAAACAATATACCTAGATTTTAAGAAATGATGAATAAATTAAGAAACACATATTTATTATCATAAAAATATATTTTACTCATATAGTAACATATATTTGCCCATATAGTAACACAAATGGGAAGACAAATATGTATTACTATTAGAGCAAATATGTGCTACTATCTTATAAAATATTATTATTTTACATATATTTATTTATTTTTATAGAATAAATAATTTTTCACATAATGCGAGACCAAAATGTGTGTTACTATAAGAACGAATATTAATTATTCACAAATATTTATTTATTTTTATTGAAATAATTATATTTTTTATATAATAACATATTTATTACATGAAACAATATACCTAGATTTAAAGGGGTGACGAATAAATTAAGAAACACATATTTATTATCATAAAAATATATTTTGTCCATATAGTAATACACATTTGCCCATATAGTAACACAAATAGAGAGATTAATGTGTGTTACTATTAGAGCAAATGTGTGTTACTATCTAATAAAATATTGTTATTGTACACGTATTCATTTGTTTTTATAGAATAATAATTTTTCACATAATGTAAGAGCAAAATGTGTGTTACTATAAGAACAAATATTAACTATTCACAAATATTTATTAATTTTTATAGAAGTAATTTTTTTTTCATATAATAACATATGTATTACATGAAACAATATACCTAGATTTAAATGGATGATGAATAAATTAAAAAACACATATTTATTCTCATAAAAATATATTTTGTCTTTATAGTAACACACATTTGCCCATATGGTAACACAAATTGGGAGACAAATATATGTTACTATAAATGTAACACAAATAGTAATACACATTTGCCCATATAGTAACACAAATAGAGAGATAAATGTGTGTTACTATTAGAGCAAATGTGTGTTACTACTATAGTAAATGTATGTTACTATCTAATAAAATGTTGTTATTGTACACATATTTATTTGTTTTTATAGAATAAATAATTTTGCACATAATGTAAGAGCAAAATATGTGTTATTATAAGAACAAATATTAACTATTCACAAATATTTATTTATTTTTATAGAAGTAATTATTTTTTTCCATATAATAACATATGTATTACATGAAACAATATAACTAGATTTAAATTGATGATGAATAAATTAAAAAACACATATTTATTCGCATAAAAATATATTTTGTCTTTATAGTAACACACATTTGCCTATATGGTAACACAAATTGGGAGACAAATATATGTTACTATAAGAATAAATGTGTGTTACTGTAAAATTAAATAGTTATTATATGTATAAATATTTATTTATAATATAACATTACATATATTTTAATTTATACAATAATTAAAAAAAATTAAAATAAACTTAAAAAAAGTAAAATAAAATTATTTATAGAAAATTAAAATTAGTTTAAGTGGGATTGGGGGGAGTTTTTTTATTTTTTTTAAAATAAATATTTCATGATTTTGTTGGGTTTTGTGAGGGGTGGGGGTGGGGGTGGGGTGGGAATGGGTAATTGCTAATTGGATGTGTTGCGTGACTGTTGGGATTATGTACAGGAAATTTGGTAGCACGTGAGATTGCGTGAGTTTGGGGAGAGCATGCGCGCGTGGGTTTTCTTTCTTTCTTATTCATTCTATATTTAATAATTTCTACAATAAAAATTTCTACTAAAGTGTTAGCTCTCAATTAAATGTTTTGTTCGACGTGTCATGATACTTGTTAAAGTCGTAGAAAAATAAAAATAGAAAAACTTAAAAGAAAGTCAATAGTCTGCATGAATTTATGATCCGTAAATTCCAGTCATGGCCCACCATTTTGGCAAAAGCAGTTTTACAAGACACATAAAAAGCAAATTATCCTAAAAAAATCTCGTGTTTCAAATTTAAAATATTTGATTGAAAATAATTTATACTATATTATAAAAAACAGTAGAAAGATTATTATAAAGACGTTAAAATACTAAGATCAGCCTTTTTTAGTCTTTTCGTTTTTTTATTTAGAATAGTTCTCTTATGCACCAAGTATACCGTGCAATTTAAGTGTATTTTTAAATAATTACACTATTTAACTGAAAAATTACAAAAATTATTATTAAAAAATTACACTATTAAAAATATACTTTTCAGTAATAAAATATGTAATTTTTCAATAATATTTTGTATAACTTTTTAAAAATGATCATGTACATACAAGACTATGCCTTTTATTTAATTTCTATTTCAATTTTTTATATATTTTGTTCATCGGAGCGAAATTACGGATGCAGCTACTTGTGATTAAATAAATAATCATTCAATTCCACTATAATTCACACAATTTTTATTCGTCCGTTCCAGAAATATTTGCACACTCTAAAAAATCCTAAGCAAAAGTATAGGATGACAGATCAAGTAGGTAAAAATCCTATGTAGAAACTGAAATTTCCATCAAATGCATATGTTGTGAAATTACAAAGTTCCATTTGACACAGATAACTTTTGAACTAGTCTCACCATCTCCATCTGCAATCAAAACCACCACTTCCGCCACCATCCCCACACCGGAAAGAGAAAAAAGAAACTGATAAACCAAACAAAAAAATAAAAATAAAAATAAAAATGATCAACCATCTCCCTCCCTCCCTCCTAACTAGAAGAATTCCTTCTTGCAGCATAAACACGATAAGCAGCCACCCCAATAACAGCAACTGCAGCTCCAACTGTAAGATGTACATCAAATTCAACATTATGCTCGGAGTAAGCATGAATTAGTTCCAAGATAAAAGAGCTTTAGGAACGGCCATTATGGCTTTTAAAAAGAGAAAAAAAGAACAACAGATGGTTCCAACTAACACAAAGATGTAACCAGAAAAACAAGAAATTACAGAAGCGTTCAAGGTACCTGATATAATCGTGAGGGAGCGATTAATAACCCTGTGTAAGTGCTTACGACTTTTTCCAGCTGATGTCTCGGGAATGCTCAAGTGAGGGTGTTCTGCAGCTCTCACAATCCTATGAAATATGTTACTAAAATCACCCAGCTTTGTGCTGAGAGGTATAGGTGCCTCTATCCCCATATCCTGGCTAACCTGTTAAAGTCACAGAACTGTCAGCTTTCCAAAGACCCTAAGCACCACGATGTATCGAAAAATGAATCTCCTTAGTAAGAAAATCAAAATTGAATATTTAGTGCCTGGAAGTACAAAATGCTGAGTCTGTTTTCTAAAGACGCACAAAACTAAGTATGTCACTGCTGAGTATTGCATTCAGTTGCTTGGTTGGCACTATAAGGGGACCACAGAAATATAGCATCATGCCTTTCATTAGTCCTTGGTAGAGTGTATGTATAGTTCTTGGGAAACATGTTGACACAAATTACGTGAGAATGCGGCACAAGATGTGATCGCACTCGAATCTTAATAATTATGAAGTGTTGCTGATGCATTGTTATAGACACGTACAGGATAGGCCTTGAATAAACGAAATGAACATCTGATGGAAAAGAACTCAGATTTCTTTCAAGATAGCTATCCAACTTTATGGACTCCTATCCAAGATAACCAAGTTCAGTATGTAACTAACTTGAATTTTATGGATGCAAGCTTGTGATCTTTTCCTTACACCAGTGTACAAGGAATGAACCATGAAATTTCATATATATATATATATATATATACCCCATGCTCACTAGAAATGGACTTATACCCTTGTTGAATCTTGAATCTCCGTCAAATAAGGTTCCAGATCATCTTTGGCAGCAACAATGAGACAAGGCACCTCATCGCCAGTGGCTTCCCCTTGACTTGCAACTTCCACAAGCATCTCTGTTGCTTTCTCCCAGGAAGGTTCACGAGAACTAGAATGACCAACTTGTGCAATTTAGAAATTTGAACCAAGATAAATATTATAACAAATTTGTGGTGGTCATAAAGATGAGGTGACATAAAGGAAATAGATCACATATGACAAGTAACAGTTATTGTGCAACCAATACTAAAAGCTGCATTAGCAAGGCTGCAGTGAGCCAGTCCTTATTTGAGAAGCCATTTTAATATATCTGGTCATTTGATAACCACATGCTTCAACATGATTAGGTCAAAATGCAATGCAACATAACTGGTTTAATTGTATCAAACAAAATCTGCAGGATTAATGCATTGCTCCCTGGAACATAGAAACAATTCAAATTTAAAAAAGTAACATTGCTTAATAGTCCCTTTTATAAGGTCCTCGAACCACATCATCTAACTATTAATCACTCTCAGTTGAGTATTTACCAACCAAAAAGAGCAGCCATCCATATGATTCCGTTCTACGCAAATAAGATTATATTTAGAATCAAGTTAGTAACCTGTCATGAACAAACACTGCCACATCACATGCAGCCAGAGCATGCTTCTTAGATAGTAACTCTTTAACTCTGTCCTCAGGAATTTCTCGCAAAACAAGAGTCTTCTTTAGTCCCTGTCAAGATACCACACGATACTGTATCAAAATACATATATTTCCATCAACAGAAATTGGAGTAAGTGCACTGGGCAACACTGAGGACATCTTTTTAAATCAAAAGGGTCAATTTGTAGTTTGGACCCCAGCATAACAAGCAACATTTTAAAATATTTTTCTACAAAAAAATATTAAGCTGAAAGTAGCACCTCGTACATCAAGTAGGATCAATGTAAACATATTATTAAACATAGAAGATGCAACAAGAGATTCTTTATATGCTAGTGCAGGAATAAACAAGACAATATTTCACAGATTAGGAAACAATCGTGAAGTACCTGAAGTGTATCATATTTTTTTATTTAGTTTTCTATTCTGGCAATTTGCTCAAACAGGCTCTGTAAAGCTTTTCTTTATTATATAGTTCCAGACCCTAGTTGATTTATCTTATTTCATTTCATTAAAACAGATTAATCTCATAACTCAGGCTACACTATGCCATTTATTGAACTCTTCCAACAGACAGTGCATATTATGTCAGCTAGTTACTCTATAACTCCATTAAACAGTCAAGCACATATGCAAGTGTACATAAATACATCTATGTGAACTCATGCAGACCACAACATCTTGCACTTATTTATTCTTCACTGTGTATTTGCATCTTCATTTTCAGAGTTACAATTAGTGGGCACTTACTGCCGGTTGATCAACAACATTAACAGCATATCTGTAACCAGTTGTGGGAGCATACTCTTCAGGGAAAGGCCTGCGAAAGAGAAAAGCAGATTTCATTAGAACTGGCAGCAGGAATCTCTTCTTTTTTTTAAATGTTCTCATATGTACATCCAAATGGTACCTTCCAATAAAAGAATTTAGCAAAGCAGATTTCCCAGACTCTTTTGGTCCAAAAACAAAACACTGATACACAGTTTTTTCTGTTTGCTGCTTCTTACGATCTAAATATCTTCTCCGAGTTACACGTACAGCAGTTGAAGGATCACCACCATAACCTATGTATATAAGGGTCTCTACGCTACGAATTGGATCCAGCAGCGTCATAAGGGCCCACTGTGATACATTAAATTATCAGAGAATGTCATGGGCACAATAAGATAGTGGTAGAACATAGAACTTCAGCATCATGCCAGCATGCTTATGAATATATGTGTATGTGGGCTATAGAAGACGGACAGCAAAAATATAATTGAACTAAATTGCACATAGCAGGGGACAATTGTAGTGCAATCTTATCCAGTTTAGCCAGGACTCGTAAAAAATAATGAATCATGCGGTTGTTACATAACCATGGTGGCTAAGAGAATTAATAAGAGCAATAAGAGGAAAAGTAAGCTATGCCACCATCAGCTGATAAGTCCCAGCAGAGCTGTTGATAGGGATAGAGTAACATATTGGTAAGCTTCAAAACACTTGTTGGTTTTTTCTTTCATAATTTTCATAGACTAGGTTAGGGCAGTTATTCTCTTGTTCTTGAGGGATGGGGTTGGAACTGGAGGTTGGGTTTGTTATCTGTATTCATTCATGAAAACAACAAAGATATATTATAAGGTCCAGGAAAGCTTGAGAAACAAAGGTACAGAGGAGAATAAGTCGAACAGATTACACATTGAAAAATCAGCTACAGATTAAACATTTTCACATGATTAAATCATAAAGAATGGTTATCGAAGCAAAAGGGGGGTTCATGCATAGTGGAGAATTAACAAATCACACAGCACCATACCAGCGATAAGAACCCATCAAGTGAAAGGCCTCCAAGAGCAGTCTTTTCCGCGGCTTCTACATACGGAGTTTCATTCCAAGGACTAAATTTCAAAAGGTAACACAACATCAATAAAGGCTAAAAGATAATTGATTAATAAAAAAGGAAAAGAACAGAAGAAACAGGAAATTAATTATTTCGGAAACATTAACATTTTAAAGCTAACCATAATGGAAATGTAAAGATCTATAGCAAAACTTATTACTTTTCAGGTGCTGTAGAAAACAAATCTTCAAGCTCAGCAGGACGAAGAGATCCATCCTAAAGATATATCAAAACCAATAGTCAACATTTTAAGACTTCATGCAACAATAAATGAACAAAACAATCACCAGCTCAATCATATGATATACATAAACAACCAAAAAAGGAGTACAGTGCAGAGGCAAATCAGCTTTAAATATTAACATTAAAGTGCTCATTCAACTGCTTCAAAGGATTCATATAAAACTTGCTTAAAATTGAAAAGATATGATACTGCTTGTGCTTGCCCATGTCATCTATCTCTTTACGAATAAATTAGCCGCATTGTTTCAAGTGAGGTAAAATCAGTATCTACTTAAGATAATAGATATCCTCTACCTAGCATAATCAATCAAACGCCATTTTGTAAAATTAAAATTTCTGGGAATGGAATTATTCGATCAACTGAGAAAACTCTAAACAGTGTATCATGGAATCAACTGAGAAAACTCAAAACAGTGTATCATGCGATCGAGTTTTGACCAGATGACATGAAGAATTTGACAAGATGTGAAGGGAGAGAATTTATTTACACAATCAACATCATAGGTGAAGAAGATTTTCTTGAGGAACTCCACAGCATCAGCAGTTAGCTCCACACTCTACAAAAATGAGAATTAAGAGTTAGAAATATGAATACAAAAGTGGGTCTTCACAAATACAGAAAATTTACAGATTAAGAATCAAAACGAACACTGTCAAGCATCATAGAAACACTGTTAGCTGGAAACTTGGAATCAGAAAATAAATCAAGTTCATCAAGACACTTCGTAGATTAATAGCCAGTATCAAACAAGAACAGTCCGTATTCGCAATTTTTTTTTTTTTTTGGTAAAAGTAAGAAGAGCATGCAACATTGTAAAGGGTATGGCGAGCAACCAACAATTACGTTTTCTCTAGGATATCATGTTCAAAGATGTAGGCTGCCCTTCAAGTATGCAATAAAACAGTAAAGCAAAAGTATAACAATTTATACAAATTTAAAGAACGTCCAACTATTCTCATTAATAAATCAGTACTTCAGTAAAGCAAAAGTATATAGTAACAATATATACAAAATCAAAAAAGGTCTGACTATTTTATTCAATAAATCAATACTCCCATCAAATTCGGAAATGTTAGATTTCTATTATCAGGACTACAAGGAAAAGTGGCTTTTTTACTGATACAGTATGCTAGACCCCTGGGTGATGTTTGGGTTTTAAGTGACTTTTAAAAACCAGCTCTTGAGATCAAGGAGATTTTCTTTAATGGTATATTTAAGTGTAAGGAGAGATAACTGAATGTATTAGAAAGCTGATAGTGAGTATATAGGTGTTGTAGTGGTGGTCTTTTTAACAAATTAACAAAAACTTGAACTAGAACCAAATTTAAATTTCAAGACCCAAATCCTGATTTTTAAAACCCAGAACATTACCCTAGGGTGTTTAAAAAACAAAATAACCAAAATAAATTAGTATCGTCTCAATAGCAGTACTTTAGCCTCCTCCTGCCACACAACAAACTGCAGTAATACAAAAGAGAGCGGTAAAAGAAAATAACAATAAGATAACATCCATAACTGATGTCCAAACTACATGAAACTATATGCAAGACAATCTTCACATACTGCCAAAAATCTTAAAAGAGAGGCACATTCAAAGAAACCCAGCAAGTTTTGACTAGAACAGTTGAAATGAGCTTAAACTGATCATGAAGATCCTCCAAAGGGTCCGCATTGTTTATAAAATTAAAAATAACCTGGTCTGGATGTTTCTTTATTGGAGATGGCAATTGATCATCACGTAGTCTAATTTCATTGTTATATCCGAATTTCCTAAGGACAGTCCATGTTGTCTCCAGACGCCCTTTCTCAATAAAAAGAGCATGAAGAAACAGAAAACCAGTCAATGTAAGGCCACGATCGTCAACACCTTCTCGCAATTTCTCTTGCACAACCCTTTTAACGCCCACTATTTCGGATGGCTGTAGTGGGGCATTGAAACACTTGACCTGCATGTGTAGTAATATAGTCAGATTGGCTATATCAAAAGAAGAAACTAATACACAAGACATGTGAAGTTACAGATCCTATATCATAAGAATACATTATACATGGAAGCATAGGTAAAATGTTTGAACCAGAATCAGAAGATATCGACCTGAAAGTCATTCAATTCTGCATCACTGAGAGCACCATCCCTATCATGGTCGCAGAGAATGAAGATCCTCTTCAAAGCCCTCACACATCGTGGTTTCAAAACTTGTTGCTCCTGATCAAATAGTGGGGCAGTTGGATGGAGCACAGCTTTCTGTGCATAGTAGAAAACCTCGGGAATCTGCCCTAAATAAATTAAAAATTAAATACATATCTTTATTATCCATAAAAAATGGAACAAACAGCAAAAACATAGTGCCAGAAAATTCAATATAGAGACAGCCTTTAAGATTCAACAAACAGATTGATAGAAAATTGACCTTTCTATTTTGCATATTAGTAACTTGAAGTAGACTTAACCTGAATATTGTTGACTGCAGAACACTCAATACAAGTTTCAATCTCCCGGAACTGTTGCATTATAGGTGACATAACCTGCTCCAGACTAATTGGTTGTTGATCACCTCTCTTATCTAGCATGCAACCCACCACAATCACAGGCACTTTAACCTGGCACATAACATGAGTCAAATATGGTAAATTGGGGGGGGGGGGGGGGGGCGCGCAAGAAATTGAAACCCTAACCAGTTTCCATAATAGTGAGTTATAAAAGCTCAACAAAGTTGTTAAAAAATTTCAACCCCATAAAGACAGGATTTTCATTGAATACCTCTAATCGTCTAAGTTCTGGAAGCCAGTATGAACTTAATCTCTCAAGTGTTTCAGGTCTATCACATGCATAAGTAAGAACAATGGCATCCGCTCTCGTCAGCTCTTCAGCTAGCTTGCCTTTATATTCGGGACTGCATTTCAAGAGGATAAAAAGAAGAAATAGATTACATATTAGAAGGAAAACGATGTAAATAAGAAATGCAGCAACCACAAGAAAAGCCAAAGACACATTAATAGAAAACCATGCAAAAGATAGCAAACATGTGAAATGGATCTCAAAATGATAACGGGAATGAGTATAAGGCAATTGTGGGCGTTAATGGGAATAAAAAGAGAAGGTTATTTCACTTTCATCATACTTCATATGGGGTAATGAAACTCAAAGTGAATCTATCATTACCCCATTTTCATTAATTAGCTCCTCTTCTATAATCATTTCTCCTTAATCATTCCATTATTCCTCAACCAATAATCATTTCTTATCCGCGCTTATTACAAAATTAGATCAAAACACTAATAATGTAACAATCATTTTCATTTGAAACTGCTCAATGATTCTCATTACCATTCTCATTTGAAATTTGAACCATGTGACCCCTAAATTTGTCAGGACCCCCTCCCCCAACCACCAAAAAGTGAAAAGTTGATACATGCAATAGAGTACAAGTACACTAACACATAAGTATATCTCTCCAAAAGTGTTTGTGAGACCCAATATCCAAAACAATAAAGAAGCCGAAAAACATCAAATTTTAACTTCTAATAAATGCTTGCATTGAAGGTGAAGATTACACTCAATTGCACCAAAAAATAGGCACGATAACCCAGATTTTCTATCATGGTCACACACAAATCATCCAAAAGAATATTAAAAAGGCAGAACCATGTGCCGCCAATGTTTCCCTTGTGCTTTTGGCCACTTGGCTAGTTTTCTTATTTTAGTGAACCTTCTCTCTCTTATATGAATTATGCTGTGTTTTGAACTCTATATCCCCTTCCCATAGCAGGAGATTTGACAAATCCAGATTCGGATATGATAATATCTTCTTCCCATAGCAAGAGATTTGGCAAACCTTGATTTAAATAAGATCAGTATCCAAAATAATAGGCATCGGTATTATTTTTTTTAAATATTTTTTTCCTCTAACAAGTAGTAACAACTATGTGAAGAACACAAAGATATCAGTGAGACTGAAAGACAGCATAAGAGATGGAATATGGCAATTTACAAACAACTTCGGCACAAATAGAGATGCATGAGCATACAAGTGGTCCCAACTCGAATGCCTCTTCCAAAACCAAACCAAAAAAAAAAACTTTAAATCCCAATTCAATTCCCCATCAAGTTCCAATAAAAGAACATGTAAACATAAAAGGAAGTATTCAAGACCTGGACGACGTATCAATAATGGTGACAGGAACACGTTCTGGATACAAGTCCACCGGGAGCCTGGTGGGGGGCAGCACCGGAGGAACATTGGTCGGGAAGTTCTCTGCGGCTGCAGTAACTATTAGGCACGATTTCCCGGTCTTCGCGTCCCCCGCAACCACAATTCTCACAGCTTTCGCCGCACCCATAGCCGGAGCACCTCCCGCCATTTTCAACAACTAGTCACTGAATCAAAGCCAGAGGTTAGGGTCGCGGAGATTAAACACTAATCTTCGCCTAGGAAAATGATTAGAATAAATCTTGATAGCTCGAGAAGCCCTTAGGGAACAAATTCGGTGTATCAAACCAAGAACAAGGCATATACTATGCAAGAGACCAACAGAGAAATAAAACAAGCACGAATACCTTGTAGAAGGGTGTACGAGGGAGGAAAGAGGAATGAAAGGGTTTCTTTACTACTTTTTTTTTTTTTTTTTGGTATTTTAAAAGGGTTTAAGGTGCACTTAACAGTTGGCCCGACGACGAAAACAGCGCCTGGTTTTAGCATAATTCTGTTTCTTGGACTAGGTTAAGCATTTTTCCGGCCCAAGCCCAAAATAATGGGCCAGACTACAGAATCGGGACCTACTGGCCCAGTGAGTATTTTGGGCCTACTTTCTTGGGTCGGTTGATCAAGTCAACCCAACGTAAACTATAGTAGAAATTTACAATGTATTGTTATTAGTTGATATATATAAATATAGTGGTAGTTATTATATAATTAATATTTGTTTTAATTTATTCTGTCATTAAAAACTCTGAAAAAATGTAAATATTTAAAGCGTGGAGACAATTTTTTCGAGGAAGGAAAGTGTATAGATTTAGTAAACGGAAAACATGAAACTTCATATCTTAGAACATGTTGTGCCTAACCTGCAGTATTCTTCTTGGGGTTTGATTGTTACAATCAAGATCACTTATTCTATTTCAGTGTTTTATTTTTTATTTAATTAATATGTTGATGCAGTAAAATCGTAAAACAATGATAATTTGCTTTGGTGAACGGAGTCCTTTCTTTAATTAATTACAAATTACATATTTGTAGCAGCGGAAGAATTAAATTCACCAACAAGAAATCAGATCGAATTGACTATATATATAAAATAAATGTCATTATAGCTAATTTAATTGAGAAAATCTTACGGTGTTCGTATGCCGAATTCTTCTACTATGTTATCCACGCAATCCTCGTCTACGAATTTGCGATCTAATCACCAATATAGGATTCCAATTAAGTTTGCTAGGAAAAACACACTTGAAATTGATGGAGAAAATTAGGGATTTTAGACTTTCTGTTTATGAATCTCAAAACCCATATATATAGTAATGTATTTGCGTAATATATTAGATTTGATTCTATTAAAATTTGCAATATCAAATAAAATCTTTACGATATAATATATAATAATATATCTAATATATTATTATTGTGATGTATCTAATTTAATTATATATTTATAATTCTCCATAAATTAAATATTGATGATCTAATCAAATATTTAATCTGACCAACTTAATTCGTAAACGTCGATTACTTATTGTGTGACTTATAGGCCCTCATATCAGTCAATAAACCAGACAATCCTAGACAAACTAATGGTTTTAGTTGACTCCTAGACAATAAACCAGACAATATCAACATATGAGGTACCTTGCGAGGATACAGCAACAACCTATAATGTGAAGCTCACAGTGATACGGTCATTTCATTCACGAATACTCTGATTAAGTCTAGAAGATGATAATGTGTCTATTCTAATAACTTAATCAAATTATCTCATTCTACTAATTGATCATATTATTACATTTGAACACTATTTCAAATACGACATGCATTGGTCAATGAGTAACGATCCAATTAGTTACGAGAAGTCGAGTATTCTCTTTATTTGAGGAATGAATTCTATCTTGGCTCAACTACCACGCACATGTACTTCATGATGTGCCCAATACATGCCATATCTACTCCGTTCAGAGTGCAAGCGTCAGTCATGGTCAAAGCCCATCACTCCATACATGTTGTGTGTATTGACCTCAAGTCAGAGGACTATTACACTACTCCACAAACTGATACTCCCATAGACACGTAAATAAAGTACATCAAATGATTTCTCAGTTGGGTATGACAACACTCTTCAAAGTATTTGTGCATCCATCATGAGATACCTAGTATCTCGCAGTTGTGAGAATTACTACACCCTCTAAGGGTATGATGCAGATCACACACCAATCTCAATCGCATCATCGATATCTCATTCTCGATGATAATTGATTGGGGCTACTTTAAGAACCATGTCATAGTCATCTGAGTCTCACATCTCAATGACAATATTGATTCATGGAAACACATATATGAATATATACAAACAATCAGATATAATATTCTACAAGTGTATTGCCGAATATTATTGATCAAATCAATAATACATTAATGACTGAATATGATCAAGTATAATGTCCTCATAATGATTGTCTCTAGGACATATATACTAACAATTTCTCACTTGGCCTAGAGTCAATCACCTACATGTCTTACACAAATACTCTCCAAGTGTTTAGTGTGTATAAGGCATCTTAGTAAAAGGATTTACCAAGTTCTACGAGAATTCATTTAATTTTATTTCTCCTTTGTTATGATCTCTCTGATCAAACATTAACGCCTAAATACAAGTTTACTTTTGTTTATTGGATCTTGGTTCCTCTGCTTGTGCAATCGCACCAGTATTGTCCCAATAATACTTTATTGGACAACTGGTACTCAGAACTACCCCTAGTTATTTCAAGAACTTTAAATCCAGACAGACTTATTTTTTGCTTCTGATGCAGCTATGTATTTGGATTCAGTTATTGAATTTAAGACCGTTTCTTGCTGGAACTATTCTAGCTCACCATTTTGTCGTTGTGTGTAAATACATGCTTTAACATGACTCATAGTCATCGCAGTCAATACTGGAAACTAGTATCAATGAACCCAACCACTACTAGATTTGTTTGTCCATCATAGACTAAGGAATATTCTTTAGTTCATCTAGAACACTTTAGAATAATCCTAACAGCAGTCTAGCAATTTCATCTGGATCATATTGATCTACTATTTGTACTGATGGTGTAGGCCATATCGAGCCTAATGCAAGTCACGTCCAACATAATTTGCGGATAGAGGACATCGTTTAGAGTCCTCCACAGAAAGCGCCCCAGTGCCTTTTATATGTGGATGTGACACCCTAATTGTCCTACTAGATCTATCTTTAATAAATCTATATGCCAAGGATGTAACATGTTCGCCTAAGTCCTTCATCATGAAGATCTTTGACGATCAATCTTTATTGGATTGCATTAGAGAAATAATATTTTAAAATCAATATGTCTTCTACATAAGTGATGATATAATATCAGTCACTTTGTATTTCAAATAAATACATGGATCTCCCGTATTCTGGACAAAGTAAAACAATTAATCAGCTTCTTCAAAATGGATATTCCAACTCCTAGAGGCTTGCACTAGTCCACATTTAGACCTCTACAGTTTGTATACCAGATTTGAATTTGACCGAAATATAAAATTCTAATTGTGTCAAGCACACCTCCCTCTTGAGGTTTCCTCTAAAGAAAGTCATTTGGTATTCATCAAATATCCTAATCACAACATTTAACTATTGCAAGTAAAATTTGAATGAACCTGATTTTACAAGTAGTGAAAAGGTCTTGTCACAACAATTAACTATGACCCTTTCCCACCAACCTAGCCTTATAGGTTTAGATTTTGCCATCTGCGACAATCTTACTACTGAAGGCCCATTTGCAGCCAATGAGTCTAACTCATTTAGGCAAATTCCACCAAGTCCTAGATTTTGATTAATATACATCGAGTCCATCTCAAATCTCATGGCTTCGTGCTACCTCTCAGAATTGATATCGAATATCATTTCAGAATAAGTCCTAGATTTGTCCTTGTCCAGGATTTTCACATCATCATATTTTTTCAAGAAAATTTGAACCTGACAGGTGGACGACTAACCTTTTGGACTTACGAAGCTGCATTTGTGTAGGCTGTATATTTTGGTCGTGAAGAGGCTCTCTTATGATGATCTAATCAACTAGTAGAGAATTCTTAAGATCTACGCTTTCTTGCATTTCCTTAGCAGAAGATAGTTCATTCAGCCTATTTTGGGGTACTTGCAAATCCAAGATTTCCCCAATTATGCTCCACTGGCTGAAAAGACGATCACCCAGTGATAGACTCTCACCATGAGAAACACTAAATGCTCTCACTGACTTTTTGTCGTGGTTCTCCAACAAGTCATCAGCCTCAGTATTAATTTGTGATTCTTGAATCTCTTCAAGCTCTATCTATTTACAACCTTGTTCCTTAAAGACAAGTCTTTTCAAAGAACATCGCATGTCTAGAAATAATAACCTTTTTATTTCTCAGGAAGATAGAATTATATCCACCCATTAATTTAGGATATATCATAAAGTAACATTTTTCACCTTTGGATTCCAACTTTTCAGTGAGTGTCTTCTTCACATACGCAGGGCAACCCCACATTTTGATATGTGAGAGATTACTTCTTACTACATCATAATTCATACGATGTTTGTTTGACTGGCTTGGATGAAATTCTATTCAGAATGTTAATTGAGGTGTGGAGTTCATAATCCCAAAAATTGTTGGAAGTAATGAGAACTTATCATGTACCTTATCATATCTAACATGATTTTGGTTCCTCCACTTGAACACACTATTAGTTTGTGTTGTTCTAGGAGATGTCCATTGTGATTGGACTCCATGCAACTTCTAATAATCCAAGAATATTAAGTTAAAGGTATTCACCTCTTCGATCTAATTGAAGAGTCTTAATACTTTTCTCAAGTTATCCCTATACATCTAACTTAAACTCCTTAAACTTTTCGAAGGCCTCGGACATGTGTATCATAAGATGAACATATCTATACCCAGAAAAGTTATCAGTAAAAGTGATGACGTATTTTAAAAAATGCATTTTTTTTTTGTCTGTACTCATTTTCCCATAAAATTTTACTTGGTCATTTCTTCCTTTGAGACATGATCTACAATCTCCATAAGATTCCAAGTCAAATGGGTTAATTAGTCTAACTTTCTTAACTAGCAATTCTTTCTCATCAGTATAACCTTGTGTATAGCCCCATAGAAAATAAAGATTTCCTGATTATAAGTTTAAGTCTCTTGTTTTGTACATTGAGAATGTCATGTCTGTAATTTGTGCAGCACCTGCTTGGGCTAATTGCTGCAATAGTATAACTGGTAGGTCTCAAAACCAATTGCACTTTCTACAATTCCTAGTTGATCGAACCTAGTCCGATCAATGTCCCCTCATTATTCCCCTGCTTGGTCTGGTGAAACAAATTAGGTGGTTAATAATCATCACACTACTATACTTCATGTCCCTATAAAAGTATTGTAAGATGTAACTCCGAGCAAAAGACTTGGGCCTTAAAAACTCATGGAATGAAATCTCCGGGTTTTCTTTTAATTATGATGGACGACATTATTTATTCTAAATGATAACCATATTTTAATTTAGGACCATTTTAAGGCGGGGTATTTAATTTCTTAAAACAAGATCCAATTTTACATGCTCAATTAGATAATAGCATTTATTTGGGTGTCGTCTATCCAAACATAAATCATGGTCCGATAAATATTGGGTGCCGCCTACCCAAACAAAAATTGTGGACTCCAACTAATAATGTAAAATTTAGATTACATAGACAGTTAGACAAGTGGGGCTAACTAATCAAGTTGTCATGCTTTATTGCAAATTTTAAATTGCATAAATAGAGCATTTAGTAATCACTTAGCACATAAATCAAATAAATGTTCAAAATAACAATTTCTCATAGGTCAAACATTGCTTAATTTAGAAATACTAACAAGCTCTAAGCCTTCAGTCAATTTCTAAACCACTTTTCAAAATTATTTTGCCTAATATTAATTATATTAAAATTTTCCTATATTTGGTCCAACCAAATAAGCGTTAATATAATTGCCAAATATTTCAAAATCTGCAAACAGAAACAAATGACCCTTAAGCTAATTATTAGATTTTAAAAATATCAAATTTGTTTCAGCCAAACAGGGCCTTAATTCTGTTAAAAATTCCAAAATAATTCAGTGACTTATTGGCAATTAAGAGAATATTTGCAGAGAAGAGCCCGAAAGAATCGAATTCTTTAACCAGGCCCCCAATAAAGCACACACGCATACAGGGGAACGGCAGGGTTCTACCTCCGTGCCTTCGACGCGGACGCCCCCAACCAAGCCCGACGCAGCCGTCCCCAGACCGAGCAGTGACCGCCGCCTCGATGTGCAACGATTGCCCAGCAATTGCGCAACCACCAGATGCTCACGATTACCACCAGCCATCCGGCGAGGCACACTCGCCCAACAAGCATCCGACTTTGGAAACGGCGCCACACGTAGCGCCTGGGTGGATGGCGTGACTGAGAACAGTAACTTATTTTTCAATGTTAAATTTTCATTCTCATACTTATAAATATATATATTTGTCCTCAAATATACCTAACTCTCAAATCTTTTTCATTTTTAAATTAGAAATATGTGGTAAGCTTGATCAATATAAGTGCTGATAGAATGATTTAATCTCAGATCAGAAACTTGAGTGATCTTGAAGAGACTTATATCATTTTCTTCTTCTTTTTGGCATACCTAGTAGTGACTTGTATCATAAATCAAGTTGTATGTGCATAAAAGGTTTGTGAAACATTGAGGCGACTCAACATTGCCTTGACTAATAACTATTATCAATTAAAAATGAAATGTTCAATGATAGTACATTGACAAACACAAATAATAATATAGCACTTAACAAATAGTAATAGATTGAACAGGTCAGAATTCGTCGTCTTGGTGATGGGAATGAGAAGAGAAGGAGGGGAACTCAATGCTGGAACCGCAGGATCTTCCACGTGGCAGAATCGGACAATGGATGAATTTGGAAGCAGATTTATCGACACACAAGTAAACTAAGTACAGCTGATGATTCCCTTGTGTATCCACGTTACACTCTATGAATGCTTCATATCCTCCTACCCCTTCTTCAATTGCTTTCTTTATACTTTCCATACTATAAAATCTTCCTGGATGAATTCCTGTATATGGGATAACATCCAATTTCAAAATTATTATTAGTTGAATAATATAAGTAACTATAAATAACATATATTATTTTATACTCTCTCCATTTACATTTTGAAAGTAATTACATCTTCCGTTAACACAGAGCTTTCCTTAAATCACACTTAAACTCAAATGAATTAACTTAAGAGTATGTGATAGACAATAAACCGCAGTTGCACGAGCACTTATTGAAGATACTAATTATATATACTTGTTTAATAACTAATACATGTGCCTTAATTTTAATTAATTCACCTTTACTTGGAAATTAATAAAGGGTAGTTTTCTTTTTTACACATTTTGAATTTGCCCTCTTTCAAGAAAAAAAAAAACTTTTTTGCCTAATTTGAATGTAAAAATATATACCCTTACTACTTCAATTTTAATCAAGGATAAGTTGACAAACTATTGAGGTAAATTTGGTTATAAATGTAATCAATTAGAATGTGCAATTGGTTGTGTTTGATTATGATTAATTAAAAAGAAAATGCCGTCTCTAAAATAAACAATATTTTTGTGCATTTTCACATTAATTAATAAAATGTACCTGCATTTCCAAGGAGTTGGAGCAAATTAGATTTGGTCTTGAGTTGAAGGGCAGCTTCAAAATAAGCATGCTGATCAAGGGAAGTGCATGTGCCATGCTTCTCCCATTCATGTCCCCAGAATCTCATTCCATCCCCTGATGGGCATGCTAGGGTTGGCCAATCTTTCTGCATTCTGCTTATAAGTTCTGAAATCTGCATGCATATACATACATACATACATTAATTAATTAACACAAAACATTATTAATATATCTTATTCAGCAATAAGATCAAAAATTGGAGGAGTCATTCGCATGCACCTGTTGACTTATTCGTTGATGAACTAATTGAGCAATTAATTAATATCGATATATATATATATATATATATATACCTCTGATTTCTCTAAAGAACTTTCAGGATCACAATTTTGTGGCCATTTTCCCGAATCATAGTTTGGCCATAATCCATGAATACTGAAATCATCATCAGGTTTCCCAGTTGTAGGATAGCAGCAGCTTCGTCTCGTGTCACAATACGAAGCCGGCCACTATATATGATCACACCACAAATTAACATGATATATATATATAAATTAATTTCTTGTTATAAATAAATTTGTTTCAACTTAGCTAGTAGATATAGAAATTAAATTCGTAATTTGAAGATTAGAAGAATCGAAAATGATCAGTTGCTAAGAACCTGTTGAACAAAATAGAAGAAATCGAAATCCGAAGAAGAAGAACCCAGAATTGATAGGCATAGCAAGACCAACAGCTTGATCAGAATTGCTCCCTTGCCGGATCTCATTATATATATGATGATGATGATGATGATGATGATGATCAATTTCAATATTTGAAGTGCTGATTGATATGGTTTTAGGCCTGTAAGATGATTGTATTTATAGGATTTTGATAAAAGCTTTTCTTGCGTGTGAGATGTCTACTGTGTTAATTAATTAGTCTTTTTCTTGTTATATCATCCTTTTCCACATCCTCTTCTTCTACACATTTAATAATGATGAAACAATATTTAAGATGACGTTAGCCTGCTGGCCTACTTGTGACAAAAGTAATTAATTAAGATTTTATACCATAAATTAAGCAAAAGCAAATTGTGGGAAATATAAAAATGCATGCAATGGATATAAAGGCATTTAATGGCAAGAGCGAGCTTCAATTTAAATTATAATATCAAATTGAAGACAACATTCAAATCCACAATAGAGGACTACTCATTAAATTCAGCCTTTTTTTTTTTAATAGGTAAATGTTGGTAGTTAGAAATTAGTTCACCAGGTCAGTCACTCAAGTGAGGAGTCCGGTGACCAGGTGAGCTAGCCCACCTAATTAAATAATCTCATACTCCTAAATTTGATATTTAATTGATCCAACAATAGTACTTGCACTAAATCTTCTCACCATAAACATAATCAATGGCGCCATCAATATTGTTTTCTATTTAAAAAATAAACTCTTTTGATGAAAATTAATTAATGACAATACTTATGCATACCTAAAAAATTCCATAAGATACTAAATTTCATCAAGTATATATACTAACGTATAAGAAGCGTGTATTAACTATTCTCCGCTGTTTAACATTTTCAATATTTTGTCAAAAAAAACAAAAAACATTTTCAATATTAAATTAAATTTAACTAATTAATTAATTATATTCAAGCAATGAAGCAATAGACTAGTACGTTATTGCTCGTTTACCGCGTGCCATATAACCGTAAGCATTAAATCAAGCAATTGATGGATGGGACATAAAGTCGTTATAAGAAAAAGACGTTTATTGGTGAAAACCGTCATAGGAAAATGACTTTTTCTTGTGCATAATTGTGTGCGTATTGGATTGAGGATAGTTGAGAAGCAAGACACCTCATATTAGAAAGAATTTTGCTTCATCTTTAAGCCTGTAGGATATAAAATTAATTAATTTATATAGTTTTTTTAATATTTTTTTATTATATTTACGGATTTAGTTCATGGAAGATCTTGGAGGTCCATTAATAAATGAATAACTTAATGAGGAGGATTTATAGTTGATTGATTCAAATTCATGATATATGTAAATCGAAATTTTGATATCATGAAAAAATGCAAATTTATATCAGGATGTGGAATTAATTTATTTGTATAATCCCTAGCTAATAATACTATAGGGACTTTTATGGTATTTGATTCAGCCCAAGGAAGGAAAGCCTTAGTGTGCTAAATGTGGTGTGTTTGGTGACTATGGTTTTATCATTAATGTCTAGTCTTTGAAGAGAAGGTAGCAACAGCGTGTACGACTCAGCTAATAACTTGGGGAAGCCAACTTATTAATCCTAACTCCTGAATTTAAAATCCAAACGCTCCTTCCTTATGCATATTCTATGAAGCCAATATTTATTCCATTCTCTACATATGGAATGAAACGATTGTATGGTGTAAGTGTAACGGGTGGATATAGAATTACTCATGATTTCTTTTTAGATAATAATAATGCATTAAAAGGCATTTTTAACTATCAAATTTTATTTATAAAGACCTTTAAATCAATTTTTATTTAATAAGACCTCTGGATTTTAAAGTATAATGTAATTATTGATTCATATATAGTCATTTTCAAATAGTAAGTTGTTGATAATTTGGATTTTAATTTTAAATGGCATATGAATATAATTAGCATCAGAATTCGATGATTAGTCACATTTTAATGAAATTTTAAGCTGACTCAACTATAAAATTTGTAAATTTTCGTTATCAAAAGTCTCATAATAATTTGTGTAGTTTAAGGGTTTTACAATAAAATAATATCTTAAACACTTTTCAAATGAAAAGACAGAGACAGTTAGATCTGAGATTGGTGGAGAGATGATGGCTGGTGAATTGGAGTTTGGTGGTGGTGGCAGCTTTGTTGCTGCAGCAAACATGGGGACGGTTGTGGTAAGATTGGTGGTGATTCCAACATATCCCGATAGACAGTAGATTCATCTTTTTGGCGGTAGTGTGAAAAATATCAATGATCATTATGACTCAGGATTCCAATTGACGCAGAAAAGCATGATATTGTAACGTAGATCCATTGATTTTGGGAATGACTGAATAAATGCAGAAGTGATTAATATTTTCACTTCGTTGATTCAATCTTATGAATATAAAGAAGAACGCGTTAATAACACTAGAAAGGTAAAACTCAATAATTTCTTCATTCATCAATAAACTTCCTTATATCAAATGCGTGACTTCTATATGTAATAGTTTAACTAGATTTTTAGGCGTATCAATCTCCAACTCACTAATAATTAATGAAAACTTAAATAGCCTAAAATATAAACAATAATAAATAACTAACATAACCTTTATCTCCATCACATGCCCTACTCGATTATCACCTCTCATGGAAATTGGCCTAATATAGATTCTACTTGCTTATTTTTGGCTAGATTTTCTAATAAATAAACTAGGGTTATTTTTTTTTTCCAGCTATTTATTCAGGTTTAAGTTTATGTACATCATGTGTCTTCTGTAATTTAAATGTATTTTTAAAAATTATTTAGTTTATTATTGAAAAGTTATCCCTCTTTATATTGAAACAACATCTATCTTAAATTCACTCTTATTATAACGAGGAGCAATATTTTCAATATAAACAAGGATAATTTTCTAAAAACAAAATCCAACAACTCAATATACTTTGTGCACATTAAAACTTATTTATTTGTATATACAAAAGCTTGGCTTCTACCATTTCCAAAACTTTTTAACTTAACAATTGAACTTGATTCATTCAACTCCTAAGTAAAACAATCAAAATTCATAATAAATTAATAAGAATTCGTCCACAAAAGAAGATAACAGAACACAAATGCATTCATAAAATGGCAGAACAATACAATTAAAAATGGTCAACCTGTAAAAGCAAGAGAGAAAATACAATATAACCAAGTGCCAGAAAATTTTAAAAAATAAAAGTTAATTCTTCCCAGTGTGTCTAAAATGATGGAAACTCAATGGTGGAGCCACATTTGCCACCTTTGGGAAAAACAGGGCACTCAATAAAGTTAGAGGCAGAGTTGTCCACACAAACATAAACTTGGTACAGTTGACTATTTCCATCTTCATCTTGATTGCACTCTACCCATGGAGTGTAACCAAGTGCATTGCTGATTGTACTTCTTATGCTGCTCAAGCTGTACGACCCCCCATCTGGATTGATCCCTGGTGTTTTTTTATTTTTTTCAAAAATAAAAAATTATATTAAATTATTGTAGTAGTTTGCAACAGAAAAAGGTTGTTTCTTGAAATATCATATTTACCTGCACTTTGGAGAATTTGGAGAAGTCCAAGTTTGGACTTGAGATTAAGAGTAGTTTGAAAGTAGGAATGCTGGTCCAGGACACTCTCTGAACATGTTCCATGCTTTTCCCATTCATGTGACCAAAACGTTGTGCCGCTGCCGCTAGGACAGGCAAGTGTAGCCCAATTCTTTTGCATCCTGCTAATCAAGTCCGATATCTACCACAAAAATATATGAATTTCATTCCAAAAAAAATAATTTATATCGATTTAGGAAACAAAAAACCATCATTTTTCATATATAGTCTAGTCTCTCGGTTCCACTATAAAAATTCACATAAATTTTGGACACACGGATTAAAAATGATAGTTTTAGTGAAGTAATGTAATGCAATAGAAAAAAATATTTAGGAAATAAAAATGTGAATTAAAATAGCGTAAAATTTATAGTGAACATAGTTAAAATGAAAAATTTATACCACTCTACCTTGGATTGATCATAGGGGCTGTTTGGATCACAATTAGAAGGGTAAGAGCCATCAATGTAATTAGGCCAAAGACCATGAATGCCAAAATCAGATGGGGGTTTCCCCGTGGTTGGATAGCAACAGCTTCTTTTAGTATCACAGTACGATCCAGGCCACTGCATGAATTCAAATTAGTACTTAAAGTATGCTTAGAGCATGACTGAAATTTTAACAGAGGGATAGGTGGATCAATTAATACCTGTTGAACAAAATAGAAGAAATCGAAGTCTTGAGCAGCGGAGAGTACAGCAAGACATTGTAAGAGCAGCAGTTTGATGAGGGTGGAATGACTGAAATTCTTGTCCATTTTCTTGCCTTGGTTGCACACATGATTTTTGTCCATTTTAATAGGCAGGGGAAGAAATGTGAACAGAGTTAATGTTGGTGTATGAACATAATCGTGTACACATCTGCAGCACGTTACTTTCGATGTGAAATCGGCGCTTAATTATTGTCTTGATGTAAATAGATTCATTTCATTTCATTTCATTTCATTTGATTGTGACAATGTATGATTATTTTTTGATCAGAATGTCCAATTAACTATTTAATATATACGTTTTGTATTCGGCATATTCCTTCGGTGACAAGAATCTGGGAAGTGGATATGGGTTAATTATTTTATACTCCCTCCGTCCTGGAACTACTTTCGTAATAAGTAATTTTGGGCAAATGATAAAAAAAAAAAGTAAATATGTGAGAGTAAAGTTAAATAATACAGTAAAATAAAATAAAAAAATTTGTTGACTTTTGTGAGTGAAAAAAGTTTCCTTTTTAGGTATGTAAAAAAAGAGTTGAGACGTCCAAATAAGGAAAATGTGAAAATAGTTTTGGGACGGAGGAAATATTAACATAAATATTTTGTTAAAAACTATTCATAATACATTTAATATTAAATATTAGATCTAAGAGTTTAAAAAATTGGGATTAGTGGTATTATTTATTATTTGTTGTTAATTTTTATTTTATCTAAAATTTTGATATTATCATAAATCAAATTCATATAAAATCTAGCTCAAACCTGTTATGTTTGAATTATGCTCTTCTTTGTAATTTCTTATGACAGTAGTTCTTATATCCATGAATAAAATGTCCTTTATTTTATAAAAAAATATACTATAAACTTTTGGGCCTGGACTCGAATAAGTTGACAATTGCGTGAGGCGATAATGATTAGTTGATTACTAATATTAGTTGTGCATGCCTTAATCACCGCTCAAGATCGATCCTTGATTCGTTTCAGAACCTATTTTATGATGTTGATTAATAATAATAATAATAATAATAATTGGAGTGTGAAGGCAATAAAAAATGGTTTTAAATTCAAATTAATAATAATAATAATAATAATAATAATAATAATAATAATAATAATAATAATTGGAGTGTGAGGGCAATAAAAATGGTTTTAAATTCAAATTAACTAGGAACCCGGGAAGAGAGATAACGAGATGGCGTGGGCCAGGGTGGCAGACAATTTATTTCCATTTAATTCTTGTGACGCTTATCATGTATTGAATTAGTATTATGTTTATTTAAGGCTTAATTGTAATTTAAATCATAATTTTTTTTGTAAATTATAATTTAATTTAAAATTTTGAATTTTGGCAAATTAAATTATCACTTTTCAGTTTTTTGCAATTTAAATTTCGGGTAACTTGGCTCTTACCCAAAATATGACGTGGAGTCCCAATAAACATCCACATAATTAAATATATAAAAATATAAATAAAATTATTAATTATAAATTATTAATGGTAGCAGACATAAATGCATCAATTAAAATTGTAGCTTATGGTACAATAAAATGGTCAATGCAGGTATGGGCACATCAATTGGTATAGCAAGAGCAAAGACATAAGATAGCAAGAAAATGAAAAGAAGTTATTATTCTAAAACGATGGAAACACAATGGTGGGCCCACATTTGCGGCCATGGGGAAATACAGGGCATTCAATCACATTAGAGCCGGAGTTGTCCACACAGATGTAAACTTGGTATAGTTGGGGGTTCCCATTTTGATCTCGATTGCACTCTATCCATGGAGTGTAACCAACTGCTTTGCTGATTGTACCTTTTATATCGTCCAAGCTGTATGAGCTCCCATCCGGATTGATCCCTGATTTCAAAATGAAAATATATTTTTTTAAAAATCAATTTAAAGTCAAGTCTGATAGAAAAAGACGGTCTCCAGGAACATAGATCCACTCTTTTGTAAAATTTGTTCATAACAGAAAATAGAAAATGAAGATTATCACATTCATTCATTGATATTAATTAGTTTTACACAGCGTTATCTGATTTAACAATTCTCTCCTTAATTCTATATCACAAATTATAATATTCTTTTTTATCCATTATTTCCAAATTTAGTTGGAAACAATCATCATTCAATAGATTCAAGGGCGGAGAGGAAAAATAAATTTTCATTTTCATTCTCTTCAAATAATTTGAAACATGTAATGCTATAAATTTTGTAAGAGAAATTGTGCAATTGAAATATAAGTATAATTAATTAGTACCTCCACTTTGGAGAATATGGAGAAGATCAAGGTTGGACTTGAGTTTAAGAGCTGCTTGGAAGTAGGAATGTTGGTCTAGCACCTTTTCTGAACATGTACCATGTTTTTCCCATTCGTGTGTCCAAAATGTTGTGCCGCTGTTGCTGGGACAAGCAAGCGTAGCCCACTTGGCTTGCATACTGCTAATCAAGTCTGATATCTGCCACAAAAAAAGTAATACTCCCTCCGTCCCAGAGCAATTTGCAAGGGAGGGGGCACACAAATTAAGAAAAAAGTAGAATAAAGTAAAAAAAATAGTGTTTTGAGGGTTAATTTGGTAAAATTTTATGTAAAAAGTGAAAAAATTAGTTGTATTGAGTGTAATATTGACCAACAAAGTGAAAAAGTAATGACATTTTGTGTAAATATGTAAATATTGTGAGGGTAAAATTTATAAAAAAGATTTCCTTTTTTGGGTCTGCAAGTTCCTTTGGGACGTCCCGAAAAGGAAAACTTGCAAGTTCCTCCGGGACAAAGGGAGTATATATCAGAATTTCTAACATATATATTATTAATGATTTTTTTTTTAAATGAACCTTACAATAAAATCATTAGAGAATAACAAAAAGATGCATATATAATTCGGAAATCGTTTACTATGATCATAAAGTATATATAACCCCTAATCCTATATATATACCTTGGATTCATCATAGGAATTGTTAGGATCACAATTAGAGGGGTAGGAGCCATCCTTGTAATTAGGCCAAAGTCCATGAATGCCAAAGTCAGATGGAGGTTTTCCACTTGTCGGATAGCAACAACTTTTTTGGGTGTCACAGTATGATCCAGGCCACTGCATCAACAAATTAATTAATTCACTTTCACTTTAATATTATATATATATATATATATATATATATATATATATATATATATATATTAAGAGCATGAGTTAAGTTTTAGCTGAAAATTAAATAGGTTGATATATATTACCTGTTGAACAAAATAGAAGAAATCGAAATCTTGAGCAGCGGATTCTTGAGAAGCAGAGAGAACAAAAAGACATTGCAAGAGTAGAAATTTTATGAGGCTAGAATAACACGACTTCTTGTCCATTTTTATCTGCTTGATTGATTGCAGATGATGAACGAATTATATGTGATTTTTATAGGCAGATGATATTGACTGATTATATCGGTCAAATTCTATCTATATTTTACTATACTCCCTCCCAAATATTTATTCTCCTATGTGTAGACACAAATTAAAAGAAAAAAAAAAGATAAAATAAGAATATTGTGTAATAATTGTAGGGTCCACTAGTGAATAAAGTGATTGTTTATGGACAAAAACTTGTATGAACTCGAGTTTATGGTGAACTTGACTTGTTAATTATGACTGTTACGTGTATATATTATCACTGTTATGTAGATTCACTTTCACTGTTATGCATATACATTATCACTATTAAAAATTCAAGTATAATTTTATAACAGTGATAGTATATATATAAATAACAGTGATAGTGATTATACAAAATAGTAATACGAGTTCATTTGCACCCGGGTTCACAAGTGACCTACTCTTGTTTGTAAGTGTGATAATAAAATAATATTTAAAAAAAAAAAAGAGAATAAATTTGAGGGACAAACAAAAACGGAAAGTGAAAGTAAATATTGGAATATTGTTTAATAGATTATAAATAATAATGTGATACTCTATATTCTCATTAAATAAATTTAATATGTGATACTATATTTTATCTATATATTATAATATCACACTTTTTTTTTTTTTTTGGAACGTTCCAAAATAAATTTAATTTTCTACAAAAGATTATAAATAATAATGTCATACTTACTTTTTTTGGAACATCTTAAAATAAATTTTATTTTTCATAAATAACAATAAAATACTTTTACAATATTCATTTTATTTAAAATATTTTTATTTATTGATTTAAAAAATTAATATTTTTTTGTTAAAGTGTGTGCTTATGTGTGAAGTTTAATAGAGAATCGGGGATAAAACTAAAGATGAAAAATCAAAGTTAAAATTGTTTCTTTCCGACAGATTCAACCAAGAACACCATTTTATCTTGTGTAGCATGAAAATTATAATGTCGTTTACTACATTTGTCATATATTAAAAACAGCTAAGTACGAGTGAAATAAAATATTTTCAATTTATTCAATCAAAATTATATATTCCACTTTAGTGTTTTGTGTTGTTTTCAATGCCTTTAAAACATTATACTATGTACTATTATTGATAAATAAATTATGATTTCATTTATTTCAGATGGCATGTATTTAAAAAGTCAAACACGAGATTAATTATCATTTAATAATTGTTTAATGAAATATTTAATCATCATATTGGATAAATTGTCATTTAATAAAAGTTTCATTACAGATTAAATCACCACATCAGTAAAAGAAGCCAAGACAGGTATATTACTATCATTTAATGAAGATTTAAGTGCAAATTAAATCACCACATTAACTAAAAGAATCAAACAGGGGAAAAATTATAATAAG
>JAPKLY010000010.1:2121659-2136707 GCA_026898435.1 Prunella vulgaris
GTCCGCCCACGAAAGGTTGAGGAGGCCCGCCACCGACCGACTGGGCCCCCATGGCGGACGTCAATTCCAGCCCATCACAGAAAGGTCACCCCAGAGTGAGGCACCTCGGGGATGTGCGTCCACGAGACACACGACTTTCGAGCAACCTCCGCAGGAGGTGACCCATGATGATGAGCTGGCCTCACTGAAAAAGGTCGTCGAAATACTGCAAGCCTAAGTAGCAGCCAAGTCCGGCGGACCTGACTCCACCACTCTCCCCGCATCTCCATTGGCGCCTGCCATCCTTCGCGCACCGGTCCAAAAGAAAATCCAGTTCCCGGTGATGTCTGCGTACGAGGGCGAATCCGACCCGAAAGTCCACCTGGCCAAGTACGCGGACTTCATGATTTCGGTTGGCGCCACCGACTCCACCCAGTACCGGAACTTCCCGCTGACCCTAGGGGACCTAGCTCACCGCTGGTTCTCCTCACTCGCCCTGGGGTCAATCTGCTCATTTGGCCAACTCTCGAGGGAGTTCCTGGCCCACTTCTCTGGGTTTGGATCCTACCTTACCCAGAAGCACCGACTCGCCAACATCCACCAAGGCGAGAGCGAGACCGACCAGCAGTACCTGGAGAGGTTCGAAAAAATCCTGCTGGAAGGTGAGTCGGTGAGCGAGGACACCAAGGTCGTCGCAGCGATGGCCGGACTCAGGAAGGGCACTGACCTCTGGAAGGAGATGCACCTCGCATGTCCCAACACTTACACCGAATTCCGCCATAAGGCGGGGGTGTTCGTGGCTATGCAGGAGGCACTACTGAAAGAAGTTGGTGCCCACGAAGAGAAAAAACCCTACGGGAAGAAGTCCGGGGGCACCTACAAAGCTCCCCAAAACTTAAAGGCCTTTGGCGAGGGAGACGAGCTCAAAGAAAAGCTCAACCAGGTCCTCGCCGTCTCCGTTGACCACGTCTTCACTACCGTCAAAGGTAAGGCCATGCTGGAGGAGCCGAGGTGGATCCGCCAGGACCGCACGAAGCTCAACCCTAATAAATTCTACTCCTACCACCAAGCCATCGACCACTTCACCAGCGAGTGCCGAGACCTCCTAAAATAACTCTGGAAATTTTATGAGGATGGGAAGCTGGCCGAGTTCGTGAAGAAGGCCCCAGCTAAGAGACCAAGGTTCGAGAGGAGGGCTACCTCCGATGACGAGGATGAGGAAGCGGACCAACCTGGTTCCCAGAACAGGCGGAGGGCACCTCCCCAGCCTCAGCAAAACATGGAGCACACCCGGGAACTCTTAGTTCTCGAGGAGGAGATCGGAGCTGCTGGAGGTCTCCAGGACGGGGGATCCTCCATATCCAAGAGAAAAAGGAAGACCGAAATTCGGGCCATAAACCAAGTCCAGGAAGGCAGCTCCGGCCCCAGGTCCGTCTCACAGCTTACTGATGAGCTGACATTTTCCTCGGCGGACCTGGAGGGGGTACTGATGCCCCACAACGACTCTTTGGTGATAACCGCCAACATCATGAACGTCCGAGTTCACAGACTACTTGTGGACACCGGCGCATTCACCAACATTCTCTTCAAATCCACCTTAGATGCCTTAGGTGATTTTGAGTCGTATCTGGAACCTAGCAACACTAGGATAGTGGGGTTCGGAGAAGCTGTAACCGTCCCCTAGGTAGTGTTAGGTTGAGCGTCCAGCTTGTATCGGCTGAGGACCCCTAAAGGAGACTGACTAGGCTCATAGATTTCCAAGTTATCGACCAGCAGTCCTCCTACAACGGGTTCCTTGGCCGCCCGTTTATTAATGAATTCAAAGTGGCATGTTCGACCTACTACTACTGTTTGAAATTCCCAACTCCAATGGGTGCCGGAACTATAAAAGGTGACCAGAAAAAGGTCCGAGAGTGTTTACTCTAAATGAAAGATGGCCAGGTCAGAAAAGCAGTGACACGGGTCCAAGTCCTTGAAGAGGACGTGCAGATTCCAGCAGACGAGCCAAACATCCTAGATGTCATCTCGGTCGAAACTGAGATGATGGAGGTAGGCGATCTGTCATAGATTAACCAAGTGTCAGGACCTGCACAAGACGCACAGCCGGCACCAATGGAGGATTTGGAAGATACCCAAGTGTTGGGACCTGCGCAAGGGTCGGGACCTGCGCAGGAACAACAACCTGCTCCCATGGTGATGGTTGATGAAGCTCAAGATGGGGGACCTGCGGGAGATCAAGAACCAACACCAATGGACGTCGACCCAACTCCCCAGGTCACCACACCATCCCAAGTTGACAAACCACCGGAGGTACTAACAGTTGATGGACCCGCCCGAGCTGAAAGCCAACCTGATGACCTCGAACCACGCATAGGTCACGAACCTGCGCAGATGTCACAAGAGGAGTGGGACGAGTTCATCAGCGACCCTAGGTGGAAAAGTCAGAAGAGAAAAGCCACCCCCATGGAGGAATTGACGGCACTCCCGGTGGACCCGGAAAGGGACTTAGAACTTTTCATTGGTTCTGAGTTACCTGAACTGTACCGGTCGAGGATGGAGCTGTTCCTGATGACCAACCTGGACGTGTTTGCCTGGTCCCATGAAGACATGACGGGGATCCCATTGGAACATGCTTGCCACAGACTCAACATAGACCCGACAAGGAGACCCGTATTTCAAAAACGAAGAAAGTATGGACCGGACAAATACGCAGCTCTAACTGTTGAGGTGGAGAAGTTGTTGGACAACAAGCTCATCAAGAAAGCCTTGTGTCCACAGTGGGTCGCGAACCCCGTCCTGGTGAGAAAACACAATGGGACGTGGAGACTCTGCATTGACTTCACAGACTTGAATAAAGCTTGTCCGAAGGACAATTTCCCACTACCTCACATCGATCAGCTGGTAGATAGCACCGCTGGCCATGAAATGATGACATTCATGGACGCTTTTGCGGGCTATCACCAGATAGCTTTGCACCCGGATGACCAGGAGCATACGACGTTCTACACCAACAAGAACATGTATTGCTGGGAAAGGATGCCGTTCGGACTCATCAACGCCGGAGCCACCTACCAAAGGTTGGTGAATAAAATGTTCGACCAACACATTGGCGAATCCATGGAGGTGTACATAGATGACATAGTTGTCAAGAGTCTGAGAAAGGAGGACCACCTGGACCACCTAAAACAGACCTTCGACATACTGCGCCACTACAACATGAAGTTAAACCCCAAAAAAACCAGCTTCGGCGTGCACTCCGGAAAGTTCCTGGGGAACCTAGTTAGCCAACGAGGAATCGATGTCAACCCGACGCAGGTCCAATGCATAATCGAGATGGGTATACCTAATTCCGTTCAGAAAATTCAAAGACTGATTGGGTGCATGGTAGCCCTGAACAGATTCATCTCCAGGTCCGGTGACAGAAATTGCCCGTTCTTCGAGGCGATTAAGGCAAACACACGGAGGTACAAAGAGGCGGCCAAAGCTAACAAGCTCCACCTCAAAAACCACTTCGTCTGGACAAGTGAATTCCAATGAGCCTTCGAAGACATCAAAACATACCTGGTAGATACACAGGTCATATCAAAGCCGATACCTGGAGAAAAGCTATACCTCTACCTGGCTGCGTCGGAGGTGGCCATCAGCTCCGTCCTGGTCCGAGAAGAGGTGAAAACACACCTACCAGTGTACTACGTAAGCCAAGTCCTACACGAAGCTGAGTTGCGGTACACCCCAACAGAGAAGCTGGCTTATGCACTGGTGATGAGTGTTAGAAAATTGAGGCCTTACTTCTTTGACCACCCGGTAGAGGTGCTGACAACGTTCCCACTGCGTCAAATACTACAGCGCCCAGACACCGCCGGACGCCTGCTGAAATGGTCACTAGAGATCAGCCAATACGGTATAACTTACGCACCCCAAACAATGATCAATGGACAAGCACTTGCCGACTTCATTGTCGAGCTAACTTTCCCACAAGATTCGACGAGGGGGAGTGTAGCTCTGTGGCATCTCTACGTTGACGGATCATCAACCAGCATAGCAGCAGGCGCAAGCGTGGTCCTGATCAGTCCGGACAGACAAGTCTTCACCTCTGCAATTCGGTTCGACTTTCGAGCAACCAACAACGAGGCGGAGTATGAAGCATTGATAGCAGGACTTAGGCTATCATTAGCTGTGGGGGCAACCAATCTTCAAGTTTTCGGAGATTCCCAGCTAATAATATCCCAAGTCCGGGGGGAGTATGAAGCAAAAGACCAGCAGATGATGACCTACCAAAAGATAGCCGTGCATCTGATCTCGATGTTTACATCAATTAAATACCGTGGCTAGAAAACACACAAGCAGATGCTCTAGCCTGGCTAGCTACTAGCAACGGCGAAGCCGAATTCACGGAGGTTGTAATCACCACACTAAAAAACTCCTCGACGTCCGATTACAAGATAAATCAAACCTCGAGCGGTGGGCAGGGGGACAGTGAAGATGGTGAAGATTGGTGCACTCCAATCCAAAAATATTTAACGGACGGAACAACCCCCGTGGACACCTGGGAAGCTAGCCGGTTAGTAAAGCAAGCTGCCAGATATACGCTGCTGGACGGCCAACTCTACAAACGTGGATTCTCTCTACCCCTGCTCAAGTGCCTAACTAAGAAGCAGAGGTCCAAAGAGTTAGAAGAAATCCACGAAGGAATTTGTGGGAGTCATGTTGGGGGGCAAGCATTGGCATATAAGACGATCAGGCAGGGCTACTACTGGCCCACTCTTCGCAAAGATGCCATCAGCTTCGCTCGAAGGTGCCGAAAGTGCCAACTTTTCGCACCTAACATCCACTCCCCTGCCAACCAGCTGAAGTCGGTTTTTAGCCCATTGCCTTTCGCGAAATGGGGAATCGACTTGGTCGGCCATTTTCCACCTGGTAGAGGCGGTGTAAAGTTTACTGTCGTAGCAGTAGACTACTACACTAAGTGGGCTGAGGCCGAAACTCTCACAACTATAACCCAAGAAAGGATGATCAACTTCATATGGAAAAACTTGATCTGCAGATTCGGGCTTCCGCAGTCGGTCATCACAGACAATGGAAGGCAATTCGACGGTCAGAAGCTGAGAGACTTCTGTAGTTCATGGAACATCAAGAAGCACTACTTAACTCCATACCATCCACAGTCGAACGGCCAGGTCGAGGTGGTGAACAAAATCCTGAAACACATATTAAAGCTCCACCTCGAAGAGAAGAAAGGGAGCTGGGCAGACGAACTCCCGGAGGTCCTATGGTCTTATAGAACTTCCTATAGGGCCAGCACCAGAGAGACCCCGTTTGCTCTAGCCTTCGGGACTGAGGCAGTGGTGCCCTTCGAAGTCCAGAATAAGACTTGGAAGGTGGTAGGATATGATGAAGAAAAGAATGACGAAGCCTTGGCAGTAGAGAAGGATCTGATCGAAGAGACCAGTGCTTCGTCAGAAATGAAGAACGCCACCTACAAGCGCAGAGCAGAGAAATATTATAACTCCCAGGTCCGAGACCGAAAATTCAAGGTAGGAGACCTGGAATTGAAAAAGAAATTGATGGCCCCACCATGTGTATTCGGTTCAAACTGGGAAGGACCGTTCCAGGTCACCGCAGCTTGGCCGAACGGCACTTATGACCTTAAAGACGCAGAAGGCAACGCCTCGTCATACACCTGGAGTGCGGCCCACCTGAAAAAGTTCTACCAATAGACTAGGATTCTGTAATAGACTAGTCGAAGGTTCGCATCAGAAATGTTGATGGCAACCGGTGTAAGTTCCATCGCTATAAAGAGTTAGAAGATTCATGAGATCAGAAAAATTTGCCAAGTGTTTGGACCTGCGTAGCTCACCAACTATGCGAGCTACCCAAGGTCACCCACTACCCAAGGTAGCTCACCAGTCCTAGCTCGCCCAAGTACTCAAAAACCCATAGTGTGCAAGGACCAAGGTCCCAAGAGTTGTAATTAAATAGCTCGAAGGCAAAGGCCAAAGTGCCCGAGGTCGCGAAGGTACCCTTCTTAAAGGGTTGCTAAGCACCTACTGCCATAAGTTAGAAAAATTCGCGAAAAAGACGAAAAACGTCTAAGGCAAGGTTCATGAAACCCAATGGCCCAACGTGAATCAATCGAAGTGCAGTTCGCTGCCCTAAGTGGTCTAAGACGAGCAATTCGCGGCCCTAAGTGCGTAAGACGAAGAATATGCACTCTCAAAACAGAGGTACAATTCGTAGTCGTAGGTGATGTAAAACGAACAATTCGCTTCTCAAAGTAGAATAAGACGAACAATTATGTACCAGAAAAATAAATAAAAATGAGCTATTTTTGAAAACTATAACGTAGAAGCGCAAAAACGAAGTGCGAAGAGTTGGACAAAAAATGCTCGGTTTCTTTTCAAAAGACACTTAGGAAATTTTCAAGGCAAAAATACTTGAAAATTCCTAAGTGTTCGAAGTATTGCTAGCCACAAAGGCCGACTAGCTAACCATCTTTGAACTACAAAAAGCTCCTTCTGGGCGAGCTACACGTGCCCAACGAGTTGCATCTACTTGAACCAAAACAAAAGATTACAAAAAGAGCTCATTCTAGGCGAGCTATAGAGCCTAGCGACCTACTGCGAGTTGAGAAATAAAAAGCTATTCTAGAAAGTAAGAGAAAAATCCTAAGTCTCCGGAGCAGCGGGGGCATCAGAAGGCACTTCGGTGGAGTCGTGGGCGACCTGGCGGACTGGGAGGGTTAGCTCGGCCTCGGGAATGATGTTTCCAGTCAACCCACTGACGTCGAGCTCGCCAATGTTAAACACTGCATCCCCGCAAGCTTCTTGGAGCTGCGCGACAGTGAGAGGGACCCGCTCCTCCTCGCCAGCGACCTTCTCCTCGCCAATGTTCAGCTCCGGCACCTCAACTGTCTTGATAACTTGGAAGCGGGCTGGCACGAAGTCGAGGGGGATTCCGAGCTCTGGGAGGTCGCCAATGTCCAGCTCGGCACCATCCGGGAAGGGGACTCGATCCAGGCAGGCCTTGAAGTCGCCCACAACTGCCTCGACCTCGTCGTCCTTGTGAGCCCGAGCCCACCAAAGAGTTCGCAGAACCTCGGCATAACATTGGACGCATCCTTTGTCAGAGGCCTCGGCCTTCACGGCCGCCAGATCCGGCGAGGAGGAAGCGGTGTTCCGCAGCTCGGCAACTTCGTTGGCCTTCGCCTCCAGCTCGCCCCTTAGCCTCTCACATTCGGCGTTGGAGCTCTTCACCAAGCCCCGCTGCAGTGCGAGGTCCTTCTTTGTAATCCCGTGATTGTCGACCTCCTGGGCGAGCTGGGCGGCGAGCTTATCTTCCTTGGCCTTTATCCTCGCCTCCGTCTCCTGCTCGAGCCTGGTGAGCCGGCGTTGAACATTCTCGAGCTGCTGAAGGGCATTTTGCTCGGCGGCCAATGAGGCCTCGGCCCTTTCCTCGGCGAGCTGCGCCTGCCTTTTCGCCTTGTCAGCAGTGTCCGCCAACGCCAACATCCTTTTATTCCTGTCGGAGCGACCTGCCTCCAACTCGGCGACCTGCTCGAGGGCCTTCTGGTTGGTGAGCATCAATCTACTCGCATGGTGAGCCGAGAGGAGGAGGTTCTCCTTCAGGTCCTGGCTGTTGATGTTCGCCACCAACGGGGTCGTCCAATGCCTTGGCATCTCGCTCACAGTATTCCGGACTACGCCCGGAGGGAGGCTCCGCATCGACGTGAGGGAGCGAGATCACTCGAAGGTGTGCAGGGCCTCGTGACGATTCGGGAAGGCGATTAGGGCATAACTGCGAGATCAAAACAGATAGAAAATGTTAGAAAAATAAGAGATAATAGACGATGAAGGTCAACTGGGCGAGCTACTTACTGAGCTCGGTAGGGGTCCCAACCAAAGAGCGTGTCATCGTTAGTTTTGCACCCCAAATGGAGATGGCGAGGGGGGCGAGCTCCAGATGGGCGTGGCCGCCAGCGGGGCAGTGGATTGAGCGGAGCCCCCCTGCCCGGACCTCGCCGAAGTCATCTCAACCCGGTCAGAGTCCTCATCAACCAGGCCAGTGTACCTGGTCCTCTTGCGAGCCGGGGGATCCTCCTCACCAGCTCGGGACCCTTCGCCTCTTTGGGCCCCCTTTTTCCCCGACCTCGCTCGGAGGGGGCGGCAGCTGGCCCCCCACCTCGGCCGGTCCGAGCGAACTCCGCAGCCTTGGGCTTCTCAGGAGCCTTGGCTTTTTCCCTCTGGGTCCCCGACCCCCTACCTTGCCCTTCTTGGAGGCGAGCTCGGCCTCCTTGCTCGCCTCCAACGCGAGCACGGACGGCGGGGCGAGTCTGTTGGGGTGAGGTGGGCCCATTCTAAAGCGCTCTTTGATAAGCTGGTAGGCCTCGGGGACCTCGGCGATTGGGATTGCGACGAAGCTACCACCTGCACAAAAATTGAAAACGTCAGCATGATGGGCGAACTACACCCCCCATAGGCGAGCTCCAAAGAGTTGAACCTGGGAGCTCGGGACCTTGGATATCGAGGTGGTGCGGCAGTGTGAGGAGTCCGGCGAGCCGCAAGCAATGGTGCGCGCATAGGTGGGCGACCTGCCTATCCTTCTCGCTTCTCAAACAGCAGATGACGCGCACCACGTCGAACTGGTCCGACACCTTAGGCCTGCCCCTGCTGGATTTGTGGCGCTTCGAAACTACAAGAAGAAAGAAAATTAGAATTAGTATATCTAATTCAACCCACACACACCGAAATAGGCGACCTACTGCTGGCTTCCCCGTATCCCTCCGGAGTGGGAATACGGTCACCCCGCCCGTGATACGTGCTGGAGGCTCGCCAGTCCCCGCCTATGAAGAAAAACTGCTTCTTCCAATCACGGACTTTGTTGGGCAAGTCCCCGAGAAATTTTTCCCCCGGGCGAGCTTTCAGATAATAATATCCTGCGCCGTCCTGCGCCCGCTTGGTCACGGCGAAGAGCTCACCCAGGTCCACTGAGGTCATCGCGTTCTCATAGCCCTCCAATCCAAAGACGGACAGGGAGGCGAGAAGGTTGCTCTATGCATTCGGGGTGAGCTGAGTGATGGCCAAATTATTGTCGGCAAGGTATTGGCTGATGATCGGGTGCAGTGGCAATGTAAGCCCGGCCCTTAGAACATCGACGTTCAAAGCGGTCATCCCCTCAGGAGGCGCGTCGGCCCGCTCATTCTTCATTGGAGCATACATGAAGATGTCGAGCGGGATGCGATACTCCCTGCGTATGATGGGCAGGTCGCATTCATCAATAAGGCTCACCACCTCGCCAGCCTTGTATTCGGACGGGGCAATTTTCTCTAGGTCGGCGGGGTCGGCGGGGAGTACCCGGTCCGGGTGGGGGAAGCTCGCCGCATACTCGGCGATATACTCGCCCCAGTCGAATGGATGGACGACCTGGGCAGGGACCTCGTGTTCGACCAGCTGGGGTTCCGTAAAACCAATGCGACGAAACCACTCGTGCGTAACTTCCTCTAGTTCGCCACACACCTCGCCGACCTCGGCAATGCCCTCATCAACCTCCTCGGGTCCTTCGTTGCCACTGGCAACTCTTTCCTCTTGGGCGACCTCGCTACTTTCCTCCCATACCTCGCGGTATACGGCGCTGGAGGCTCCTTTTTCCGGATCGGGATGCAGCTCGCTAGGCAGCTCGCCGAAAACTCAGTGAGCTGCCGAGGTCGCCTCGGAGCTGGAACCGATCTCCACATATGAAACCCGAGGAGGCTCATCCTCGATTATTGGTCATTTCTCAGGGTTCCGGTCCGAGAGGGTCCTACTCGAGGAGTGTGTCGACATTGTCTCAAAGAAGTCCAAAGGGTTCTCAGCACGGTCCGGTAATCCAAAGTCAAGGTACGGTGTCGTTTAGGGAGCCCGAAGAAACGAAAAAAAAATCAAGTTAAGGGCAGAAGAAAAGGGGAGAAAGATCGAATCCTACCTTGAAGAGCCTTCGAAAATCCGTCGAACGCAAGAAAAACCGGTCGCCGGGAAAGCTCTGAGAATTTGAAAATGCAGAAAGTGAGAAAATGGATCCACTTCCCCCTATTTATAGACGTCGGGGCGAGGTGCGATATCAGGGAAGTGCATGGACCTATTTGCAAAAGATTTGAAAGTTGACATGATTGTGGGCGGGAACCGAGGCCTCAAAAGGCGTGCATGACCCATGGATTCCCACACCACGTCGGGCAGAAACAAACGCCTTGGCCGAGCTCGCCTGCTAGCCCGGCAATCACCCAAAGGTAGTTCGCCGGGTTTCAAGTTCTCCAGCTCGCCTGCACATTTGACGAGGTCATGGTGCATGCGAGCTGGGGGGCAAATGTTGGCCTGGTGAACTAACACAATTAGCATGTGGATAATCACCAAGGTTTGGCAGGTCACCAGGGCTCACCCAGATCCGTGGAAGTGTGGAGCTCGCCCACTTGGGGGTAACTCACCTGCGCAGTTCGCCTAAGGGAGCTCGCCCCTATCCCCACAAGGACCTCGCCGAGGTCCATCATCGCACGACACTCGTAAGCCGCTCAAGGCACTGGAGCTCGCCCGGACCGCTGGAGCTCGCCTCCGAGCCTGCCCAGGAGCTCGTCTGTTAGTCGATAGAACCCCGATGGTGCACTCTTTTTCCCTCCGTCCGGTTTATCCACAAGGGTGGTTTACGACGAGGTTTTTAATGAGGCCCATCTAGTCTAAGGCATAGTAGTAGGATGAGGCACGACATAGGAAGCGGTGTGAGAGACCAAGACGAGGGTAGGGAACCCTCGTCAACACCGGAAGCCATATAGGCTTGTAAGGTGCCACCTCACACTGGCATACCTATAAATAAGATCTCTCTTGTACTATTCACACAATCAATACAATCCTTACTACAATATTTCTCTCTCTAAATTCTCTACTCTCCCTCCCCATATTATATCCAAGGACACAAATCATAAGATTATTGTTTGCTAGAATTAACCCGATATAAAGCCACATAAACGAACACGATTAAGAAATTCTATCAACAATCATAATTAAATTAGTTAATTTTTTTAAAAGACCTTAATACGTATATAATTCCTCTATATATATTATTATATATTAATGTATATGTACACAATATTATATATATATATATATATATATATATATCTTAATAAATTTTATGATAAATCAAAATAATTTAAAAAAGAACCTACACATGTCAAATTCTTGATAATTGTATATGTGTGTTATTTGTTAATAATTAGTATAATTATTATAATTAAATAGTTGTTTAGAAATTAAGTGTAGTATTTATTATACTATAAAATATTAATTAATTATAAAGCTAGATATATACATACATAGCTATATATGATGTATGTGTGTATATATATGTCATGTGTAAATTAATTATAGTTTGTTTAATTGATAATTAATTGTGATTGTATATATATGTCACGTGTTTGTAAAAAATAAAGAAAATTAAAAAATATCATGGGTTACCTGTTAGGTTACCTATTATAGCAGGTAAAAGGACCAAATTAAAAAAAACAATTCAAACTTATTGGACTAATTTCAAAATGTATATTTCATGAGGACCGAAATCAAACTAGTGCAAAGTTACGGGACGTATAAATCTATAAACTCTTATTTTAACAACTCTAATTGTACACCTAGTATCATACTACTAAAAAAAAAATAAAAAAAATACCACTTTACTATTTATTAAAATTTTAAAAACTAGTGATGTGTCATGCCGAAATGGTAACCCTAACTCAAATGCACAACTGATCATGTTGTTGAGGCACACAAAATATAAATTTTATTTATTATTCTATTAATTAGTAGCAGTGTCAAGTAAAGGTCTATCACGTAAGGAGCAAAAAAATAAAATCGAAAAACTCAAACAAATTAAAGAGTAATAAAAGAAGGAATTGGTTGATAAATAAATACGATAAAAACTATTATAAAACACAAAAAAGCAGAAAATGAATATGTTGAAATCAATTAGAAGAATAATATTTCAATTCTAAGTCCAATATTCCCACAAATCATACTACCCCAATTAATCTCATAACAATCTTAATCCACTCTCTAATATTTAATCTCAAAGAATGAGACATCTAGTTAAACCAAATAATTTCATAAGATTATTTAGTTAAGAGACGTCTATTAATTAATTCTATTTAATTTAACAACCTATTTAGATCTTTGTTATGTTTAATTTGTTAAATCCATTAAACCACCAGAATGATAAAAAGACTCGATTGTGAAATATGATTTGGTCACTTCATATAACCTAGATTCGAATTATTCTTTGCAAATGGTGCATTAATTGTTACTCGTTGACGTAAAAATTATGGATTATAATTTGTATTTTAATTGTAGAATAAATTATGAATAGATCTAGCAGATCGTTACAAAATTAAAACAAATAATTCTGAACATGCAATCAAGTAATATGATAAACTCGAGAGAGAATAAAAAATATCCCTAGAAAGTGGAAAAAAAAATTGAGCTCAACATCTCTTAAACTGGAAATCTAGCAAACCATCTTCAAGAACGCCATGAGAAATATGAAATCCTAATCCAGACGGGTTTTTGCTCCTGCTCGTGGCATCTTCTTCTTGTGGAAAACATTCAATCCTCTCAAAGAGGGAACTAATCCCTTTGATGTTAGGATTCTTGAGCCTAAATTACTTAGGGGGCATTTGGTATAATTGTAAGAAATGAGAAGGCAATAAGAATGAAAAGGGTATGAAATGAAAATCATAGTTTTCAAATAGCTGAACTATGGTAGATTACTTAATTAATTTTTGGGAATTAAAGTTATATAGTATAATAATTCCAAACACACACTATAACTTTGATTACCATTACTCACTTACAAAATTTCTCAACCAAACACCCCCTTAACCTTATTCGCGGGCACTAGGTCTGTAATGTTGACCTAATCCTTAAGCTTTAATGGTGACACTGGATAAAAATTGCAACAATATTGTCTCAATATTCAAGTTTTGAGGCTCAGTTTGTCTTGTTTCCTATCCGACCGCTTCCCATGATCTACTCTTATTATATATACTTTTAAATCCTTTAAATAAGCCATAAATTTTACAAGTGAAGTAATTTGCATCCAAAATATTAATGTGTAGAAAAATAATCAAATGCAAACAATAGAAATCAATTAAAATGCATATTTTAACAATTAAGAACATGCATAAATTTCTACCTGTCTGCGAATTGGTTATTAATCGGCCATAATTTTTTGTCTTAAGCAAAAAAATCTTGAAATGATGACAGGAAATTCTAAAATAAAAATATAGATTAATTAAAAACGTGTTTTATCATGAAGACTTAAAAAGAAAAACAGAATTAAGAGAAGCATTTGGACGAGGATAAATGCATGGAAACCACGCTTTTATTTTATTAATAAGTAAATACTAATATGTTTTGTTGTGATTTGATCTCATTTACTATTAAAAGTATATTTAATCTCATTTGTTTACAAGTTAATGAAGTGTACAAGAAGCTTGTGAAAATGAGCAAGCATGAGTAAAAAAAAAATGTTTCGATTCAGGTTGGAAAATGTACTCTTCCAATTTTTATTTTATTTAATATATTATTTGTCTAATTTTAAATTTGAATGAATGAGAAATAAAAAAATTAAAATTTATTGCAATAAATGAGAAATGAAAGAAACAATTAAAGACTTTTGTTTCACATTAAAAAAACAGTTGGTATATAAAGAGAAATCCGGATATAATTTGTAAGAAAGTTATTGGGAGAAGCTCCACCATATTCTACGTGTGCACTCAGGAGGGGTGTAAATAATGACTGAATTTGGCCTATGAAATTCAAATTTATGCGTGAGCGCGACTTGTGTGCATGAATATCGCAACGAATTTGTGGCGAATTGACAAGCTAACTTCTACCTCAATTTTATTATCTGTATATGTAGATAATTTTGGCTATAAGGTTGCATAATTCAAAGTTTATATTAGTAGCAAAGTTGTGCTGTAGACATAAAACTTACAACTGTAAGTCTACAACCCAAATGAAACTTACAGTTGTAAACTTACGCTTATAACACATTTTGAATTTTAAAATTCTAAGTTAATGAACATTACTCAAACATTCTTTGATCATGATTAGAGGCCATTTGTTGTTCATTATAACCACACTCCAACAATCTTTTTGAATGCTATAAGTAGCATTTCATGTGTGTTGCAACATACGGAAAAATACACATATACAATAAAAAGCATTTTGAGTTGAAAACAATACATATACTTTTTCAGTAATTGTTATATTCTTAAGCTTTATTTTTGCTACATTTTCGTCCATACTCCATTAATTTTTTAGGCAATTTCTCAATTTGACTCGAGCAAGATATTATGTTATATTGTTGCTCTTAAATCACTTTATCCTGAAAAACAAGTACTCTATGAGTTACTAGCGCTAAAAGTGAGAGACATAAATTATTTTAAAAAATTGCGTTTAACACGAGCCTCAATTTCTTATTTTTATTATTTATTTATTTCAGGCATATGATGCTACCAACTATTTTAACAAATTAGAAATTATATCCTATACATACATTTTAAATTCACTATTTTCAAAACAAACATAATAAAAATTCTTTATTTCAAAATAATACATTTCATTTCATATACATACAGTTATGCTATTAGGCTGATCCAGCTGGGACATGAAACCACAATGTATTCACCTGAACTTAGTAAAATTAGTCAATTAAGCACATGAATTTTTAGCAATTACCACACAAATTAATAAATACATGAGTATGTTTCCTTAAAGTTTCAATTAGATTAGTTTAGATTTAATTATAAGTATTTAATTTTTAGTATAAGATTCTACACTAATTACATTAGTTGTTATAAAGGTCTATTACACATAAAATTATATATAATAGTGTAATTGCATATAAGAATACAAAAAAAAATTCATATTACAAAGAAAATCAAAAGATGACAAAAGGTGGATGAGGGTTAATCACGTGAATAGTAAAGTAGTGTTTGGTTAAAGATAAATAAGTAATGTGAGTCTTTTTATTTTAATATTGTATTTTTTAAAT
>JAPKLY010000010.1:2136717-2172571 GCA_026898435.1 Prunella vulgaris
ATCAATATACCGTAATTTTTACAACTATTATCAAAATAAGCATGAACACCATCATTGTCGGCGCGATCTCAACTCACGCAAAACACATCATTCAAACTCAAACACATTTGCTGGTTCTCTTCATGGCAGAGGAAGGAATATCCTTTTTCTTAGTAGACATGTTTGCATCAAGATCCACCATATCGAGTGCTGCTTATATGGGTGTGACTTTTTCAATTGGATTTTTTTTTTTTAAGTAAAGACTTGAGAATTATTGATGCAAAAGATAGAGGATGTATGAAAACGTGGAGGGGAAAAGATTTTTAAAAGAATGACATGTGTAATTATAAAATTTTCGGTATATTGATAAATGAATTTAAAAAATATTCCCTCAGTCAAACCAATTTGCACACTTTCCATTTTGGGGTGTCTCAAATCAATTTGCACACTACTTAAAAAGGAAACATCGATTTGTGTGCACACTCACAAAACTTTCCACACATTTATCCATACACTACTACTTTATTTAAAAAATACATTTTTCGTAAACCGTGTGCCATCCAGGGGTGCAAATACCCTTGGGACGGAGGGAGTACTATATTAAAATAAAAAGCCAAGTAATGTGATAATGATTGGAAATGATATATTATTTTATTATTAATAGTAAGCGAATAAAATAAAAGTAGGAGAGATAATAAGTAGGTAAAATAAAAGCAGGAGACATAATATGCATACGATTTAAAATATGATATGAGACTTTGTGAAAATAGAGTATAAGTGTATAATATGCAGGGGCGGATCCAGAACTTAGTGCTAGGGTGGGCTGAAAAGTAAACGCTTCGACATGTTAAAAAATTATACACAACAAAGTATTTCAATATTCACATAAGTTGTGTCATACGAGATTTTAAAACATAAAATTCATCAATAACTGAGTCTGTATATATATCCTTAGCAAAATTTATCTCATGTTTCATTGATAAAAATGCTCGTTGAGTTTGTAGAAATAGGTAACATCATAATTAGATGTAATAGTAGAAAGTACTTGAAATTAAAAAATAATGCAGATTGATAGTAAAATAAGTTAATTTTTTTTATTAATAAACAATAATTAGTTAAAACTATAATTTAATTACTAATTAAATTATAAAATTAAAGGAATGTATTTGTAGTGTACAACTAATACTCAAATATTTTTGCATTACTAATTTAATTCATAGTTCCATTGCACTACTAATATCATTTAATTTTTAAATAATGTGGTAGACTATGGAGTTTAAATTTTAAAGTTTCTAAATAAGCAAATATTGAGCTATCTAATACTTAGCAATTTCGGTAATAATTAAGCTTGGATATATGCATAATTGAAATTCAATAAAAACCTTAAATCTTATATAATATTTATTTGTACCTAATAATAGTGAATTTGGTATTAAAGGAAAATAATTCTTCACTATGATAAGTGCTGCACAACTTTATATTTAAACAGGATTATTTAAATATTTATTTGGACTTTAAATTTGGGCTTTATAAATTAATTGAACGCTAACATCATATAATTAATTGTAAATATATATAGGTCTAGGTTATATGCACCCCCATCTTTTAGTAGTACACACATTCAATAAATACATATATTATAAAATTATTATATAAAAAATAAATTAACATTTTTATCCTTATAAACCCTAATTTTTTCTATTCTCTCCGTAGACACCCACCTAACATCTTCCTCCATCATTAAAGCCGTTACCGGTGAATCGAGCGTATCTCCCTGGAAATTGGAAATCATCGCAGCAGTAATGGCAGCCACTGCTATACCAGGAAACCACCTACCACCGCAATTAAAACTATCACTACACCGGAAAAGCCGCCTGAAGACCCAGCCACCATCATTGTTCTCCGTCACCGCCCGTTTCTCATCGGAAATCACAATCATGGCCATCCTCGTCGGAGCGTTGTTCCAGTTCGCCACCACCACTGCTACAGCTTGAAACTACTCACCATCTGAAACTACTCAAGCCCGAGATGAAATCTTTGACGTATGTGAACAAAATTTGTGGAAAAATATTTTGGGATCTCATTTAAAAAAAAAATTACGAAGGTTTTTTTTTTTTGAAAGTGGGTGCATCGATATTTTGAGTTGAGTGATGAGAGGGTATGTATGTCTTTTTATATATAATTAGATTTAAAAGTTATTATAGTGTGTGTACTAATAACAACGGTGGATGCATATAACCTGTGCCATATATATATATATATATTAATGGAGTAATTTTGGGCTTGCATTGGGCTGCCCAGTGCAGCCCATTCATTGATCCGCCAATGATAATATGTATGTATGAATATTTAGATGGTGGATAAGATTTGACCATCCAAATTTGGATTAAAAACATGGTCTTATTGATGAGATCTCTTATCAATTGATCGAATAAAGGTGTTATTTTTAGTAAGTAGATTTGAGGGTAATTTTTAAAAGAATATTTTTATTTTAAAAATACATACTCCCTCCGTCCCACTATAAGTTGCTAATGTTGCTATTTTCGTCCGTCCCACCATATGTTGCTCATTGTTTTTTATTTTTTTTTGAAATTACTATTCACTTTATTATTATTATTTTCACTACTTTTTACACTATTTTCATTATTTTTTCACTTTTTTTCATCACATCACTTATACTTTTTCACTTTTTCTATCACATCACTTATACATTTTCACTTTTTCTATTACATCACTTATACTTTTACCTTAATTCGTGTGCCCAAAAGCAACGAGCAACTTATAGCGGGACGGAGGGAGTATATTTTTTTATACAAACTAAAAAAATAATATAAATATTTTTGGGACGAAAATTGTAATTTAATAATTTATAAGTTTAGTGATTATTGAAAAATTAAATTTATGTGAAATGGAATTATAAGAGTTAAAATGCAGGATGTGATGCTTAAATTTTGGAGGGCAATTTAGTGTTGTGAAGCAAATAAACAATTACCTAGAAATCCCATAATTCCACTCTTTCCTATTTCCCCGAACCTTAAAAGGGGAATCAGGAAAAACAGTTGAACAATCACACAGAGAGGGCTGAAGTTTCCGTCAAACGGCCCTCTCAAAAACTCAACTCCCACGACAAAAATCCAAAATTCAAAAATTTTGTGATTCCATAGGATTATTCTTCCTCATGATTTATTAATCTAGTCCTATGGTTCACAAAATTTTCATCTTTGATGCGCCGATTGAATGCCCGCACTGAAAACCCTAGATTGAAAGAGAACCAAGAGATGGATCCGGCCAAACCCCAGTTTCGACAGACCCGACCCGGATCCCGATCCCCTAACAACAAGCAGCCAAACCCCAGATCAAGATTTTGTTTATACACTTCAATCTCTATTGCGGTTTTGTTATGTTGCTACGTCCTGTTCTTCGGGAATAAAAACAAAGAGAACAAGAAATACGGCGTCGTGATTGATGGGGGCAGCACGGGGACTAGAATCCATGTGTTCAACTACGAGGTTAGGGATGGGAATTTACTAGTCGACTTTTCCGAGAGAGGGCTGGTTTCGATGAGGGTGAATCCGGGTTTGTCAGCTTTTGCGGAGGATCCGGAGGGGGCGGGCGCTTCGGTGGCGCAGCTAGTGGAGTTTGCCAAGAGGAATATGCCGACGGAGCAATGGGCTGAGGCTGACATTCGCTTGATGGCGACGGCCGGTATGAGGCTGTTGCAGAAAGTTGATCAGGAAAAGATCTTGAATGTGTGCAGGAGGGTTTTTAGGGCGTCTGGATTTAGGTTCCGTGATGATTGGGCTACTGTTATTTCAGGTTGGGAAAAAAATATATAAAATGTTAATGTGCCATATTATAATTGTTCATGTTGTCTGTTTGTTTACTGCTTCTGTTTCTGTCGTTTGCTAATTGTTGTTGTGGTGGAGTCGGTGATTAGGCGAGTTATCTAATGCAACTCTTTTGCAATGTCTTGGAAATTATTTGCAACTGCCTAATTACAGCAGCTGTTAAAAAAATCAATGAACTTTCAAATGCACAATTTTAAGTTCCATCTTGTGCAGCATCTGTGAAGATGTTTGGAATTTATAAACTTTAGGATATTGTTTATGTGCGATGTGGATATTTTGTACCTTGTGACTAGGAATACAAATATTTTTGAGTTTTTATCCCTTTGTTTAGCCATTCTGTTCATGGTCTCAGTAATGTTCTTTCAATTGCTTTAGGATCTGACGAGGGCTTGTATGCTTGGGTTGTGGCTAATTATGCTCTTGGAACCCTTGGAGCCGAACCAGTTCAAACAACAGGGATTATTGAACTTGGTGGTGCTTCAGCTCAGGTTCAAATCTTGTTTTCCTATGGTGGTTTACGCAATACGTGTTGCACACGTGCACACAGACATGACTCATATATATGCGCTCCCTCTTTCAATTTTACTCCTATTTTGTTTTACTCAGGTTTAATAAAATAGGTAAATTATGTGTAAAAGTAAAGAGAATTTTAAGTTGATAGTGTAAAATATTGTGTTTTTAGGAAACAAGACTAATTTTATTGGACAGACTAAAATGGAAAGTAGGTCTAGTAAAATTGAACGGAGGGGGTATATATTTTTAAAAATATTTTCTTATGTTCTCATAACTAATCCAGTTTCTGCTAACTGCAGGTTACATTTGTCACAAATGAGCCCATCCCGCCCGAGTTCTCTCGAGAAATTAAGTTTGGGAATTTCACTTACAACCTATATAGTCACAGCTTGCTTAACTTTGGCCAGGTAACTTTTCATCTGAAGCAACCTCAGCAATATAGTATCAGTTAACGTGGTCTATGTGGCCTATGAAGTTTTAGATATATATTTTTTCTGGCTGAGTACTGAATCCTCAAGACGTGATTGCCATATGTTTGATACAGCAATTTTAGTATATGTGGTATGCATCAATATTTCTCTAGTATGAACATCCTTTAAGTAGTAAATTATGCAGTATCTGAGCCGTAAGACTTTTTTTTCCTGGTTTGCACAAGCTTCACTTATGTGTGTGTTCATAAGCCCTCTATTACTTGACAACATATATGATTGCTACTCTTTGCCCATCAGTAAACCCTTCATTGTGGCACATATCTTGCACTTGATTATTACAACATGATACATTTGCATGTAATTATTCTTATAAAAACTTGATCATATTCTGCCCTATGTTGTGTGTGAAAATGCTACATAGTCGATAATAATGTGATTATACAGCTGTAAAACTGATTATAATGTGATTATGGTTCCGTCTTTCCAGGTTTTTTAACATTATGCTAACTTTGCAGAATGTTGCCTTTGACTTGCTGAAGGACTCTCTTGTGTCAGAAGGACACGAATTAGGTATGTCAAACTAATGTGTTCTTCATTTTCCGGTTGTGTTTGTACTGCTTCTCAAAAAAATGTTTTGTAATCCAGCATGGTGGCACCATCCCGATTTCTCTTTTATTTTGTGAATTACTTTTAACTGAAGTTTTTTGTTACTTAACATTCATTCTGCATCTTCAAATAAGGTACATAGTCATTTTATTATGGTATATTGATTTGCCATCCCAATAAATTATGTTGATTTAGATGTCTACTGGCTAGACATTTGAAATATTGTGAACATGTACTTTCTTATTGTTTGTATAATGAGGATGATGCACTTTTTATAATTATCATTCCAACTTCCAAGTTGAAATTTCTCCTTTCATCACTCATTTATGACAGTTAGCTTACTGCATGCATTTCTATTCGGTGCTTTTTGGAAATTCTTATGTCCAAGTGTTTATCAATCATATATTTGTAAATGCAGCTACTGGATCTTTCCAGAGCAAAAAACGAATGGATCCTTGTACTCCTAGAGGATATGCCTCTGAAAAGGAGGGTTGGAAACTCCCACCCGAATCGTTGATTGAGAAGACAAGGCACCGACCTACTTTGCTTCCCAGTGGTAATTTCACCGAGTGCAGATCTGCTTCTTTAAAGCTGTTGCAAAAAGACCAAGGTATTTTCTTCATGTATTTCATTCCTTTGGTATTGTCAATCACTCATGACTTTTTGCTCCACGAATATTATACCTGAATTGATTGCAGATAAATGCTCTTACAAGACGTGCTACATAGGGTCAACATTTATTCCGAAGCTCCAAGGAAATTTTCTGGCAACAGAGAATTTCTTTCATACGTCTAAGGTGGCATTCTGCTTTTGATTTAATTATTGAATTTTTTCCCCTCTCTTGTATTCTTTTGACGTTTTCCTTTGCTCGTCCATCACATAGTTTTTTAGATTGCGACAACAATCCTTTCTTTCTGATATGGTGGTTGCTGGGCAAAAATTCTGTGATGAGGATTGGTCAAAGTTGACAAAGAAATATAGCTCTCTCGAGGAAGATGATCTTATTCGCTATTGCTTCTCTTCTGCATATATTGTGGCCTTGCTTCATGATAGTCTTGGAATTGCTCTGGATGATCAGAGGTATTAATACTTTTTTATTGGCTTATAGTTATAATCTATTTCATCATAAAAAAATCATTTATACATCATTTTTTCCTTGGAATTAAATCAAGCAGGATAAAATATGCTAGTCATGTTCACAATACCCCACTCGACTGGGCATTAGGAGCCTTCATTCTGCAGAGTGCAGCTGATTTAGATGAAAACAACTCTGATTTGATGGGCGTCGTTATCAGGGGTGAATTGTCATCATTGCCCCTTCTATTATTTCTCCTTCTCGTCTTTGTATTTGTATCATGGTTTGTGTCAAAATGGAGAAAGCCACAGCTGAAGACTATTTATGATCTAGAAAAGGGCAAGTATATAACCACACGCATTAGTAGATACTCATAGTCTATTGGGGATCCAACTCTGCATCGTAATACACAAAGTCGAGGCAAGTGCTCGTCTGGAAATTCTGCTGCATTCCCTCGTTTTCAGTTCTCATACGATCGCCTCTCAGGAATCATTAGTTGGGGCCTGGGGTTGGTTGAACATTTCGGCGATAAACGAGCAGGTCGGTTTTGAGTTGTAGTCGAAGTGTTGGGATATGATTACATGATAACAACCCAAATGAACTATAGCAGGGGCCTTTCTGTGATAGTGAATAGTTTGTAGATTATTTGATTTTCATCTTGTTCTTGCGGGTTTGTTTATACATACAAAATTTCAAGGTGAACATATTTTTTGTTCACAAGTGTATAATAATTTATTAAGTATAATTGTTTTTTAATCCTCAAATTGCTATATTTTTATCTTCAAAAATATTTTCTTGGAAATATACAGAAATTGGAAGTATGGACAAGAATGTAAAGGGTGAAAATTATTATTTAAAAAAAGAAGAAAAGAAAAACGTTTACAGATCCTTTCTTATAAAAGACATAGTTGGGGGGGGATTGTTGAGGGGGCCAGCAGAGCCATCTCCAGCACCCCTAATCACACTTTTGTCAATAACGATCAAATTGGACCCATATTTTGTGTCAACTAGTAGATTCCAGAACCTTTGATTTAGTCGCATATCCCTCTCTTTGCAGGTATGTTTTCTGTCTTTCCTTTTTATATTTAAATTCAAAGATTTTCCTAAAAAAAAAAAAAAAAAAGCTGAAGAATTTATGTTCTACTTCTCTCTCAAAATAATTTATACATTTTTTTTTGATGATTTACATATAAGTTCAAGAAAATTACTATATTTAAAAATAAGTTCAAAAAATTTGCATAGAAGCATATTTTTTTCTGCACAACACCTATTTGTAAATATAGTGACTTTTTTTAAACATATATGTAAGTCATTCTTTTTTTTTTCGACCGTTCCATAATTTGCACAGTAAAAAAAAATTTGTATAAATGTACATATATTTATTCATATTTAAAAGTAATTTTTTTAAAAGAAAATTTGTATGAGTTGCTAGAAGGGTGTAAATTTCTCAGGAATTGAGGAGTAGCATTTAAGTCAGTTTACATTTGTCGATATATAATTTGATCAATTTTAAATCAGTTGGGATTGACCCTAAACTTTTCTTGATCAACATTATTCACGAATTTAAATTATTAAGTTTGTATGAGACTGTTTTATACGTATAATACTATACTTCGTTCTAAATAATTAAGAGATTTGAAAAATAAATAAATTTTTAAAAGGATATTATATTATACATATATATATTGTTATTTTTGTTTTTTGATTGAATAAAAAATGAAAAAATACTTCAAAAAAAATGTTATAAATTATATTATTTATATGTATAAATATTTTCAATTAATTTATAAATATAATAATTTTTTGAATTAATATATAAATACTCTATAAAAAAAATATAAGGGGTCGTCTCAAAACAAAAAAAAGAGAAATTTATAATCAGAAGAAATTGACAAACCTGTTGACCAATGTTACCATTTCGCATTTAATTTATAACCGTTGGACGCTTTGAAAATAGTACATCACCACATTACCAAACCTAATTAAAAAACAATCGTAGAAACAATCCTTCACAAAAAATTCAATGTTGTCAATTGTTACCTATAAATACAAACCCATATACTCTGCTGTCCAAAATAAATAATACTATTATTTTTTACACAATATATCAAAAAATATTATAAAATTAAATAAAGTTCATAAAAATACCTCTGAATATATTATATTAAATTATATATAAATAAATAAGATTATGTATGGTTACAAAAGAAGATTATTGTCTCATCTCATTACAATTTAATAAGAGAATAAAAAATTAAAAGAAAAAGAGAGGAAGCCGCGGGAGTGTATTTTGGGAGCTAATAAGCCGATATATTGAGCCAAAAGTCCATAGACAAAGTAAAAACGCGTCAATAATCGCACACGATCAATTACATATATTTTATCGACCCTCGAAGATTTTTTCTTGGTTGTGCTACAAATTCGCGATTTCCTGTTCGTTCGATTTCAATTTCTTTGGTTTATACTCCTTCAGGTAGGTTTATATTCTCTTTCTTAAACTTCATTATCCTTCTTGATTTGCTATTCGCCTTCGGTTTTTTGGGTTTCTGAGACCAGAGAATACTCTGATCCGCTGCATATGCCAGCGTGATCAAAGATTTCTTTCGCTTCTCGAGTTTGGTTGGAGCACCTCCTAATCCTAAATATGTTTTGCTAGGGATTAGAGTATGGGTAGTTGTTTCGAAGCTTTGATTTTGAAAAGAAAACATTAGGGTTGGAAAATTAGGTTTTTTGGAATGGGTTTTTTGTTATAGCTTCAATTTCTCTCATTTTTGGGTGGTTTCATCGAAAGACCCAATGTCGAGGTTCAACGGTCATGACTTTGTGTTAAACGAGGTCAAAAGAGCCTCTCCTTGTTTGTGTGAGTATTATATGAAACCGCAGTCATTGTAAATTTGAGGGATTTCTGTTGATGTGATTTGACCAGGAATTTTTTTGATCACTATCGGTTCTTGAGGTGGTGGTGGTGTAAATGGGTGAGCATTTGGTGGTGAATATGAACCAACTTCCAGCGTCTGAGGCGGTTGGGCTTAGCCAGCCAGTTTCTGAGGCTGTGGGAGGAATGAACGGTAAGAAGCCTGAAATAGTGGGTTCTTCATCATCAATGTCAGCAGAAGATGGTAAAATTGTGGTAGCAGTTGACGAAGAGGGGGAAGATGAGAACGCACCACTGATAGGAATGGGAGAGTGTCGCATTTGTCAAGAGGAGGATTCTGTAAACAATTTGGAGAGCCCATGTGCCTGTAGTGGAAGTCTTAAGGTAAAGACTTGGTTGTTGCATCACTGGGTTGGTTGGCAATTATCCTATTACTGTGGTTTAGTTGTTATGTATAAGCTTTGTTTTCGGTTCTTCAAACTGAGTTCATGTATGGTGTTGGGCAAAAAAGTTAGATCTTTAAAATGGCAAATAACTGCATTATGTGTAGTGTGTATGAATGAGCGTCTACATATGTTTGCTGTTGTAGAATTCATGTAAATTGGAGCTGAAACTAAATTGTTTGGAAAAGACAGTTATGTTATATGCGGTTGGGTATAGAGCTCCAAATACGTTATGGGCTTTATTTAAAATTGTGCATGCTTTCTCTCTTTTGGAATGTATTAGATGTGTTAAACCTTTTCTCTTGCTACTGTTGCACATTTCATACTTCTTATGCTTTGATTATCCTTCTGGCCTATACTACATATGACTCTAGGTCTCTGCCTCTTACTCTCCCTCTCCACTCCATCCTCTTTTCTCCAAGACATTCATTTGTTCAAATTCGTATTTTACTGATATTTTATCCCTTGCAGTATGCTCACAGAAAATGTGTTCAGCATTGGTGCAATGAGAAGGGAGACATTACTTGTGAGATTTGTCACCAGGTATGTGATTGCTCCTTGTTCCTTTCAGTCTTCAACTGTTTATTACCCAATAAGGTCATATAATATAATTTGTGGCATGTTCTAGCTTATAAGTGCTATGTTGAAGCTAATACTTCCAAAATATGAAAAAGAATCTCTCGTTACGAAACTTTTGTGGTATTTATGTAAATTATAGGGAAAATGCGAATAGAGGGCTGACAACTTTAAACCAAGTTTTACTGTCATAAAAGCTGGTTGAACCAAACACTTGCTAGCGAACGCTAGTCATCAGAAACAGTCGTTTTAGTAGTTCAACTCGTGGCAACTTGAAGTTGATAGTACATTTCCCCGTAAAACATTGAGCACTAAAGGTTTTTTTATCAATCATCATAATGTTTGGTTCAGTACGATGAGCCATCTCGTTGTCGGGATGTGCATAAAGGGTGTTTGCTTTCAAGAGATAAACTGTAGGTTCTCACATGAAGAATGAAATAGCTCCTTCTTACACTTTCATCTTGTTTACTTATTTGTATTATATGCTTCTTTTGTTTGTGTCCTACTTTTTATTTTTTAATTAACTGCGAGTGTTACTAATTCATCCTCACTTGTTTCTCATTTGATTCTTAAATTTTGCTGCTTATGTTGTAGTGTAGCTTTTCAACATGACATTCTTTACTTTGTTCTGCAGCAATATCAGCCTGGTTATACTGCAATCCCACGTCCTCAACCTGATGAGACTACCATTGATATTGGGTAATATTTTAGTTTTACCTGTCAAAATTAAGTTATCTGTAATTTCATGTCCTGGGAACTTTTCTTGCTCCGGAAAGTGAGAGATAATAGTTCTAATAACAATTTCAGCAGACAAAAAACCCCTTTCATTTTCATTGACAGGGAATGATGTGACCATCATTAATATCTTACAATTTGATTTATTTTTATCTGTTATCAGTGGAGTATGGCAAATTTCTGGGACACCACTAGATATGAATGATCCTCGTCTTCTGGCAATTGCTGAGGCAGAGCGTCAGTTGTTTGACACCGACTATGATGACTATAATGGTACAAACAGCAGTGGCGCTGCATTTTGTCGTTCAGCTGCTCTAATTGTAAGCATTACTACTGCAAATTCATTATTGCCATGAATCGTGATCTAGTTATATCTGTCTATTTGATTTCAATATGTGCTGTGCTCCTCCGAGGCCGACACCGATATTATATACTCCCTCCGTCCCAGAGGTGTTTTCACCTTTGGGATGGCACAACTTTTAAGAAAAGTAGAGTGTTGTGTAAAGTTATATTATTAAAATAATGAAATTAGTTAGATTGTGGGGATAAAGTTAAAGTAATAGTTTCTATTTATAGGGTGTGAAAACAATTCTGGGACGGACGGAAAAGGAAAGTGTGAAAACAATTATGGGACGGAGGGAGTATCTCTTTTGCCCTTTCTCTGGGAATTTGTATTTAGACTTATAGTGCTAGGATAACCATGACTCTTGTTTCATACTTTTATGTTATTACTCTAACTGAATTAAGCTTTGATTAACAAATCAGGGAGTACTGTTAAAGGAAAATTTCAAACTTGTAGGTTTTGTAAATTGTCTTTGTGCTGTGCTCTTTGTGAGGGTAAACTACTTCTCTTCAAGGGTATGCTTGATTTGAGATTTTGTGGTTTTTGAAATCTGGATTTTAAAATCCTGATAAATGTAATGGTGTGAGTTCTTCTGATATTTAAGTAGGCTAAGATTTAACTTTATTGTGTGGTATTGTATTTTCATGTTATTTTTTTTATTGTATCATTATTATATTATACAATGGGGCAGTTACAAAGAGGGACAAGTGTGCAATTTTTAGAATATTTGCACACTTATTCTGAGTGTGCTTTTGGGTGTGCATATTTTATAATTTTTGCACACTTGCCCCTCTTAGCAATTTAAGGGAAAATTATGCCCCTCTTTGTTTTTTTCCCTTGTACTATCTCCGTCCACAAAATTTGTGCTCAAATGCTTTTTGGACACATTAAGAAAAACATATTTAATAAAGTAGATAAAGTAAGGTAATTGATGTGAGCATAAAGTCAATGACATGTGTAATTAAGCTATGGTTCGAGGGTGATAATAAAGTCATTGTCTCTATAAAAGAAACACGTACATTTTTTATGGCCAAATAAATAAGGCAAGTGAATACAAATTTCTTAGACGGAGGGAGTAGTTGACTGTAATTGTGTAATGATTGTTTTTTGGAAGTTGCAAAAGTAAGTTTTTCTTTTCTTGATGAAAAATGACAAACCTAAAGGAGAGTAATAAAAGAATCATATTTGCATTAGTATATCATTGAGGAGAGTGATGAAGAAAAATGGTATGCATTGGGTTCATAGTTTTTTGTAGGATAAGAATCATAAGATGTATCTGGTTTTAATAACCAGATTCTAAAATCTGTAAGTAGACCCGGATTTAGATTTTGAAATCCCGAATCAAAACATAAGCTGTAGGGGGTTGGGGAAATCCTGGAATAGTAAATAAATGAATTTGATTTTTGTTTATGTTTGGTTGATAAGATTTAGTAGGGCAGGATATGCATATGTTTGTTAATTGTGAGTGGATTGATTCTGTAGAAATTATTGTACCAGACACTATATAAAAACAAAACCTAATAAAATTGGTGCTCGAATTGGCAGTTGATGGCCCTTCTGTTATTGAGGCATGCACTGTCCATCACTGATGATGGAGATAGTGATGGAGACGACGATGCATCAACTTTCTTATCCGTGAGTTTACCATTTTAACCTATAAAATATTTTATGCGTCTCTCGACCTTGCTAATTAATGTGCTGAAATTTCACAAACCATGGCAGCTGTTCTTGCTTCGAGCTGTTGGCTTTCTGTTACCCTGCTACATCATGATCTGGGCCATCAGTGTCTTGCAACGCAGGAGGCAAAGACAGGTAAACTAATACCCTAAATCACTTTTATTTATATCAAAATTCTTATTATGCCACGCTACTTTATTTTCTAAAGCTAACCGCACCTGTATTATAGTTTTACCTTTGCCCCTTCATAAATAAATCAAGAGGCAACATTTCAAAGGGAAAATAAAAGTTAAATCATGATTGCTTGCTTTAACAGGAGGCTGCGGCACTAGCAGCAACACAGTTCGCAATTGTTGTTCAATCGGCACAGAGTCGAGGCCTCCTTGTAGCCTCAGCTGCACCAGCTGTGATTCCACAGGAGAGCTCTCCTCCTCGGCCTGAACTTGTTTGATCAAACAAATACACATCCTATCCAAATCCAAGGGCGAATTTTCCATTTACCTTCACTTTCTTTCTCTGTTTACCTGTGTATATCGCCACGCTGAGAGCTTTGTCGACTGGTCAGACGACGTGTATTCAGGACAAACTTTCCCAGAAAACATCGGAAGTGTACTTATTTTGTTGTACTTATGTTAATGTAATAACCAATTGATTCTTTATATTGAGGAGTTGTTCAAATCATTGTCCATATATGTTATGCTAACAGAATAATCCCCTGAAAAGCCATCGGTATTGCATTTTTACAAGAATATATGGTTTTAATTTATCATGTTTTTCTCATCTTCTACTTTTGGAATAACAAAACCAAGAAATAAAAATATCAAATCACCAACAAGAATAGAATCTGAGCCATCCGTTTGTTATTTATCTTGATGGGACAATCCCCCATCTCTAAATTTTTTTCTTGATTAAAAGTGGTATGATCGTAAAGTAAAGCTAAGCTAGAATAATACTAGACTTGCTGTTACGGGTGACATTCCATTTGCACCACCTATGTTATTTCCCAAAGCAACCTTTACGATATGAAATATGTCATTTTATGTTAAAGCTACTTGATGTGAATAATAAGAAAAAAGACACGATTAAAATAACATTTTTATTATTTTGGTTTGTAATTTTCTTAAATTAGATTCTTTATTTTATTTTGGTGCGTCCCAAATGTTAAGCTTGTTCCTTTGTTAACATAATTAACTATTATCTAAAATAATCCCAATTAACACACTTTTAATAATATTTCAATATGTATCATCTTGTGTTAAGGTGAAATAGGAAGAGTGAAGAAAATTTTAAATTTTAATAAAAAATTAACAAAGGCAGTGGTTTCATCTGCAATCTCTCTCTCTCTCCACCAAACCTATCCTAACATATTATTAACATGAAAATGATTATGATGTGATTAGAGACTAACACTTAATAAGCCATAAAACTATATTATTCTCAGAAATAAACAAGTACTAATTTGACCATCCATCCACATCAATTGAAAACGTTGAAAGATCAGGTCGGCCATGGAGCCCATATGTTTGATCAAAGGTTTAAAAGGCTTTTGCTTTGAGACTGCATCACTAAACTCAAGAATTTGTAAACCGATTCTTTTTCTTTTTTTTTTTAAAGAAATTATTCATATTCTTAGCACATGATTCTTCCACTCCTTTCATAAGCTCAATTCGATCAATCACTTTGCTATCAACCCTTTAAAATATCATTTGCACCATTCACTTTAGTGCATGGATCCAAATGCAAGAAAAAATAACAAATGGTCCCCTCTACAACATCTTGTGACGGGTTTAGTGAATCGAAAGTTAATTTTCAAAATTCAAATATACTCGTTTAGAAAAAAAAAAAAAAAAAATCGGTTAATAGAACTTCAACAACATTACACATTGTTCAATTAGGCTCAAAGCACAAATCTTTAGTGTTAGCTCTAATGAAGAATCCATAGTAAAGCCCTCTCTCATGCTCAATTAGCCCATTATATATACATGCAAAATAGACTAGAAACAAACATCATCTTTCCGTACATGTAAATGTGGGTGTACATCCCGCTGCACATGTTGTACCTTCCCCAAGGATGAGGACTAGCTAGTTGGCAATCCTTAAGTCCAATTGGATGATAAAAAAGTAGAGAATCAGTCCATCTATGAGGAGCTTTCACTGTCAAGCTGTAGTAGTTTGGACCATCAAACGCCATTCGAATATCACAAAAGCAAAATTTAAAATAAAGCATCAGAACCTATGCTTTGGAATGTTCCAAGTTGTATGGTGATTTTTATATTTGATTAATTAACTAGTATTGAGATAAAAGTGGATAAAGAAAAAGATGGATGGTCTAGCTCCCTGGTGAGAAAATAAAAAAAAAACTTGGATCAAAATAAATATTAATAAATATCAGAGAGACTGGCAAAAGAAGCATAAAGAGAACACATTTAGCACAAGAAACCAGGAATTGTATTTTTGCTGCATAGAGAAGAGCTAAAGTGAGATTTATCTCTCTCTCTCTCTCTCTCTCTAAATTGCATAAAGCTGATGTTTGGTTTTTTAAGGGAAGATATCTATTCCCCATTCCACTTTATGACCTCATAATAGATCTTAAAATTTGGCTGCTCAAAGACTTAAACTTTCTTAATGGCTAAGTAAGCCTGATTTTAGGACAAAAAACGATCTTTGCTACCCTGCAGAGACAACATAATCATGTTTAAATCGAATTTGGAATTTAGAATGCTTAGAAAAATGAAACTGGATTTTGTGTGCCACGTAAGACACACACAGCGTGGCAGGTGAGTGAGTGAGTTGGTCTTTGTTCAAGAAGACAAAAAGCAGAGGACATTGTAAGAAGAAATGAAAAAGATGTCGAGGGTCTTTATTCATCCTATTAAGATTCTTCTGTTGCAACAAGAGAGCCAGCCTTATTTTTATTTATGATTGGAATGAATCCAAAACTCTTACATGGATTCTGGGCCCTCCCTACTTTAATTGTATCCCTATAAGACTTGCTTACTTCCAATGGATCACAAGAATCAAGAATGATCATAACAACACAAAAACAGGACCCCTACTACTAGTCTCTTACACAAAATACCCATCTCATCATGTTTATGTGCCATCAAAGATCACTTATACTACTTGTCATCTGCATACTAATAGCATTTCATCATCCACGCCCCGTCCACTGCGCCAGAGCCGCCCGCCTTTTTCTCGTGGATGGTCATCGCGTGCTCATGGCTCACGAAACGACCAGCATGGCGGCTACTTCAGCTCATGTAAACGCAACTTTCGATCCAAACCAATCGAGCAAGAGAAAAGTTCGGAGAGGATCCGACCCCATCCACAACAGGACTTGACACAAATTACAATTACTTTGTAGGTATGTGAGTTGCCCTTTAGGTTATGTACTGTATAGTGTAGAATAGCTAGCTAGGCAGAGTTGATGAGCTTCTCAAAATCATATTGCATCCGTTTTAATTCATTATTTCTTCAAATTGTAACGCTTTTTTTTTTTTTTTTTCCCTTTTGCCATTCTTACACATCAATGCCTTGAGTTTTGACAGCATATTATTCAAGTAAGAAGTTTGTTGCCATCTTTATTGCCTCTGTTATCATTATGACAAGAAACTCTTAAGTTCGATTTTTTCCAAAGCTTGAAAAGTTTCACCAAAACTAACTATTCAAAAATTCTTCAATCGTTATGGCATTAAGAACGAGCAAAAGATAATTGTAATATTTAATTAAAAATAAAATACGAAATCTCAAATTGATTACTTAACTCCCCTCTTATAACCATATCAACACAAATTTTATTTTATTTTTATATTCACTTATTCCAGAATTAGATTTCGATCTAAAATAGTGTAAAATTCTATTCCATATTCAATAAATTTGAACCAAACACTCTCCTCTCAGAAATGGGAGACAGATCAGATTCTTTATCTACAACCTATTTTTAATTCAGCTTCTAAACAACGCAATCAAATCTCAATCTTGTCGGATTTCCATATCAATCTAACACATAAAAATAAAAGGACCTATTTTTTTCAACAATTTACCAGAAATTCATAAGCATAAGGGCAAAGAAGCTTTACAGTGCAATCAAGTTCATCAATCGACAAAATGAACTTTTCCATACAAAGAGGCTAACCTTTGACTCAAATTCTAAGTTGCTGATTATGCTTGTCTTGTCCTAAAACAGAGGAACAACATGTGAGCCAATTTGTAAATGCACGTTAATGTTTTGAACAAATATGTAAGTGATTTATAGAAAAAATTACAAAATATTCACAAAATTAACATTAATTACAAATTAGTTCTGTATAAAAAAAAAATTACACTTCTATACAAAAATTGTGAATAAATTTATAAATATAATTAATTTTTTGAATCAATATGTAAGTCACCCTCTAACAAACATGAAAACAGCTTACAGAAGTTGCTTAGCTACATTCTAAAAGGATCATCTTATGATTTTACTCAAAATCTCCTGTCAATATATTTTATAATATGAATTAATGAATTTAAATGTATTTATTAATACTATTATATTTATAAATTGAAACTATAATATAAAATGTTAGCATATTTAATTTTATTAATAACTATAAGATATAATGGTATGAGTTGTATATTATAAACATGACTTTAGCTGTTATATTCTGGTCTAATTGGAAACAATTTTTTTGGACTTCCTCTCCAAATTACTATGTTAGGGGTGATCAAAATTTTGAAAATATCCAATCACTTATTTGAAGAAAACAATAATTATAATTGAGAATTATAGAATTAATTAATTTATTTACTTTTAAAGCCTTATCTCATTTATGAGTTTTTTTTTTTTTTTTTTTTTATGTGTGTGAATAATGAGTTTACAACCTTCATATCATGTATGAAAGAATTTTATCTCATTAAAAAATTTAAATTTATAAAAAAATATAAAATTAATTAATGATTTATTTCCGCTACCATTTTCTTTTTTGACGGAAAGAGTAATATATTGATTAAACAGCCGAAAAATTGGCAACTACATCAGCAATAATAGAATCTGTAATTTGAGAAGTGAGAAAATCAGCATTACAAGAGAAGCTAAATAATGTTAAACATTGAGCAACAATATTCCCTTTTCGTCTAGTCCACCGAAATGAGATGTTCGTAAAGCATGAACGAAGCTCAAAAATTTCGGCCACCACCTTTCCAAAATAAGACAATTCATGCCTTGGATTTAGCAATGCATTAATCAAAACATGAGAATTAGATTCTGCAATAACATTAGTAATACCAAGCTGCTGCAGTTTTTTTTAAACCTTGGAGCATTGCTTGAGCTTCCGCCACATCTAGGGGTGGAGCAAATACCGAAAATATCGATATACCGTACTTATCATACTGAAAAATACCAAATTTATCGGAAATTTCGGTACGGTATGATACCATACCGATATTTTCGGTACGATATCGGTATAGAATTTTAAAATTTTCGGTATACCGGTATATACCGAAAATAGTATACCGAAAATATTTCGGTAATCGATATACCGGTATATACCATTTGGTAATTTAATATTAGATTTATTTTTATTTAATTAAAATTATACTTTAATTATTTCGGTATGAACCGGTATGGCGGTATACCGACATAGTCGGTATTCGGTATGGACCGGTATTTCGGTATAGATCGGTATATATCGAAATATCGATATGGTACTGTATACCAAAATTTTCGGTACGGTATGCATATTTTGTATACCGAAATTTCGGTATACCGGTATACCAAAAATTTCGGTACGGTATCGGTATGCAAAAATACATACTGAAAATTTCGGTACGGTACGGTATGGTACGGTATGCCAACCCTAGCCACATCCACCACCATCTCCTCTTGTTTTCTCTGCGCAAAACACCATAGCACATGCCCAGCCTCATCTAGCAGTAAAAACTTGTAGAAAATATTTAATTAAATGTTATTAAAACGATACTTGTAGATATCGAAAGACCAGAAAGATAAACACAAAAACCGAGTCAAGGAAAACTCCTTTTCCCGCAAGACGAAATACGCCATGCCTAGTGCTCACACGAATGCGTATCGTCCCCAAAGGTAAAACGGTTTGCACTTAGATATCAGTAGCACCACTGATATAAACGTATCGTCGAACTGAATCAAAGCTAAGATGAGCGAGACGAAGTATATTCGAGAGGAGAGAAAATTTCGTAGGCAGTAATATCTAGGGTTTTAGAGTGAATAAAAAATGAGGAAGCAAAAGATCTATTTATAGGCACACACTGATGTAGGGGTTGAGAAAAACGTGGGCTCAAATATTTGAGCCTCAATTAATTGTACAAAAAATTAATGGCCCAAAAAAGAATTTTGGGTCTCCAAAAAATTAGATGGGCTCCCAAAGCCCAATTGCCAAGAACCAAGAGCCCAAGCCGAGCTGGGTGGGCAGCGGCATGTACGTGTGGTGCATATGAGAGAGTCTCCAAGCACTTTATTTAAGAAGCCATCTCAAGTTGCTACATATATCTTTTGTGAATTCCTTTATGAATTCCTATGTGGGACAAGTAAGACCCACTTGCTTGCACCCATTCCCACTTTCAAGGTTTTTACCCTCCATTTTCATTGGCCGATTTCTCACTCACCGAAATTCGATTTTGAGACTTCCAATATGCTACCATCATCTACTCAGTGAGTAGAACACATATATAATGTTTGATTTTCCAAAATAAAATTAATTAACTCTTAATTATTTTAATCAAAACACAGTTTCCAACATTAAAAACACTAAATGAATTTAATACCTTGCTTGTGTTTTCATACTTATAGTAATATCGCGTTCATGACATTCGAATTTTCATAAATTTTAGATTTGATTTTAGGTACTCGATTTCTAAATTGTCCAAAACTAAGTCTGATTAATTTTCTATGGGTGACTTACATATAGGTTCAAAAAAGTCACTATATTTACAAATAGATGTTGTGCAGAAAAAAAATATACTTCTGTGCAAATATTTTGAACCTATTGTGACTTTCTTAAACTTATATGTAAATCATCCATTTTCTATTAGGAAAAACTTTGTGTAAGATGTGAAACTGATAAATAAATTGTGCATGATGGATTAATATTTAAAAAATAAAATAAGTCTCACGTGCACTTGGTGCACGGTACACCCACCCAACAGATGAAGCAGCTTAAACTGAAAAGTAAAAGTCAATTACTCTGAAAAGTATATACATAAATTCGATAAATATTATAAACTTTTCAATATAATCAATCTTCACTTATCAATATAATCTGTTCACACTTTTTAGTGTAAATAATTTTAATTATTGAGTGAATTACACCGTGCACCGCCCTTTGGAAAAAAAAAGACGTTGAGAGAAATAAGTCACAGCATCCTTTGGGGAAAAAAAGAAGCAGCTTTAGCATGTTTTTTAATTGAATTGCACCTGCTCGCTTCCATTTCATGTGCATTGCTAATTACTCCAATTTTTTTACTTATAAAACATATCCCACTGAGTGCTCAATTTATATTTGTATAAATCATAATTGAATAATATTATATTTTATAATTATATATTCCTTAGATCAATATTATTTTATTTTATTATTTTGTGCATATTAATTTTGAATTATAGTAATTAAAATTTAGTGTTGAAATTAACTTTGAGAGTGACGGAGTGTATATTTGGGCGCTAATGGCTTCAAAATGGGCTGAATAAGTAGTTGGGTGCTGAGGGATTCAAAATGGGCTGAAAATAATGCCTTCAAGTGTGCTCCATGCCTTAAAAAAGGTTAGACTTAGGTTATTAGCACTACCCTTTTTGCTAAATACACTACCCAGATAAATACACCATCCTTTTGAAAAATACACAACCCTTTGTTCATTATTTTTTTTCCGAATTTTTTTTCATTTTTTCAACATTTTTTTCGAGCACAGTATAAAAATGAACAAAAAATTCGAAATTTTTGCCGAACATTTAAAGGGTAGTGTATTTCTCAAAGTGGCTAGTGTGAATAACTTGGGCCAAAAGGTTAAGGACCATTGATATTTACCTCTTTTTATTAAGTTGTTCACACCACCTTTCCTTTTTTTTTTTTTTTTTTCTATTCTTAAAAGTACTATTGAAAAGATATATATACCCTCAAGTATATTTCATGCTATTCAAATATGATTAAGTTCACTCCTATTTAAAAAAAAATTCATAATTCAATTACTTATCTTTTACAAAATATGGTGAATGATCAGTTTTGAGAGAGTGTAACTTCCATAACATCAAAAAAAAAAAAAAAAAACTTGTAATTCAATGAAGGAACACCTCCAACTTATCTTGATATTTTGTAATTCTAATTTATATATTAAATTCATTTGATAAGTTCGATTTTTCTGTGTTCATTTCTTGATTTTTTTTATGCATATTGGTGTTATCTGAGTAGATTACATATTTTGCAGGACGAATATATATTGTCAAATTTTGTTTCACGTTTTTTTTTGTTCTCTCATTTGTTCGAGTCTGGTTTGCTGAACATTGGGCATATATTTCCGGAAAAAAAAAAAAATTGCTGAACACTATGTTCGATATCGAACATTTTACAAATATTTAACAAAATTGTTCGAACATTTTGCATATGTTCAACAAAATTATTCGAACATTTGAAATAAAAAAAGTTTTAAGTTCACTTATTTTTGCAATTAGAACTTACGGACAGACATGTCTCTATCCGAAGTTTATGTGACATCTGAGTGTCATTTATCCATACAAACTTAAATTACATGGTAAAAACTTGAAGTTTAATTTAAATCATGATATTTTCAGAAATTGTGTTTAAAATTCAACTCTTGGATCTTGTTAAAAAATAAACTTTAATATTTTTTTTATTAATGATTTCATACACATTTGTCTTTGGATGCTGCTTATGTGTCATCTACGAGTGTGACCACGACCCCCAAAAAAATTAAATTACGTGGCAAAATTTAAAATAATTTTTTAATTTCTTACGTTTAAATTTTATTTAACACTATTTGTGTAAGAATATTATTTTACTATATTCCTGAATTAGTTATTTGAAAATCTTGTGGGTTTGATACTCTAAAAAAAAGTCAAATTCTAATGGTATTTATCGGTAAGACTTTGAGAAATTTAACTTTTTTTTTTTTTAGTGAAAAGTGAATATTAAACCCACAAAATTTTCAAATAACTAATTTAACAAACGAATAACGTAAATGAAATTGGAATATATGACTTTGAAAAATTATTTGTAATTTAAAAATATAATTTTTAGTTTTGCCACATAATTTAATTTTTATTGCGAATTATTGTCATACTCGTAAAATTCACATAAGCAGCATACAGAGACAAATGTTTCTATAACTCTTAATAAAAAAAATTAGATTGAATTTTTTAAACAAAATTCAAAAGTTTAGCTTAAAATGTAATTTTAGAAAAGATTGTGATCTAAATTGCAGTTAAGACTTTAAATTTTTGCCATGTAATTTAAGTTTTTATGAATGTCATGTAAGTTTCGGACAAATGCAGATCTAACCGTAAGCCTTAATTGACAAAAAAAGAAAATAGTAAACTTTAAAAAAAAAAAATTAACAAGATTAAATTTTTTTGGAAATCGTGATTTAAACTGTTATTAAAATTTATTTATACTGATAAATCAATCCTAAATTGACATTTCAGTATAAACAACAGTAACATTTCGTGAATAACAAAGACAATTTTTAAAAGCTATGCTTGAATTGCACCGTGCACGGTGCACCTAAAGAACATGAGTCTTGCTCTTTTAAATTAGTTTATTTATTATTTTTTGGATACTTATTAATGGTGTTGTAAAATATTATATTTTATATTTCGTTATATTTTACATTTTCTTCGAGAGTTAAAAAGACTTCATGTTCGTTTCAATATGTTGCCTTATAACTAAAAAAATAATATTCTGAAGCAATCTTCATTTAAGATTTTATATGCAAAAAGATATAACCTCAAAATTTTATGTATGATATGTTTAAATTTTAGTCTTGCATGTACCAGGTGCACTGTGCAATTTAAGTGTATTTATAAAAATTACATTATTTTTTACTAAAATGTGATCCATGTTGTTGACAGGGCAAACTACCTGAGGATAATCACGAAATTATCCCAAGGCTTAGGAGGTCGCCCGCTTGTATAAGAGCTAAGTCGTCAGCCCTAACCAAGGCCAACATGGAGGTGCTCGCCGAGGTGGGCAAGGACCTCGCCCAAGCTCCCAGCAGGCCGAGGTCGAAGGCCAGAGATATCCGAAGAGAAGGAGAGTACGGACGAGTTACCCCCTCGAGAAGGAGCCCGCCCCTGTCCGAAGAGAGCCTTGCCGAGGTCTACCCTTGTATCATCCCCAAGAACCGCACAAGGCAGGAGAGCTCGCCAAGTAGCTCGCCCAGCTTGAAGGTCCTCACTCAGGGAGAAGCTCGCCATGTAGCTCGCCCAGCTCGGAGGCCCGGTTGGCGGATGTACAGATAGGATAGATAGATATGTAGTAGAATGAGGCATTGTAAAAGAGCAGTGTGAGGGACCAAGGCGAGGGCCAGGAGCCCTCGTCAACACCGGAAGCCAAATAGGCTCGTAAGGTGCTACCTCACACTCGCACACCTATAAATAAGACCTCTCTTGTACTATTACAAAATATACAATACACTTCCAACCATAATGCAACATTTTACTTTCTCTCTAAACCCCACACTTTCTCTCTCTATGTCTTCCCCTCAAGAACACCTAAAGAACACATTCTTAGATTATTGTTTGATAGGATTAATATGTTATAAAACCACATAAACAAACACGATTAGTAAATTCTATCAACAATTTGGCGCTAGAGGAAGGGCCATTGAACCAAAAATTTGAGAGTAAAAATTAGGGTTTGTTGAAGGTTTGAAGATTTGAAGGTGTTCTTGACAAAACTCAAGAACACTTGGAGATACACACATATTTTCGTCCCTTGAACGAAAATTTGGATTTTCGGGTAAAAACCTAAATTTCCGGATTCATAGTTTCTGCCAGGCAAAAGTTTTCAAACGCACACGTGTACATGAATAAACCAGATTTCGGATAATTCGTTGCACATAACGCTAGACGAAAACCCGCCAAAAATCATCCTGGCCGGAGACTGCGACCTCGGCGACCTTCCCCCTGCAAAACCCCAAAATGACTAAGGAACAGACCTCTGCGAACACCCGGAGGTGGAAGGAGGGCGCCCAGTACCAGGTCGAAGGGGAGACCTCACGCTGAGCTCCCCCGAAGAGCAACGCTCCAAGACCTCCACAAGTCGTAGTGACTCAGGAGGATTTGAACCCCGCCCTGAGGGACCTCGCCAACGACCCTGACGAGCTTTAGCGCACGATTGCAACCTTGCAAAGGTTGCAACAGAGGCAACTCGATGAGCTCGCCCTAGTACCTCGGAGAGCTCCGACCACTGAAGCTAGGGAGCAGACCAGGCCAACCCAGGGCACCCAGACCCGGGGTCACTATACCGACCTCCCATCCGAGCAGGAGGCGAGCTCCGCCCAAGCTCGCCAACATAGGGAGCGCGCTGGAAAGGCCAAGGTGGTGGAAGAGCCAGCTACACATGCTGGGCGAGCTTCGGCCTACACCGAAGCATCCGCCACCCACCAATCATTAAGGAGGGAGGTCCTCCAGGGCAGACTAGGGCCCAGGTGCGGGGAGGATGAACGGACAGCTGCCCCAGTCACGTCTCATGGGGGAGATTCGGGCCTGCAACCGCACAGGTCCGCCCACGACCGATTGAGAAGGCCTGCGACCGACAGGTTGGGCCCCCACGGCGGATGCCAGTTCCAGCCTGTCACGGAGAGGTCACCCCAAAGTGAGGCACCTCAGGGGCGTGCATCCACGAGGCGCACGACCTTCGAGCAACCTTCACCGGAGGTGGCCCGCGATGACGAGCTGGCCTCACTGAAAAAGGCCGTCAAAATACTACAAGCCCAAGTAGCAGCTAAGTCCGGCGGACCTGACTCCACCACTTTCCCCGCATCACCATTGGCATCTGCCATACTCCGGGCGCTGGTCCAGAAGAAGGTCCAATTCCCAGTGATGTCCGTGTACGAGGGCGAATCTGACCCGAAAGTCGATCTGGCCAAGTATGCGGACTTCATGATTTCGGTGGGCGCCACCGACTCCACCCAGTGCCGGAACTTCCCACTGACCCTAGGGGACTGAGCTCACCGCTGGTTCTCGTCACTCGCCTCGGGGTCAATCCACTCATTTGGCCAGCTCTCGCGGGAGTTCTTGGCCCACTTCTCTGGGTTTGGGTCCTACCTTACCCAGAAGCACCACCTCGCCAACATCCACCAAGGCGAGAATGAAACCGACCAACAGTACCTGGAGAGGTTCGACAGGATACTGCTGGAAGGCGAGCCAGTGAGCGAGGACACCAAAGTCGTCGCAGTGATGACGGGACTCCGGAAGGGGACCGACCTTCGGAAGGAAATACACCTCGCATGTCCAAACATTTACACCGAATTCCGCCACAAGGTGGGGGTGTTCATGGCCATGCAGGAGGCCCTCCAGAAAGAGGTCGGTGCCTCTGAGGAGAGGAAACCCTACGGGAAGAAGTCCGGGGGCACATACAAGGCTCCCCGGATCTTGAAAGCTTTCGGCGATGGGGATGAGTTCAAAGAGAAGCTCAATCAGGTCCTCACTGTCTCCGTCGACCATGTCTTTACCGCGGTCAAAGATAAAGCCTTGTTGGAGGAGCCGAGGAGAATTCACCAGGACCGCGCGAAGCTCAACCCCAACAAGTACTGTGCCTATCACTAGTCCATCGGCCACTTCACCAGCGAGTGCCGAGACCTCCTCAAACAATTATGGAAATTCTATGAGGATGGGAAGCTGGCCGAGTTCGTGAAGAAGGCACCGGCAAAGAGGCCTAGGTTCGAGAGAAGGGAGATCTCCGACGACGAGGAAGAGGACGCGGGCCAACGCGGACCTCAGAACAGGCGAAGGGCACCTCCCCAACCTTAACAGAACCTAGAGCCCACTCGAGAACTCTTGGTTCTCGAGGAAGAAATTGGAGCTGCCGGAGGTCTCCAGGACGGGGGATCCTCCCTTTTCAGGAGAAAAAGGAAGGCCGAGATTCGGGCCATCAACCAGGTCCAGGAAGGCAGCTCCGGCCCCAGGTCCGTCGCGCAGCTCACTGATGAGCTAACATTCTCCTCGGTGGATCTAGACGGGGTACTGACGCCCCACAACGACTCGTTGGTGATAACCACCAACATCATGAACGTCCGAGTTCACAGGCTGTTTGTGGACACCGGCGCATTCACCAACATTCTCTTCAAGTCCACCTTAGATGCCTTAGGTGATTTTGAGTCATACTTAGAGCCTAGCAATGCTAGGATAGTAGGGTTCGGAGAAGCTGTAACCGTCCCCCTAGGTAGTATCAGGTTGAGCGTCCAACTTGTATAGACCGAGGACCCAGAGCGGAGACTGACTAGGTTAGTGGATTTCCTAGTTGTCGACCAGCAGTCCTCCTACAACGGGTTCCTTGGCCGCCCGTTTATCAATGAATTTAAAATGGCTTGTTCGACCTACTACTATTGTCTAAAATTCCAAACTCCAAAAGGTGCCGGAACTATCAAAGGCGACCAGAAAAAGACCAGAGAGTGTTTACTCCAAATTAAAGATGGCCGAGCCAAGAAAGCCGTGACGCAGGTCCAGGTCCTTGAGAAAGAAATCCAGATTCCAGCGGGCGAGCCAAACATCCTAGACATCATCTCAACAGAAACTGAGTTGATGGAGGTAGACGACCCGCTGGAACCAATGATGGAAATCAACCAAGTCCTAGGACCTGCGCGAGATACACAATCGGCGCCTATGGAAGGAGTAGAAGAGGCCCACAGCAACCAAGTACAGGGACCTGCGCAAAGTGCGCCACCTGTGCCCATGGAGGTGGTCGAAGATGCCCAAGGCGGGGGACCTGCGTAAGATCAAGAACCAGTACAGATGGACGTTGAGCCAGCTCCCCAGGTCGCAGAACCTCTCCAAGCTGGCGAAACCTCGGAGGTCCTGACAGTTGATGGACCTGTCCAAGTTGAAAACCCAGCTGATGATCTCGAACCGCGCCTAGGTTATGAACCTGCCCAGATGTCATAGGAGGAGTGGGATGAGTTCATCAGCGACCCCAGGTGGAAAAACCAAAAAAGGAAGGCCACCCCCATGGAAGAATTGACGGCACTCCCGGTGGACCCGGAAAGGGACTTGGAACTTTTCATAGGTTCCGAGCTACCTGAACCGTACCGGTCGAGGATGGAACTATTTTTTATGTCCAACTTGAACATATTTACCTGGTCCCATGAAGATATGACTGGGATCCCGTTGGAGAATGCTTGCCACCGGCTCAATATTGATCCGATGAGGAGACCCGTCCACCAAAAATGAAGGAAGTACGGGCCAGACAAGTACGCAGCCCTGACCGTCGAAGTTGGAAAGCTGCTAGACAACAAACTGATCAAGGAAGCCTTATGTCCGCAGTGGGTCGCGAACCCTGTCTTGGTCAAGAAGCACAACGGGATGTGGAGACTATGCATCGACTTCACGGACCTGAACAAGGCGTGCCCAAAGGACAACTTCCCACTTCCTCACATTGATAGCTCGTAGATAGCACCGCAGGCCACGAGATGATGACATTCATGGATGCCTTTGCGGGCTATCACCAGATAGCATTGCACCCTGATGACCAGGAACATACGATGTTCTACACCAACAAAAACATGTATTGTTGGGAAAGGATGACGTTCGGACTTATCAACGCCGGGGCAACCTACCAAAGGTTGGTGAATAAGATGTTCGACCAACACATTGGCGAGTCTATGGAGGTGTACGTGGATGACATAGTTGTCAAGAGTTTGAGAAAGGAGGATCACCTTGACCACCTAAAATAAACCTTCGACATACTGCGCCACTACAACATGAAGTTGAACCCCAAGAAAACCAGTTTCGGTGTACATTCAGGAAAGTTCCTAGGTCACCTGGTGAGCCAGCGGGGGATAGAGGTCAACCCGATGCAGGTCCAATGCATAATCGAGATGGGCATACCCGACTCCGTGCAAAAGATTCAGAGGTTGACCGGGTGTATAACGGCTCTGAACAGGTTCATCTCCAGGTCCGGTGATCAAAATTGCCCATTTTTCGAGGCAATCAAGGCAAACACACGAAGGTACAAGGAAGCGGCCAAAGCCAACAAGCTGCACCTTAAAAATCACTTCGTATGGACAGATGAATGCCAACGAGCTTTCAAAGATATTAAAGCATACCTGGCAGATACGTAGGTCCTATCGAAGCCGATACCTGGAGAAAAGTTGTATCTCTACCTTGCTGCGTCGGAGGTCGCCATTAGCTTCATCCTGGTCCGAGAAGAGGCAAAAACATACCTACCAGTATACTACGTAAGCCAAGTCTTACACGAAGCTGAGTTGCGGTATACCCCGACGGAGAAGCTAGCTTATGCACTGGTGATGAGTGTTAGAAAATTGAGGCTCTACTTCTTCGACCACCTGGTGGAGGTGCTAACCACATTCCCACTAAGGCAAATACTACAACGGCCAGACACTGCGGGACGCTTGTTAAAATGGTCACTAGAAGTTAGCCAATACGGTATAACCTACGCACCCCGAACAACGATCAAAGGACAAGCGCTAGCCGACTTCATTGTCGAGCTAACTTTCCCGCAAGATCCGACGAGGGGACGTATAGCTCCGTGGCACCTCTATGTAGACGGATCATCGACTAGCACAGCAGCAGGAGCCGGTGTAGTTCTGATTAGCCCAGATAGACAAGTCTTCACCTCTGCAATTCGGTTCGACTTCAGAGCGACCAACAATGAGGCGGAGTACGAAGCTTTAATAGCCGGACTTAGGCTATCATTAGCTGTGGGGGCAACCAACCTTCAAGTTTTCGGAGATTCCCAGCTAATAATATCCCAAGTCCGGGGAGAGTACGAGGCAAAAGATCAACAGATGATGACCTAGCAGAGATAGCCGCGTATCTGATCTCGATGTTTACGCAGGTTTTCATTAATCAGATACCGCGGCTGGAAAACACGCAAGCAGATGCCCTAGCCCGACTAGCTACCAGTAACGGCTAAGCCGAAGTCACAGAGGTTGTGGTCACCAAACTAAAGAACCCCTCGACGTTCGATTACAAAGTAAATCAAACCTCGAGTGGGGGGGCAGGAAGATAGCGAAGACTGGTGCACTCCAATCCAAAAATATTTAATGGATGGAACAACCCCCGAGGACAAACAATAACACAAGTTGAGGGACTTTTGTAGTTCATGGAACATCAAGAAGCACTACTCCACTCCATACCATCCACAGTCAAACGGCCAGGTCGAGGCGGTTAACAAAATCTTGAAGCACACATTGAAGCTCCACCTCGAAGACAGAAAAGGTAGCTGGGCGGATGAACTCCCGGAGGTCCTATGCTCTTACAGAACATCATACATAGCTAGCACCGGAGAGACCCCATTCGCCTTAGCCTTCGGGACTGAAACGGTAGTACCCATCGAAGTTCAGAACAAGACTTGGAAGGTGGTAGGATTTGATGAAGAAAAAAATGACGAAGCCTTGGCAGTAGAGAAAGATCTGATCGAAGAAATCAGGGCTTCGTTAGAAATGAGAAACGCCACCTACAAGCGCAGAGCAGAAAGGTACTACAATTCCCAGGTCCGAGATCGAAAGTTCAAAGTAGGGGATCTAGTACTATAAAAGAAACTGATGGCCCCACCAGGTGTGTTCGGGTCAAACTGGGAAGGACCGTTCCAGGTTACCTCAGCCTGGGCAACCGGCACTTATGATCTCGAAGACGCAGAAGGCAAAGCCTCGTCGTACACCTGGAGCGCGGCCCACTTGAAAAAGTTTTATTAATAGACCAGGATTTTGTAATAGATTAGACGAGGGTTTGCATCTGAAATGTTCATGGCGACCAATGTAACTTACGCTGCTATAAGAAGTTGGAAAAATTTATTAAGTTAAAAGAGTTATCAGCCACGCGAGCTTCTATAGCTCGCCACCTATGCAAGCTCCTACAGCTCGCCAACTATGCTAGCTCCAATAGCCCACCCACTGTGCGGAGATCCGTAATCCACCCAGTGTTCGAAGCTTCGTGAGGAGCAAGGACCACGGTCCCAAACGTTATAAGCTAAAATGCTCGAAGGCAAAGGTCAAAGTGCCCAAGGTCACAAAGGTGCCCTTCCTAAAGGGTCACTAAGCACCAACTGCTTTAAGTTAGAAAATTCGCGAAAAAGATGATGAAAACGTCTAAGGCAAGGTTCGTGGAACCCAACTGCCCAACGTGAATTAAACAAAGTACAACTCACTACCCTAAGTGGTTTAAGACGAGCGATTAGCGGCCCTAAGTGGTGTAAGACGAAGAATACGTACTACTAAAACAGAGGTACGATTCGTAGTCCCAAGTGACATAAAATGAATGATTCGCTTCTCAAAGTAGAGTAAGACGAACAATTGAGTACCCGAAAAACATATAAACGAGCTAAGTAAAATTATAACGTAAGCGCAAAAACATAAGTGAAAAGAGTTAGAACGAAAAGCTCGGATTTCCATTAAAAAATACTTGGGAAATTTTCAAGCCGAAAATGATGCCTGAAAAAATCCTAAGTATGAGTAGTGTTGCTGGCCTCAAAGGCCGACCAGCTGACCATCTGTGAAGTACAAAAAGCTCATTCTAGGCGAGCTGCACGTGCCTGACGAGCTACAACTACTTAAATAAAAAGCAAAAAACTACAAAAATAGAGCTCCTTCTGGGCGAGCTCTGCAGCCCGGCGAGCTACTGTGACTAAGCTAAGAATCAAAAGGCAAAAGCTAACTAAAAAAAAAAATGAAGAGAAGGTTCAAGTCTCGGGAGCGGTGGGGGCAGCAGGCACATCAGCAGAGACCTCGGCAGGGTTAGGGGCGATCTGGCCAGCTGGGAGGGCGAGCTCAGAAAGCGAGGTAATGTTGCCTGTAAGCCCGCTGGTGTCAAACCCAGAGGTATCTAGCATCGCGTCCCCACAGGCTTCCTGGAGTTGCGCAATAGTGGGGGGAGTTTGTTCTTCCTCGGCAGCGACCTCCCCCTCAACGGCGACATCCTCCTCGTTGGCAGCACCCAACTCCGGGACCGGGACTGTATTGATGATCTTGAAGCGAGCTGGGACAAAGTCGAGGGGCACCTCGAGCTCTGGTAGGTCGCCAATGTCTAACTCCGTGTCGTCGGGGAAGGGGACCCTATCCAGGCAGTCCTTAAAATCTCCGATAACTGCCTTCAACTCGTCATCGTGGTGAGCTCGCGCCCACCAAATGGCCCGGATCACCTCGGTATAGCATTGAACAAAGCCCCGGTCCGAGGCCTCAGCTTTCGCAGCCACCAAGTCGGCCGAGGAAGAAGCGTCATTGCGGAGCTCAGCGACCTCATTGATCTTCGCCGAGAGCTCAGCCCTCAACCTCGCACACTCATCATCGGCGCTCCGGGTCAAACCTCGCTGCAGTTGCAGCTCTTCCTTAGTCACCCCATGCTCGCCGACCTCCCTGGGGAGCTTCTCAGCGAGCTCCTCTTCCTTGGCCTTGAGCCGAGCATCGGCGTTCTCCTGGAAGGAGGTGAGCTGCCTTTAGAGTTGGGTGAGGTTGTCCAAAGCACTTCGCTCGGACTCCAGAGCCGCGGCCGCTCTCCCCTCGGCGAGCTCCAACTTCTTCTTCAGCTTGTTGGCCTTCCCCGCCATCTCCAAGTAGGCCTCGTTTCTCTTTTGGCAACCCTCCTCCAGCTGGGCGACCTGCTCCATCGCCTTGTGGGTCGCGAGCAGCAATCTGCTTGCATAGTACGACGAGAGCAAGAGGTTCTCAGTGGGGCTCTGGTCATTGATGGTCGCCACTTGAGGAGTGGACCAAAACCTCGACGTCTCACTCACAGTATTCCGAACGAGTCCAGGAGGAAGCATGTGCATCGAAGTCAGTGAGCGAGATTGCTCATAGGCATGAATAGCCTCGTGCCAATTTGGATGAGCGATGGGGGCATAGCTGCGAGGTCAAAGCAGTTGGAGTTAGAAAAAATAAAAACACGATAAAGCAATAGGGATAGAGGCTGGGAGGGCGAGCTACTTACTGAGCCCGCTCGGGATCCCATCCCAGGAGCGTATCGACAGTTGTTTGAATCCCGAAGGGAGATGAGGAGGGTGGCGACCTCCGAAGGGGCTCGACCTCCAGCGGGGCTGTAGAGTGGACCGATCCCCCTTGCACCGATCTCGTGTCAGCTCGCTCAGTAGGCTCAGGCCCCTCCTCGTCGCGAAGACCTGAGCGGACTCGCTTGCGGGATGACGCGTCATCCCCTCCTACGCGGGACCCGTCCCCGCGGTGAAGCCTCTTGGATTGGTCTTGGAGACCTCGCCCTCCACCACGGCCGGTCCCGGCGACCTCCGTAGCCTTCGTCTTTGCAGGAGCTTTAGTTTGCCCCTTTTGGGTCCCGGACCCACCTACCTCGCCCTTCTTCTAATGCGAGTAGCGAGGGCAGAGCGAGCTTATTGGGGTGAGGTGGGCCCATGGCAAACCTGCGAGCTACTTCGTGGTAAGCGTCCGGGATCTCGGCGATGGGAAAAGCGACGAAGCTACCACCTGCAAGAATCAGAGCAACGAAGTCAGCATCTGAGCGAGCTACGCACCATAGAGGGCGAGCTCCTACAAGATTGAGGACCTGGAAGTTCGGGACCTTGAAGGGCGAGGTGATGTGGCAAGGTGAGGAGCCCGGTAAGTCTGAGACAATGGTGCTTGCACAGGTGGGCGACCTCTCTATCCTTCCCGCTCCTTAGACAGCAAATAACCCGCACCACGTCGAACTCGACCGACACCTCGGGTCTGCCTCGGCTGGACTTGTGATGTTTCAGAACTGCAAAAAGAAAGAGAATTAGATTAGTAAATCTAATCCAACCCACACACACCGAAATGGGCGACCTACTGCTGGCTTCCCCATATCCCTCGGGGGTAGGAATGCGTCCGCCTCGTCCGGAGTACGTGTCGGAAGCTCGCCAATCTCCGCCTATGAAGAAGAATTGCTCCTTCCAGTCGCGGACCTTGTTCGGCAAGATCCCAATAAATTTTTCTCCTGTGCGAGCTTTCAGGTAATAGTATCCTGCGCCATCATTCACTTGTTTAGTCACAACGAAGAGCTCGCCCAGGTCCGACGAGGTCACCCGGTTCTCATAGCCCTCCAATTCGAAAACAGCTAGGGCGGCGATGAGGTTGCTCCATGCGTTCGGGGTGAGCTGAGTAATGGCCAAATTATTGTCAAGGAGAAATTGACCAATAATTGGGTGCAGGGGCAGTGTGAGCCCGGCCTCGAGGGTATGTATGTTGATGGCAGTCAGTCCTTCGGGAGGCGAATCGGCCCGCTCGTTCTTTTATGGAGCATACATGAAGATGTCGAGCGGGATTCGGAACTTCTTACGTATATTGGCGAGGGAGTACTCATTGACGATACTTTGAACCTCGCCAGCTTTGTAATCCGAAGGGGCGACCTCCTCCAGATCGAGGGGGAGTACTCGGTCCGGGCAAGGGAAGCTCGCCGCGTGCTCGGCGACATATTCATCCCAGTCAAAGGGGTGAATGACCTCGGCGGGGACCTGGTGCTCAACCAGCTGGGGCTCCGGGTAACCGATGGAGTGAAACCACTCTATCGTCACTTCCTCCAGGTCGTCTTCTTCCTCGCCGACCTCCTCGCCGGCCTCAACGGGCCCTTCGTTGCCGCTGGCAATCCTTTTCTCATGGGCGACCTCCTCGTCTTCCTCCCATACCTCATGAACAACAGAGCTGGAGGCCCCCTTATTCTGACTCGCGAGAACGGACCTCGCCCAGTAGCTCACCGGAGTCTGGGCGAGCTACCGAAGCCGCCTTGGAACTGGAGCCAACCATTATCGGGGTCATTTGGGGGATAGGTTCGTTTTCTGCCATGGGGCGCTTCCCGGGGTTACGGTTCTAATGAGTGTCGCTTGATGTTTGTGTCGACATAATCGGTACAAGGTTCGAAAAGCCTCAGAACAGTCCAAGGTTTCAGCTGCCGGAATCGCAGTACGGGGACGATCAGAAAAGCCGAGGTGTCGCCGGAAACGTTCGGGAATTTTTGGGAACTCGAAGAAAAGGAGAAAAGAATCTGCAATAAAAAGAGAAGGGAAGAAAGAAGAACTCGGGTTCTACCTTGAAGAGTGCCAGAAACTTCGTCGGTAGCAAGAGTGTCGATCGCCGGAGTTTGCTCGAAAGATTTGAAAGTATAAAAGTGGGAAATGAACTCGCCTCCACCTATTTATAGACGTTGGGGCGAGGCCGAATATCCGAGGAGTGCAGGGGCCATTTTGCAAAGAATTTGAAAAGTTGCCATGATGGGCGCGGGAAACCATGCCTAAAAAGGCGTGCACGATACCTTGATTCCCGCATCACGTCGGCCGAGCAACCGCCACGAGGGAGCTCGCCCGCTAGCTCGGCACTTTCCCAAATTTAGTTCGCCCGAGACTCGAGTCCTCGTCCATGGAGACAAACCAGCTCGCCCGCACAATAGATAAATCATGATGTGTGCAAGCTGGGGGGCAAATGTTGACAGGGCGAACTACTTGAGGATAATCACGAAATTATCCCAAAGCTTAGGAGGTCGCCCGCTTGTATAAGAGCTAAGTCGTCAGCCCTAACCAAGGCCACATGGAGGAGCTCGCCGAGGTGGGCAAGGACCTCGCCCAAGCTCCCAGCAGGCCGAGGTCGAAGGCCAAAGATATCCGAAGAGAAGGAGAGTACGGGCGAGCTACCCCCCTCGAGAAGGAGCCCGCCCCTGTCCAAAGAGAGCCTTGCCGAGGTCTACCCTTGTATCATCCCCAAGAACCGCACTAGGCATGAGAGCTCGCCAAGTAGCTCGCCCAGCTTGAAGGTCCTCACTCAGGGAAAAGCTCGCCATGTAGCTCGCCCAGCTCGGAGGCCCGGTTGGCGGATGTACAGATAGGATAGATAGATTTGTAGTAGAATGAGACATTGTAAAGGGAGCAGTGTGAGGGACCAAGGCGAGGGTCAGGAGCCCTCGTCAACACCGGAAGCCAAATAGGCTCGTAAGGTGCCACCTCACACTTGCACACCTATAAATAAGACCTCTCTTGTACTATTACAAAATATACAATACACTTCCAACCATAATACAACATTTTACTTTCTCTCTAAACCCCACACTTTCTCTCTCTATGTCTTCTCCTCAAGAACACCTTAGAACACATTCTTAAATTATTGTTTGATAGGATTAATATGTTATAAAGTCACATAAACAAACACGATTAGTAAATTCTATCAACACATGTTAATATTACTGAAAAATGTATTTTTAAAAATACATTTTTTCCAGCAATAATATGTGTGACTTTTCAGTATTACTTTATGTAATTTTTTAAAAATGCACATGAATTGCACGATACACTTAATGCACTAAAAATTTAGTCTATATTTAATTATATAATCTCACCTATTAAAAATTGAGCAATACTTGTGTACAAATTTCTGTCGTAGAAATATTCATTTTTGAAAACTTCGCGGATCTAAACCGGGTCGGGTCAAATTTGGACATTCTTTTTCCAAAATTCGCGCAACTTGTAGTTCCAGGTTTTTCACTCCCAGGTATGTTACAATTTGGGCAAAGACGTGTTACAATTAGGCAAAATATGTGTTACTAATTCTTAAAAAATTAATTTTTTGTACTTTTCAAGTAACTATA
>JAPKLY010000010.1:2172581-2186006 GCA_026898435.1 Prunella vulgaris
TACTAATTCTTAAAAAATTAATTTTTTGTACTTTTCAAGTAACTATAAAGAAAATATGTATTTCTGCAAGTATAAATATGTGTTACTTAATTTATTTTTTATTCTCTTTGTTGATTTATGTTAATAATATATTTTTTCGCTCCCAGGTATGTTACAATTTGGGCAAAGACGTGTTACAATTAGGCAAAATCTGTGTTACTAATTCTTAAAAAAAATAATTTTTTATACTTTTCAAATAACTATAAAGAAAATATGTATTTCTGCAAGTATAAATATGTGTTACTTAATTTATTTTTTCTTTTCTTTGTTGATTTATGTTAATAATATGTTATTCATGTACTGAATACATCATTTAATACCTTATATATGTTATATAAAATATAATATATATTTTTATAAGGATAAATAAATGTTTGTGTATACAGTAACACACATTTGATCTTGCAGTAACATACATTTACTCTAATTGGAACACACATTTGCAGTATCACACATTTACTCTAATTGTAACATACATTTGCAGTAACACACATTTACTCTAATTGTAACACACATTTATTCTAGATGTAACACACATTTATTTTAGTTATTAAAAAATATTGTTATATTATATAATAATAATGTTATTTTATATTATAAAAACATTTTTATGATGAAAAGTATAACGTTATGATTATATTATTTAAAATAATATTATTTTTGAAATTTATTACTTATTTTATTATATTTTAATTAGTGATATTGTTTTTTATATTTTTAAATAATAGTAATATTATTTTTGAAATTTATTATATTATTATAATATATGAATTTATTATTGACAATATTAAAATTATTATATTAACACTCTTAATTAAAAAATAGTATTTGAAAGGAATAACAATTTTTTATTTTTTCAAATCGTTTTCAATTAAAAAATTATATGGGGGTTAATTGCAGGAGATGGTAGTGGTAAAAGAAAAGGGTGGGCGTTAAGGTGATGGCAGAAGGGAAGGTAGAGAAGGATCGGAAAATTAATTGCAGGGTGCTGACGCCATTCACACCTCATTTATTGTCCTATTTTTGTGTCTACTCACTAATACTAATAGGAAAAAAGAAAATAAAAAGGGCACAGTTCTCCTTAAATTGTAAAGAGATACAAATGTATAAAATTATAAAAAATGTATATTCAAAAGTACACTTAAATGAGCTTATACACTCTCTTTTCTATTTTTTTTGTAGGTAAATATTAGTTGTTAGTATAATTAGTTTATCAGGCCAACTCTTCAAACACACCATGAATATCTCCAAGTCAACCTTATATCTCCCCCCTAATTCGTTCCCAGGGGGAATCGAACACGGGTCACTCACTCAAATGAAGAGACCGATGGTCAGGTGAGCTAACTCACTTGGTTACATTTTTTTTTTATTTGCCGGTAACCACTAAAAATAATTACTAAGAATCTTTAATTTTAAGAATTATTAGAGATGATTTTAAAAATAAATAATTTTAAAAATTATTTTAAGCAAATCAAATACTCCCATCATATATACTCCCAGTCTAACCGCCTCTTTTACCGCCAATGCTGCCGTCCATTAAAGATTAGTTTATAATTATTTTAATTGTTATATTTAATTATCTTAATAATTATGTTAATTATTATATTATTAGTATATTAATTATTTTTGTTATTAATGATATTATTATTATGTTAATTATTATTATGCTAATTTATATATTTATTGTGTTTAATTAGTTTAATTAATATAAATATTTATTATGTATAATTAATTTAATTATTAACTGTTAAGTTAAAATTAGTTTACTTGATATGTTATGTTAATTTAAATATTTATTGTGTTTAATTATTATGTTATGTTAATATAAATGTTTATTATGTTTAATTTAGTCTATTTAAATTTAGTTGCTAATTAGTTGATGATTATTAGTTTATTAAAATTAGTTGATTAGTATCTTGAATCTAGTTAGTTGATTGTTTAGTTGAATATATTTAGTTATCTTTAATATTTGATCAAGTTAGTTGTTTAGTTGATAATTGCTTTAATTTAAATTTGGTGTAGACGAGTCAACATAATGATGAGGTTCATGGTAGGGGAGAGGGGGGGTGGGGGATGATCCCTCCCATTACAAGAGGTCCTTGAGGTTCGATGGGCAACGAGACTTCGTGATGACGCCGTCCTCCCAGTCATCCTCAATGGGGCTGGCTCTTCCTCTTCCCTTGGATCTTCTTCATGACAATAATTAATATTTATTTATTTATTTACGCAAGTTGCTTCTAGTAACAAGGTTGGCCAAACCGTCTCTGATTGCCTTTGGAACGTGACATGAACTTATGATGCTCCCTCGTGGAAATATATACCGGGTGAACAGAGGGGCACAATTTTTTTAAAGAATTTTACTCCCTCCGTCCCCTAAATTTATTCTCACTTATGTGGGCACGAGTTTTAAGGAAAATGAGATAAAGTAGATAAATTAAGGGTATTGTGGAATAATTGTGAGGTCCACTAGAGAATAAAGTGATTATTTGTAAGTGTGATAGTAAAATAATATTTTCTAGAAAAGGAATGAGAATAAATTTTGGGGACTGACGAAAATAGAAAGTGAGAATAAATTTGGGGGACAGAAGGAGTAATATTTAAAATATTTTAATTTAACTGTAGAAATAATGGATTTGGAATTCTGCATTCGATGATGACCATGTACTGCGAAAAAATACAGAGTCGGTTTGTCTGCATCCTAAAGAGACAATAGAAAAACGTTGAAGAGATGGAAGGGAAAAACGTCAGACCATCGATGCATCTAGGACAAGTTGGTTGTCCACTGGACTGGTCTGGTTGTAATTGAAAAGTTCTAGAAGCCTGGGACAACCAGATGAGCGATCCTACGGGGCAAGGCATCGCAAGCATCAGACTAGTTCTCGGACTATTAACGAGCACATCCTCTCTTTTATAAGTATATTTTTTAAAATTCAATTATAGATTTATTAATTTAATTTTGTAATAGGAGAGAGAGAGAGAGAGAGAGAGAGACAGAGAGAGAGAGAGAGAGAGAGAGAGTGTGAGTTTGGACGAAAGCCCAACTTCTTTGAGAGACTGTGTTTTAGTCATCCTTTTAATCAAGAGACCGTGGAGTTTACCTACCACCGCACCACTGAGATCCACGTAAGTATTTTGTTTAATTTTAGAATAAGGTAAGAGAGGTCATCGCTGAAGCCCAAATGCAGTCGATACCATCCCCAGAGAACCTTAACCCAGGCCCTATTGACGTCACTGCATCCATTTGAATGTAGTCGGAGTTAAGAAGGGTGAGATAGTAGGATTGTGTAGCCACAGTATTGTTGTCCGGCTATCCTAGCACTGGAGCTCGTCATCCTACTCGATCAATTCTCACCCTCCCATCGACTTGGAGTGCTAGCTTTTGGAGGTGAAGAAGAAGCTGCAAAAAAAAAAAAAAATACACACACACACACACAAGGAGACAAAGATGCGAAAATAGTTTAATGACATTTTTAAAAGGACCGATGTTGCACTTCTTGGGTCTTCTACTTCTGAGTGATGAAGGTGGGAATGAGGGTGAGGGTGGAAGTGGGGTGGATTTCAGGGTGAGTTTTTTTTTTTTTTAAAACCCCACCCCCCATTTTCCCTAAATTCGTTCCCAAACGGAATCTAACTCAGGCCACCCACTCAAATGAGGAGCCCAGTGGTCAGGTGAGCTAGCCCACTTGATTGATTTCAGGGTGAGTTTGATTCAAGAGACAATAATTAAATATTTTATTTTTTGTTGAATAATTTATTATCTTCTAATTATTTATAAATTTATTTTTTATGTTCTACCTCATATTTATTATTTGTGTCCTATTGTTAAAATGCATAAAAATAACGAAATTATAAATTTATAGTAGTGTAGAACATTAACTTTATAAAATAAAATATAAAGTTAGTTATATATAAATATATAAACTAAAAACAAAAGAGAGTTAATTTGATGAATTTAAAAATATGTTACTCAATTTGGACATATACACAATTAAATACATAAAGAATTAATAAATTAAAATTTTAAAAGTAGTATAAAATATTAAATTTAAAATTAAATATATTATTGAAATATATGCATTTAAACAAATTAAAAACAAAAAGGTTTAAGAAAATGTGACTCAATTTGAAGTACTTATATACAATTAAATACATAATATAACAAATAAACAAAATTTAGTTGTGTTAAAATATTAAATTTATAAAATAAAAAAATTGTATAAATATATATATATATATATATATATATATAAAAAAAATAGAAACAAGAAGGAATTACTTTGATGAATAAAAAAAAACGTGACTCAATTTTGACTTATATACAATTAAATGCATAAAAATGAACAAAATAATCAAGTATTTGGAGCTCACATTTAAAAAAATAAAAATTCATCAAACTAATAAAAGTAGTATAATTCATAAGAATATCCTACCTCCGTCCATGAAACTTTTTTCAATTGTATAGTTGCACGAGATTTAATAAAAAATAGTATTATATATATTGAAATAATAGATAAAGTAAGGGAAAAGTGAGAGTATTGTGGAACCAAAAAAAAAGTATGAGTTATTTCCAAATAAGGAATTGAGAAAAAAATTTGTGGACAAACAAAAAAGGAAAGTAGGAAATAATTTGGTGAATAAAGGGAGTGGAAAAGATTCATAAGAGAAATATCATATAAAAAATTAGAAAAAAATATACTGGGCCGGAGCGGCCCATAAAACCCGAGTAACTCCGGGCTGGGTACAATTGGCCTGCTGGGCCAATCGGATTGGGCCAAATAGGCCCAATTTTTGGGGCCTATAATTTTGATCCCTGTCCATAAAATCGGACTTAGCCAGCCCCGTTTTGACAGCTCTAATGAAAGCGATCGCTAAAACTAATTGACAACCAAGCCGCTATTTTAGTCGTCAAAATGCCCTTTTTTTTGTAGTTCATTATAAGTTTCTCACTTAATTTCGATAGATGTTTTACAGTAGGTTTCTCATTTTATTAAAAAAAAAAAAATACATTTCATAGATTAATAAATAAATACTTTAAAAATAATTAATTTTTATTTTTTCACAACTTATTATTAAGTCAACATGTGATTCACTATATTAGGGGTGTTCAAAAAACATGAACCGGCGGTTCCGAACCGTTGAACCGAACCGTAACCGCTATATAGAAGGGCCGGTTACGGTTCAAATATAAAAAAACCGGCGGTTCACGGTTCAAACCGCCAGAACCGCCGGTTTTAGCGGTTTAAAAAAAAAAAAAATCAAATCCCCCCCTCCATTTTTTTAATTTATAAATATAATATAATTTATAATTTTCTAATTAGTTTGTAATTTTTAACTTTTATAATTTTTAACTTTTAATCAAACCGGAACCGCCCGTTCACGAACCGGAATCTTAACCTTGTAACCGCCGGTTTGGTTACGGTTCAAAATTTTGGCGAACCGTAACCGGCGGTTCCGAACTGTTTGAACACCCCTACACTATATTAATAAATATTCTTCTTCTAAACAGATGAGAAAGATATAATGGAAAATAAAAACTTGTATGAACCCGAGTTCACGGTGAACTCGGGTTTATCAATTATCACTGTCATGTGTATACATTATTACTATTATGTATGTTCACTATATATTACTGTTATGCACATACACTATCACTGTTAAAAAATCAAATATATTTTTATAATAGTGATAGTATACACAAATAACAGTGATAGTGATTACACATAATAGTGATATGAGTTTATGTAAACTTAAGTTCACAAGAGATTTACTTATAATGGAAAGGAGGAATTAATATTTCTAATTAAGTGAAAAAAGCGAATGTCACCCAAAAAAAAAAAATCCACAACATTCATGAATGTAATTTATGTATACAAGAATTTTCTTAAACTTAATATAAATATCAATAAAAGAATTATTTTAAATTTGGATATATGGAAGAGGAGGTATCAACAAATATTCATCTAGGTACTTCTCTATATGTTTTGCTTCCTTAGGAAATACTCCCTCCGTCCCGTAGGAATTTGCACCCTATGGGACGATACATTTTTTAAGAAAAAATAGTTTAATATATAAAGTAGTGGTATATGGGTAAATATGTGTAAAGATTTGTGAGTCTGCATGTAAATCAATGCTTTTTTTTTTAGTAATGTGCAAATTTGTGTGGGACGTCCAAATAAGGAAATTGTATAAATTCCTACGGGACAGAGAGTAAATAATTTTGTAATCTTTTCCACGTATCACCAACTTGCTAGGGTTTGTTACCGACTTATTAGGTAAAATTTCGTAATATATAGATTAAACCTAGCTACAGTATCAAAATTAAATGATTCCAACAAAGTACTCACAAGTTCACATGCACACTAGTTAGCATTTTTTAAAATATCACGTGCATGTACACATATAGTTGAATAAATAGTGTATACTGCAGGAAAATAATATTAGGTGGGAATTCGACTAATTGTGGAACGACAAGTGATTGTTTTTAAATCATAAATAACGAATATTTTGCAAAATCTTGAATTAATTAATTCAAAAAGAGGAAAAAGACAACGCGAGACGCGCAGCTGAACAAATTTGGCCAAACATTAAAAGCTCTAGTTGATGATAGGTACGTATATATATATTGTCATTTATATCAATATATATATTAATTAATTAATGTCATCCGAGACACCCTCACGATATTTGCTAATGCATGTATATAATTATTCAGTGCCCATTTATCGTCACCATGCGTCATAGGTCTGAGACATACATTGATTCCATTTATTATTTATGTTTGTAGTCAGATGCAACTATACACTACCTTCCAGTTTCGGGTCTTTCTTCAAAAAAATTCGGACATGCAAATTAAAAAAAAAAATAGAGAATATGGATGTGAAGTTAATTAATAAAATATAAAAAATGTACTTTATTGACTTTTGTGAATATAAATTATTTCGTTTTTAAGGTATGAAGAAAGAATTTGGACTTCCCGAAATGGAAAAACAAGAAGAAAGAGTATGGATGTATTTTCATGAAAAAATAAATTCCAATATTTCTAATGCTTCCTAAAGATTTTTTTTTAAAGTTTTATAATTTTATTTTATTTGCACCAAGTTTTGTATGCATGCATATAAGGGGACATGCAATTGACATGTTTTAATTGGACAAATGCAATTGCCATATTTTAATTAGACAAAAAATTATGTGACACTGTCATTAAAACCACACAAATTAATATCAATCCTTAAAGTGATAATAAATCATTTCCAATTTATATTTCATCTAGTAGTCTCATGTCATGAGACAATCACACAATACAATTTTTTTTTTATCGGTAAATGTTAGTTGTTAGTAGTTAGTTCACCAAGTCTTCTTACACCCTAAGAATATCTCCAAGTCCACCCTTATATCTCACTCCTATTTCGTTCTCAAAGGGAATCGAACCCAGACCACTCACTCAAGTGAGGAGCCTGGTGGCCAGGTGAGCTAGCTCACCTGGTTACAATACTAACTCTTTTAATTATATATATTAACTTGTATATTATAAATATATTAATATGTATGTTTTATTTTTTCTCAATTATATGATATATTTGGTGCATAATTTCAATATTTGTATGGACATCTCACTTTCTCAAATTAAATTTTGTACTGGAGTATTAATTAAGAGAATATTTTAAGTGCTTGAGAGTCAGCCAAATTGGCGATATATATTATTTTAACTGCTTGAGAGTCAGCCAAATTGGTTGGATTGGAAACTGATGTCCTGTCCGGCTAATTTAGTCACCGATCCATTATGAACATACACTGGTCTCAACGTTACTCTCATACAAAAAAATAACAGTAATTTGAAATTACAAAAATTAATAAAATAATATTTTATTCAACTTATTCATACATCACACATGAATATAATATAATATTGAAATGACGAGAGAGCTATTTTCTTTTCAAACTGTAAGCCCGCTGTTTATGACCATTCTATTTACATTCGAATCTCATCCTATACACATAGCCAAATACAAAAAAAAAAAAAAAAAAAACCGTTTAAAGCCCAAATTATTTAAATATATAAAAATTAAAATAAGGGAAAGAAAAAAATTGAAGGATTTATATATAGGTTCAAGAAAGTCACTATATTTACAAATATGTTCAAAATATTTGCATAGAAGCACAATTTTTTTTTTGTACAGAATTACTCCCTCCATCCCAGAAGACATTGCGGTGTCTTTTGGGCACGGGATTTAAGAAAAATGTATAAAAGATACATTTTTATGAATATTATATATGTGTTGTGAGAGTGGAGTTTAATAAATAGTTTCCACTTTTGGATATGCAAACTTTTTGTGGGACGGACAAAAATAGAAAGTATGCAATGTCTTGTGCGACGGAGGGAGTATTTTTTTTCTGCACAACATTTATTTATAAATACAGTGACTCGTGAATAATAATTACTGCATATTCTATTCTAGAAACAGTGGTGACAGATGAAAAAAATTAAAAAAATTAATGAGGATCCCTGAAAAGTAGTTGATGACATTAATATGATGGACATGAATGGGGGGCCTTTTAGCACATGTAATTGGAGACAACGATACCTTTACTAAAATAATTGGATCGGGGCGTGGGGGCGGCTCCTGTCGTAAGCCTGACAAAACCCAGTAATCAATGTCTAGATTTAGTAGACACCATTTATATCATACTTATTACACACACATATATATAGATGTTTATTCTATTTTTTATTATTATTTTAGTTTGTTCTTTACACTATAATATCATTACTTCTTGTTAATTTTATACTTACAAATATTTTTTTTAATCAACAAAAATAATTAATTATATTAATTAAGAATGAGGGTATCTAAAATACTTTCTGTTAGATAGTTTCAAATATTTTAAACAAAATACATCACAAAATTTTATTAATCAAAATTCACAATAATGCAGTATAATTAACTCCCAGTCCAATCACTAAATCAGACATGATTTAATTTGAAAAATTAATACAATGGCAACTCCAAACCCTATTTTTGAGCTCTACCACAACATCATCCCCTGAAATTAACTTATTGTTAAATATAACTTTCAAAGTAGCAAAACCATACATTCCCAAACACATATTTTGTCATTTCTCCCAGCAACTTATTTTGAAAGTGTATGAGATTCAAGATGGTTTAGACGAAAAGACAGTTCCCCCGCCCTCACTCACAACACTCCATCCACGCATTATATGAAAAATTGCATCAAAAAATAATATATCTGTTTATTTTACCTCAACTTTTTCTTTAGCACTGTCCAGAACAAACAATAAAAATATATTTTTTCCGTACTGTATCATTCGTTTGCTCCTGTTGACAAATAATTATTTAACTTATAAATATACCACATAATACATGAAAATATCTTTACTTTATCTATTTTATTTATATTTTTTCAAAATCTGTCCAAGACAAACAAGCATATTTATGGACGAAGGTGTATATATATATATATATATATGTACCTAAAAGTTTTACAGCTCAAGTACCAATGCATCTTAGTTCTTAACTAACTCTGGAGCGAGCTGCTGTGTCGATATAGTGTTAGATATTATGTATATTCATAAGCTTAGGCCTTTAAAAAAAATTGGCTTTTACTTTTTCTACTATATATATATATATATATATATATATATATATATATATATATATATTGAAAATATCACAAAATACCCATTTTGAACTTCTAAAAATTTATTTTACCCACATCTAACTTGAAAACTTTTTTATGCCCACTTCATAATATAAGACTTATATACCCTTATAATATGGTTATAAAAAAGTAAATAACTTTAAATTGAGTCCCACTTTATCTTCATAACTACACTATCCTATATGTGTTAGGTTTGACTTTGTATTATAAATATTAGAGTACAAATTATTCAATATATAATTGAATTTTATTTATCTATAATTTTATCAATTAATATTTAATTAACTTGTGCAGGTGAATAAGTAGAAGAACCAATATGAAATCAGCTAACCATCTTGTTTATTACTCCATCATTCATATGTTGTTTTAATTTATTTAGAATATTTTGTATTTTTTAGTTAGTATTTTTGTATAAAAAATTTTATTAATTAATCACTGATTCAATATGCGGTTGATTAAAATTAAAGTTTATAATTAAATTTTTATTAAGACAATTCAGTAGAAATTTAAATTTTGATCTAACTTTGATGTTGATGATGCTCTCGTGTTAATTAAATTTTAATAGATATATTTTCAAACATCACAAATTAAATATTTTTATATACTTTTAAAAACTATAGTATTCATTAATTTGCATTAAAAATTAACTTTTATATTACAATATTCATTAATATGCACTATACATTAAAATAGTCTAAATAAAAAATTCAAATAATCACATATATATGATAAAAATATTATAATTAGTTAATTTATTAAAATTATATGTTTTATAACTTCATTGTATTATTTATTATTATATAATATTTAATAATGTTAAATAATATAAATATCAAATGGGGTGGGGTGGAGGTGGGGTAGGGTAGGGTAGGGTGAGGTGGTATAACAAGATGATGATGTTTGTGGGCCATATGAGTAAAAAAATTGTTTGAAATTAAAAATGGGTAGAGAAAGTTATTTATATTTGAAGTGGGTAAAATAAATTTTTGTAAGTTGAAAATGAGTAATTTGAATTGTCTCTCATGTATATATATGTGTATATGTGTGTGTGGCTTGTTATAATTTATAATGCTGCAGTTTGATGACTTGATATGTTCGAATTCAATGTATAGAGTGTGGATGTGAGATTTTAGGATGATAAATAGCACTATAAAAAAAATAAAGAAAATTGCACGTACGAAATTAAATTTATTTATAAAAATTTTTAACATAATTTTTTCATAGTGGAAATGTCAATAAAATTTTCAAATCACGTAGGCATCTTCTTTCTTTAACCGCATTTTCATTCCTTAACCTATAAACAAATTAATTACCAAAAAAGTTAATTTGCTTAATTCCTATATACGTAACTAATTACCGACAAACAAATTGTCTATAAAAATTTACCTCTAACCAATTTGCCTATGAAAATTATGTAAACAAATTATTTGTAAATAAGGGACAAAAATATCAATATAATTAAAAAAAATTGTAGGCAATAATTTCATAATAATCCAACTACAAACTTAATTTTTTAATAGAAAATTTTGTAGCCACATACATAAATTTCATTAGCACAATGCTTTATTTTCTTATAGCAGTACATTGAATCTTGTTTGTTTTGTGTTTGGTTGGTATGAAGATGCAGAAAGATCGATGTAGATATGTGATTTTATATTATAATTAGCAAATAATTATTTTGTGCAACAGTCTCAATAATTTCAAATAAACACTATGGTTTCATTTTGAGATTTTTCACGTCTCATTTCCAAATCCTTTTCAACCAAATACCACACACTGATCTGTACACTAAATATGCACACTATTGTATTCACAATTTTTAAAAAGAATAGATAAAATAAATATATTGTAAATAAAATAATTGTGAAAGTGATAATAAAAATGATGGTTTGTATATATAAAAAGAAAATGCATATATATTTTTAATATATAGATGGAGTGAGTATTTTTTCAAAAATTAGAGCCGGCTCGATATCTCTCTTGGTCCCCATTAATACAGGTCCGCCACTGCTTATAATAATCCTACCCCAATCTTATTTGTAGAATAAAGTAGAGTTCGATTGGTCATACATAAAAGCAAGGTTGAAAATATCGGTATCGAAGAAAATACCGAGGTCTTAAATTTGTGTAAATATCGATGGATATATCAATATCGATACATTTAAAAATTAAAAAAAAATTATGAGCAGACATTTAAAACATAAATTTAACAAAAAAATTTCATAATTTTACAGTTGTGCCAAATTTATATATATGCACTATTTTTTGGAGTTTTCCTGAAATTTATCAATATTTTTCGATATTTTCTCGATATCTTTTTGATATCTACCTATATTTTGGTTTAATTTGTGAAAAAAAATAAGCGATATCTATATTACAGTATTACCAATATTTTTATTTTTTAATGAATATAATTACGGAAATATCGTTTCTACCCAATATCGATATCGGTGACAATGAAAAATGGATATATCGTGGATATATTGGGGAAATATCAGAATTTTATTTTTTTTTGACAAAAAGGAAATGGTCTTTTACAAATATAAGCATATCGAGTACAATAGATCACTTTCCTAACCTCTTGACTACCCAAAGGAATAAAACTACTCCAAATCAATCGAGAGGAAATGAAGAGTCCACAACAGAGGCAGACGCTAACAATTTTGAAGCTCTGTGGCAAATAACACACTCCAAACTAAGATGATTTTTCACCATCTAAAATCAGCATCCATCTCAAACCAAGCTCGCACTTCAACCGAAAGTCTCATAGGATTCATGATCATTTGACACACTACCAGATTTGAATCCTAAACATAACATCAAAGTAGAAGCACCAAATTAAACTATAGGAGACACCACACAGGGTGTAGATAACCTCACAACTATTAGAGTCGGAGAAGGAAATTAAAGGCTAAAAAACAAACTGACAGAAATAAAACACTAAACTGCAGAAATTTAAAAAAAACAATAGAAATAACATAAAAGAAAAACAAGATTTAACGGGTCATTCCACCAAACGATACAATATTTACGGCACCGTTGGTAAGGATGGACCCTTTAAAACAACTGAAACAACAATGAAGACAAGTGACAGAGACGCTGATTTGAACGGTCTCAAAATAGATCTAAGAGGACTCCCGGATGGCAAGCTACTGCAGGATAGAAGGGAGCAACAGATCTGATTTTTATGATTTTCTTTTTCTTTTTAGATCTGAACAGATCTGAAAATCGGTATCGCGGACTAAGATGGGGGAATTATTGGAGTCACGCACGAACCGGCGGACCGCCCACGAACACACGGCGGAGTTTTGTTGAAAGGGAAAACTAGTGGAGGTGCGACGCACTAAGGTTTCTCACGGGCGGCTGGGGTGAGATGTAGGGTTTTTTGAGAGAGAAACAGCTCTTCATTCTTTTCTTTTTTTTTTTAAATCAGTTAATACCGGAATATTTTCACCCTTGCATAAAAGTAACCGACTCATCATGCAAGAAAATCGCATTGTGTATATATATACAGACATATAATAACAAATTAAAAAAAAATTAAATGCAGTAGAAGCCAAATAAGACGACCGCCCGCCTCCCTTAAATCTGCCGCTTGTTGGCAGTTAGGAAATGATTGTACTGCCATTATGTATGAGGGAAATTATAAGGTCTGTAGTCGTAAGAATGAAATACGTACATTCACAAATCCAAATACGTAAGCTTGGT
>JAPKLY010000010.1:2186106-2197353 GCA_026898435.1 Prunella vulgaris
TATATATATATATATATATATATATATATATATATATATATATAAATACAAGAAATTTAAAAATTAACGACGAAATTAAAATCGCCAATATAAATTTTTCCTACAGAAATTTTTTTAGTGGGATTGCCAACACCTTGTCTGCAGAATTTTATAATCATGTTGAAATTTTCATTTTTAAATCCACATTGCCAATAGAATTATTTGCATACAAAATGAAAACCATAGGTAATAAATTACCTATAAATAATTTGACTACAAAAATTTCATAGGTAAAATTATTTGTAGATAAGAAATAAAAAAATTATAATTAAAAATTAATTGGCAGTACTCATTACATTTTTTTTTAATGATAATTCTATAGCCATATATATTTGTAAAATGCATAGGCAATTCTATATATTTTTGTATTTATTTAATTTAATGATTCTTAATTTAAAATTGATCATAATTATTGGTTGATTCATTAGCATCTTAATTAACATCAAACGCAAATTATGAATTTGGTTTTTTTTTTTTATAAAAGACTTTCAATAATCTATTAAGAGCAATACAAGTATAAGTAGTCACTAATAAAGATTTATATAATTATTGGGGATGATTTAGTCTAAATTAAAAATTCGTATCTGACAGTGAGGTGTCGATATTAATTACTATATGACCCATATCGTTAAGTTTGTGGGGCCCAATCTAATCATGCTTAATTAACCATGTGTGTTGTGCATATTAATTAGGGGTGGTGCTAAATATCCAGACATCCAGACAAGGTCAATTATGAAAATTAAAAATTAAGATACAAATTAAATGACAATTTTACCCCCTTAATCTTGATTACTCGGTATTTAATTTAGTCAAAATAATTCAAACATACACTTCAATTTTCTCTCTCCTAAATTGTATTTTCAATGCAACACTCAACTCCCAACTAAAAATCATTAATAAATACGGTAAACATACCCTTAAATCTCTTTCATAATTTCTCCTCTTCCATTTTAAATTCTTTTACAAATTTTACATTGTGTCAATATTTCTAAATTTTTTGTTCTTGGTTTTTTTGTAGGTGTATTTGCGTCGGTAATAATATTTTTTGTTTGGAAATTTTTATGTGATTGTAAAAATTGACATTAATGAATTATTTATCAATATTTTTATCTTCATTCAGTATTGTTTGTTTATTCAAATAATGAATTATTTATCGATGAATTTTCAGTAATGTTTAGGGTTGGTTAATTCAATGTTGAATGTTAAATATATGTTAACATTATAATTGGCAAAAGTGATTGAATTGGAATATGTGTAAAGTGTATATATATCAATTTGAGCATTACACTAGTTGTATTGATCTAACGAATCAAATTATAAGGAACTCAAATTTTTAACATGTTTTTTTTTTTATAGAAATAGTCTTGTAATTAAATAAATTAATAAATTACAAATTAATTACAAATTGTCATGTTATAAATAAATTAAATAAATTTTATTATGCACATTATAAATTATGGAATGATATATTTTGAAGCATTATGTGTCCTTTAATACAACCATTTTGTTAGTCCGTCCAATATTTTAGTAAGCACAATACAAATGAATTTTTTTTTCTAGTTTATCATTTGATTTTTATTTGTATTGAGTGCATAAATAAAGAAAATATTACTTAACATAAAAAAACGAAGATAACAATTTATATAGACAAGATAATAATTCGATTAAAAATAAAAAAAAAACATAGAAAGTTCAAAAGAGACCACCACACACATAAAATTAAAAAGAAAAAAAACTAGAAGTCAGAATTTTCGGCCATGTCGCCAACATAGCCATTCACGTCACCAACTTCACCAGCCCTGCTTCCTATACCACCCTCACCCACATTTGCATCAGAGTTACCATCTTCACGAGCAGTTGAGTCAGAGAGGACTATCACCGGAATATTTTTGACCTTGTTGACATCAAGGAAAATTTCATAAATCTTATGCAGTGGGTCGTCTTGGAGAATAATGTCACTCATGGCCTTGGCGGTTGTGTGATTCATAATCCTCCTCAACAATGCCTTTACTTCAATTCGGAGACCCTCGTTCTGTTTTTTCTCGTACTCAAGCATGGACATCATGCATTTCGGGGATGGAGGGACATACTCAATGAACTTCTTTGTTTTTGTTGGTGTTGCCATGTTTGAGATTGTTTTGGTTGATGATTTTTTTGTGACTAATTACAAGGATATATATAGATAGAAATGTGACGGTTCATGTTATATATGTTTTGAAATCTTATTAGAATTTAATTTATAAAATGTATTAAATTTGTTTTGAAAATACTATCATATTTAATTTACGATAATGAATTTGAATTTAATTATGAATTTGGTAAATTAATTATTTTTACCTTGCAACCTCTAGTCCTTGCAACCCCTCGTCCTCTAGGTCCAGTTCAAGGGACAAAACAACCTTTTGTAAAAGATGCATGTTCTCATGATTTGTCATCAATGTATCCCATTTTTTCTTCAATGATTTTTTCTCCATCTAAGTAAATGTATGAAATTAATCAAGTAAGTGTTGAAAGAAAAATTAAATTTTTTGCAGTACATGTGATATATATTTGAGTAATTAATACCTCATGCTTGGCATCCAGTTCTTGTATCTCCAAATGATTCTCCTTCACAAAATCGGCCAGCATAGTCCAGAAATCCTACACGGAAATTTTTTTCTATTATGTAAAAATTAAATTAATTGAAATGAAATTCAAAAAATAAACAATACCATAATTAGAGTTTCTGCAGACTAAGAAATGGAAGGATAGAAACTCAAGTTTTCTTATGTAATTGGTTCATGTGTCTCCAACTAGGTTATCCGCATGCATGAGTGTATTGGTTAATGTGTTTTATTTATTGGTTGGTTGGAAGTTTACATTAAAGTGTCAATCAATTTTATTTTAGTATGAAAGTATTTTCCAATTGAGGAAAAGTTAACCAAAAAAATATTTAATAAGCATAATTTAGGGTTTAATATGTGGGTTGTGTATGAATAAAATTAAGGTTCAGGGGGTCTTTAATTAATACCATGAATAAAATTGTGTATGAATAACCAAAAAATTATAAAAAATATTACGCTTTAATTAATTATATGTTCCACGCTTTAATTATAGAAAAAATTAGAGTTTTGACTACGAAAATTAGGGTGAGTGAAATTAGGGTGACTACGAAAATATTACGTTATATATATATGTGTTATTGCACTCTAAATCTTAAAAAAAAAAATACAATTGTTGATATATAGATTCGAACCAGACATCCAATGTATGTGTTAATGTGCATATTCCGCTAGGCTGCTGCCATACTCAAAATTAATATTGGAAATTATTAGATAACACCGTTTGTGTAAAGTAACACATAATACTCACATATAAGCGTGATTAGTGTTAACATGCAGATAATTAAGAGAGGTAGTAATAATTATGCCAGCAGTTAATTAATATTCACTATTTCTCATCTTTTCGCACACTCTCCCAATATTATTCCCACTATTTGTTTAATTCAAATTCAAATTCAAATTTGAATCTTAATTTATTGAATTCAAAAATTACTTAATGACATTAAAAATTATTATAATATATCAAATTGTTTGAATTAAGATAATTATATTTTTATCAAATTGTTTAAACTAAGATAATTATAATTATATCAAATTGTTTGAATTAAGATAATTATTATAATATATCAAATTCGAAAATTATTATATTATATCAAATTGAAAATTAAACAAATTTCAATTTAAACGATAATATCCTATAATATCCTTTCTTCATCTGAAAAAAAATAACTAATACTCACCTTTTTCTCTCCTTCAAAAATATAATAGTAAAAAAATCTTTGACTCCTTAATTTGTAAAAATCATAAAAATTAAAAATATTTTGGAAAAAAATATAGAAATCTTTGGAAAAAAAATAAGAAATAGGCTAACGGTTAATAAAATATGATTTTTACTAAAAAAAATCAACTAAACTTCATAAATAATTAAATTAAAAATTAATTTTAATCTTTATTTATCTTGGATTAAATATTGATTTTTTTAAATTAATTTCTTAGTTTTAACTAATTTTAAAGTTTTAGTTAAAGTAAACGTAGTACGTCAACCATTGAAGTAAACTAAATATATTTCTAATGATTAATCTAAACCTATATATGTCCGTGATACTAGACGCCTTACGTTGGCGACCACTTAAACCTAGACGTAGTACGTCAACCACATTATGTGAATAAGTGAATCACCAATTGATGTAAACTTATAACTTATGTAATTTAATTGAAGTAAACTAAATATATTTCAAATGAAAATAATATCATGATTTGATCTAAACCTATGTTCGTGATACTAGATGTGTTACATCGTCGATCACTTAAACCTAGCTAGACGTAGTACGTCAACCACTGAATGTGAATAAGTGAACCACTAATTAATGTAAACTTAATAATAATTAATTTTTTTAGTATCCGTTAATTTAATTAAGAAGTGTTGGGAAGTGGGGTGGTGGGTTCATGATTAATCTGGAAGTTAATTAATAATGTTGCCGTTAATAATTAAAGTGTGTCATCTCATTAAACTACCGCCTAAAAGGATTAGGGATATATTAGTAAATGATTAATTAAATTAATTATAATAAATTGAAAATTTGAAATCTGGATATCCAGATTCTGGATATCAATCATTACCCATTAATTAGAAGCTTGTAATTAATTTGGCATTATATTAGCAAACATGTAATTAACGGAGTTGGATCCCCTATTTAATATTTCCTTCATTCCCTCAATTCAGTGTAAATATCATCGTTATCATGAGTATATATGTATTATTAAAATAATTAATAAATATATACATATATAAAATTCATAATAATAGGTGATAATTACACTAAAGGGAGGAAATTGAGAAAATATTAAATGGAGGGGATCTAAATCGGTAATTAACACACATGCAACTAGCTTTACAATGCACGGTTGAGTTATACTATATATATATATATAGGAAAGGAGGTTATATATATATATATAATCAATATGGGGAAGTTTAATCTAGCTAGGTCCTTGTAAAACATGGACGAAACAACACATGTTCAATTTTTTGTGAAATTTTGTTTTTGTTTCTATAGGAGTAGTCAATTTTCCTAATAAAACAAACATTCTCATCATTAGGTGGTCCAGGAAAGTAATGCATGCATGCATTATTGATTAGTTGAATTGTAATGGACTCAAATGAAGCACATTTTTTTTAATTAATGTCTTCGCAATTAATTTATAAAATGGTCACAAAAAGCATCAAAATTGTAACCTAAAGAAATGGTAATAATATAGTACATAGTTGAGATGGACACAAGCCAAAGGGTTTTGATGAGTGGTATAATTTTTTAAAATTTCTTTCTTTCCAAGCGCTGTAACTTCCTGTTCACATAAAGGCTAGCTAGTGCATTTTGTTGGACTGAGCGAAATCATATTGGAGCTCTCCTGCAATCTCCAGTACTAATAATATGAGTTTAAATATATATAATTCTTTTTTTGAAAGTATATACTGTTGTTAATCTGAAGAATGATAATATAAAAAAAATATATATGATGGATAGTTTAAATAAGAAAATGATCAACCAATTAATTTTTACCCCACCACAAATTTTTTTTTTAGGTTAGTTCACCAAATCTTCCTACATCTCAAAAATAACTAATTTATTTATCCTTAATTTTTATATTATTAATTCTAAAACAACAGCTAGCAATTGTGAGTGCCATTTTTATGTGGAAAATTGGAATCAACTGCCGTGATATATGTTTATATTTTACTGTGTCCAACATGCACAAAAACTCAGATAGAATCCTACAACAAAATCTGAGAGCGGGTCGAGTTATAAATAGGAAGGTCAGTTTTCTAGCTAATTTAGCTGGTGGTCCCTACAAAAATTGTAATACTGACGTCATTACTCATTAATGCCAGACACACTCATATATGTCGACGATGCTTGTTTAAATTTAAATAATATAATCAATTTTCGCCGTTTCTGCACATACAAAACAAGGGCCAAAAATATGAGAATGAATAATGATCCATTTAGAAGCATGGTGGTTTTCCTCATAAATCAATTAGGTAAAATATTTATTTAATATAGCCAATGATAGTATTCCACTATATATTGCTATGGCCTATAATATTTAGTTGGATCGTACGTATAGATACTAACCGTCGTATTCATAATTGTCTTTTCGTACGTATTCTATATATATATATATATACATATAACTACATGATTGCTAGCTAGCCAAGATTCCCAATTCATACACCTCTTTGTGCGTGTTAGTGTGTGTGCCCTAAACGAAACCCTAGCTAAAAATTATGTGTACACCAAAGAGCATGGCCAAGGTTGAGATGAAGAAAGGGCCATGGACTCGAGATGAAGACCAAAAGCTGCTTGCTTTTATCAAAGAACATGGCCACGGAAGCTGGCGTACCCTCCCTGAGAAAGCAGGTACGTACTAATTAGTCGTTTATATGAATAGTATTACTTAATTTATAAAATAATATTACTTAATTTAGAATTGTATATATATATATATATGCATATAAAAGATGAGTTACGATGAATTTGGTAGGGCTTGAGAGGTGCGGAAAGAGTTGCAGATTGAGATGGACAAACTATCTGAGGCCTGACATCAAGAGAGGAAAATTTAGCAGTCACGAAGAAAAATCTATTATTCGTCTACATGCACTTTTAGGCAACAGGTATACATGCTAGCTTTACTTATATAATCATTTTTAATAATTGGAGATTATATTTAATTCGATGGTTGTTTTTTCTTTTTAATTAAAAGGATAGTACTGAAAAAATGCATGTGCAAAGCCTCTTTTCTTTAATGTATGCGTACGCAAGTAATTACAGTTTTAAATTGTATGCGAACGGAAGTAATTATAGTCTGATAAAAAAAATTGACAGCAAATTTTTTTTAATATTTATCGACAAAAATATAATTTCATTTTAAAAGTGGAATTGCCAACTTGTATACAAATTTTTTTAGGAACTGAAAATATCTGTGTGATTAAAAAAGTTGTAGTCAATTTGTAGGTTAAGTTTGTTATAAGTCATTGTTTATTTTCTTTAATTAGCGGATAATCTTACAGCTTTGTTTTCTATATATATATATATATATATCACTTTTGGTATTTCATTATCTGCTCCACTTCTTAAATCTTTAACATGTGTAGCTTTGATAAATTATGTATCATTAATTAAATAGTGGCACATAAAATGAAATATAAATTAAGAATTTATGAGATGGACATTTAATTTTATGCACTCCTCTTTTAATAACTGTTTGACGTACACACTTTCAGGTATAGAAATTAAAAAATAATTAATATAATAGCTAAGTACATGTATAAAGTATCTAATTGTTAGCGTACTAGATCTGAAACAATTTTAATTTTTTGAAAGGATACTCTGAAACAATTTTATTCAAGTACTCCTACTCCTATAAAGTATCTAATTGTTAGTGTACTCTGAAAAGAACACGTGATATATATATATATATAAAATAATTACGGATTGATACAAAAATAATGCACTATTTTAAATAGTTACAAATTTTTTGCATAATAATACAAATATAAGTTGAATAATAGAATTTTTTTTTTTCATATTATACCAATCTGAAAATAATACTTATTTTTGTACCATTTCGTAATTGACTATATATATATATATATATATATTATAAAAAAACATATATATTTACTAATTAATTTGAATTCGTATTAGGTGGTCCGTCATAGCAGCTCATTTGCCGAATAGAACTGATAATGAAATCAAGAATTATTGGAATACCCGCCTCAAGAAACGGTTAACCCGGATGGGAATAGACCCGACAACCCACAAGCCGAAGAACAACCACGCCGGGTCGGCTCAGTCCAAGCATGCCGCCGCCGTCAGCCACATGGCTCAATGGGAAACGGCTCGGCTGGAAGCCGAAGCCAGGCTCGCTCGTGAGTCCAAACAGCTCGTGCCGATTAATCTGCCGCTCCTCCAGAGAGCCATTGCGCCACCTCGGTCGCCGCCGTGCCTAGACGTGCTCAGAGTGTGGCAAGCAACCACACTGCCCACGTGCTTTTTCAACTCATCAGGTGCAGGAACTCTGGAGTCGCCCACATCTACCCTAAACTTCTCCAGTAACAATGTTACGGTTCCTACAGTACAGTGGTACAGTGATATGAAGGGTAAAACGGGGATTTCGTTGGAAGGCGAGGATGACGGTGTCATATACCCCGGGAGTAATTACGGTTGCGGTACGATGATTGGTTCAATGGACCAGGCCGCATATAATGATGAGAACCTGGTTGGTCCCGTTTTAGGGGAGTATGAAGAGAGCGAGATTAGTTACTGGAATGAGTTGCTACAATTGGTGAACTCGACCATGGAGCCGCCGCCTATGTTGTAGTCGCTAGGGGTAATTACGGAAACACAAACATGCATCACATTAATTAATTCACCTCACGTACGCGTGATTAATTAACGTTTGGATGGATTACTAGGCTAATTTGATTAGTTTTCTTGATTTAGCTACCATAGGTTAATTTCAAATGTGTCACAAGAATTAATTACTAGGGATTTTAATCTAGCTAGCTAGTTTTCCATATGTAAAGTAATCTATTTTAATTGATCGATCTTTAAGATGAAGATTTATGTTTACTGCATGAAATTGAAAAATAAAATTATAACGTTGGCATCATTAATTGTGTATACATCATTATTTGAATTTCTTCCAAAATATTGGTTTTGCAATAATAATCGTCCAATATTATCTATATGTGTCTGTATGTGCAGTGTGATTAAAGATGAACATAAATGACTATTGTCTTTTCTTTTTCATAGCCAGCTAGGACTCATCAAAAGGAGGAAGAGAGAGAGAGAGAGAGAGAGGAGTTTAGCTAGAGCCTTTTTTTTTTTCTGAATTTACTAATTATATCCCTTCACACAAATGACAATGTGAAGTAAGCATATACTCCCTCCGTCTTTCTATAAGTTGCTCATGTTGCCATTTTCATCCGTCTTTCTATAAGTTGTTCATTACTTTTTTACTTTTTTTGGAAATTACTATTCACTTCTTTATATTATTTTCAATACTTTTTACACCATTTTCATTACTTTTTCACTTTTTTCCATCACATCATTCATACTTTTTCACTTTTTCTATCACATCACTTATATTTTTTCACTTTTTTCATCACATCACTTATATTTTTTCACTTTTACCTTAATTCGTGTGCCCAAAAGCAACAAGCAACAAGCAACTTATAGAAATACGGAGGGAGTATATAGTATGAGTTATAGCAAAATGAAGGCCAAATACATATATTTATTTATAAATGATACTCCCATTGTTTTCGTTTTGTTTACTCTTTGATATATTGGTTTATTTGCATTAATTACAAGGAACAAAGTAACATTTGATGAGGTGTTTTAGTCAATCTAAGAGTGTATAGTAATATTTAGGCTTAATTGCATATTAAATCACTACCTTTTAAAAATTTGCAGTTTAATCTAAATTTTTAGATATTGGCAAAATAAATCACAACCTTTACATTTTTTTGCAATTCAAACTTCGTGCAGTTTGCCCCTTGCCTGAATGTTGATGTGTACAAATAATTACATAATTATTATCCTAGTAAGCATCCACATCATTAAATACTAATAAATATAATGAAGTTTTTTAAAAATACATAATTATTAAATAAATACTATAAAAATTTCTAAATAAATATTCATTTTAATTTTGAAATGAAAATATTTTATTATATATTTTCAACCTAAAAATAATTTTAAAATATTAATTAATTAATAAAATTAAAACATAAAATATGAAAATAAATTCAAAATTATATATTCTCTCTAAAAAATTAAAATATAGTAAACTATACTAAAAAATTTAATAAATTTTAAATTTATATAAATATATGAGAAAACTATAAATTTTAGCCTTTTTTTATGGTACAAACTCTTTTTTGTCCAAAAATTTATAAAAACACTTTTTTGGCCTTTTTTAAAAATAAGTGACCAATATACCCTTAATTCTCATTTCCTTTTTTAATATATTTTTTTTCACCCCTAATCTTTTTCCTATTTCATTTCTTACTCCAAATTAAAATAAGTGACTAATATACTTTTAATTATAGTATTTTTTGACGGAGTTGGGTCGGATTGATTTTTTACGTTCCTTTAACCTAAATTTTTTTAAAAATAACATGATTACGAATAATATTATCTTTATTAATTATTAAGAATTAAATAAGTATTCTTGAAAGGTCGGAAACTGGTCGGAGTCCGGTCAATTTTTTTAGAAATAGCATATTTAGTAAAAAAAAATTGTGACGGAGTTAAGGTCGAAACTAATTTTTATATTATTTTTACTTAAAAAATACTATGCATATGTAGAATTTTAATTGACATTATCTTTTTAATTTTTACTAGTAAAATAACTAATATTTTTAAAAGTCGGATATTTCTACAAATTCATTAAAAATATCATTTGCACTAGTATTTTTTTTTATGGAGTTGGGTCGGAATGATTTTTTACGTTCCTTTAGTGTAGAAAAAATTTAAAAGATACATGATTACGACTAAAAATATCTTTTTTAATTTTTAAGGATTAAATAAGTAATCTTGAAAGGTCGGAAACTGGTCGGAGTTCGTTCAATTTTTTTTGAAATAGCATATATAGTAATTTATTTTGTGACGGAGTTTGATCGGAACTACTTCTAAGATTATTTTTACCTAAAAACTACTATGCATATGTAAAAAATTTGATTGATGTTATCTTTTTAATTTTTACTAGTAAAATAACTAGTATTTTGAAAAATCGGATATTTATCTAAATTTATTAAAAATAGCACTTGCAATAGTATTTTTTTGACGGAGTTGGGTCGGAATAATTTTTTACGTTCCTTTAATCTAGAATTTTTTTTAAAAGATACATGATTACGACTAACGTTATCTTTATTAATTTTTAAGGATTAAATAAGTAATCTTGAAAGGTCAGAAACTGGTCGGAATCCGGTTAATTTTTTTTTAAATAGCATATTTAGTATTTTTTTTGTGACGGAGTTTGATCGGAACTACTTCTTAGATTATTTTTACCTAAAAAATACTATACATATGTAAATATTTTGATTGACCTTATCTTTTTAATTTTTACTAGTAAAATAACTAGTATTTTGAAAAGTCGG
>JAPKLY010000010.1:2217353-2266049 GCA_026898435.1 Prunella vulgaris
CTTGAAATCAACCTACACTTGGGTACGTAACTCTCAAGGAGCTATCAAGTTTTTGGCGCCGTTGCCGGGGAGGTTTTGCGGAGAACAAATCCATCGGTTGTGAGGTTTATCCTCACAAGTTTGTGAGTTCTTCTCTCTATCTCTCTACTGTATTATATTTATTTGTATGCATAATTGGACTCGTGATATTATAAGTGGTCGTTTAATAAGAGGTTATAACATTAATTTTAGAAATATTGCATCAAGTATGGCAGACAATGAAAGTGTTGATGGAGATAATGTTCAAAACCAAAATGATTTTGAAAGACGCAATAATGAAAATTTGCATGTGCGTTCTATGCGTGAATTTATTGAACCCCAACGAAATTCGGTTCCATCATGCATAGTGTACCCTCAAGATGCAGATAATTTTAGGTTTAAACATGGTATGATTCAATTGCTCCCTAATTATCATGGTTTTGACTCTGAAAATCCTTACTTGCATTTAAAAGAATTTGAAGAAATTTGTGAAACATTTAATGAACCAAGGTGTACTCAAGAAGCTATTAAGCTAAAGTTATTTCCTTTTTCTCTTAAAGATAAAGCAAAAACTTGGCTTAATTCTCTTAAACCAAACTCAATTACATCTTGGCAACAGATTCAAACTGAATTTTTGAAAAAATTCTTCCCGATTAATAAGATGAATGCTTTAAAAAAAGAATCAAGAATTTTTTCCAAAAGAGTGATGAGCAATATTTTAAATGTTGGGAACGTTTTAAGGATTTATTAAATGTTTGCCCTCACCATGGTTTTGAAACTTGGAGAACCGTAAGTTTCTTCTATGAAGGTTTAAACGCTGAAACAAAACAATTTGTGGAAATGATGTGTAATGGTGAATTTTTGGATAAAAATCCTGATGATGCACTTGAGTATTTAGACCATCTAGTTGAAAAAACTCAATCTTGGTATAATGAAAATACTTCTGACGGTTCAATTAGATCTAAGCTTGAAAATTCTAAAGGAAAATATAATTTAAGTCAAGAAGATGATCTAAATGCTAGAATTGAAAGTTTAACTAAACAAGTTGAAAGTTTGCAACTAAAGAAACCTAAGGAAGTAAAATTTGTGCAAAATGATGACATATGTGAAATTTGTGCCATTAATGGACATGTAACTAATGAATGCCCACAAATTCCTATTTTCAAAGAGATGTGTCATGAACAAGTAAATGCATTATCTAATTTTCAAAATTCATATCCATCAGCTTTTTCTGAAACATACAACCCAAATTGGAAAAATCATCCAAACTTTAAGTGGAAAAATGAAAGTGTGTTACAACCTTTTCCCACCCAGAAAAACCCCAATTCCAATTTCACCCAACATAATAAACCACATATAAAAAGTCTTGAAGAAACTTTACAAGCCTTTATGCAAGGACAAACAACCGTCAACAACCAAACGTCACAAGCCATCAATGATATTAAAAGTACATTATCTACTTTAACTAATTCCTTAAGAACAGTTGAGAAAGGAAAGTTTCCTGCTCAACCTCAACAAAATCCTGCTGGGCAATGTCAAAGTTCCTCTAATGCACCAGAAAATGTTAATTTTGTCACCACTTTACGAAGTGGAAAATTAATTGACAAAACAATCAACCTTGAGAAACAGGAAGTTGAGTCAACCCAGACCCCGAATAATGAAGATATAAATAAAGGAGAAGATGAAAATAAGAATTTAAACCCTATTAAGAAATCATCCACTGCTCCTTTTCCTCAAAGATTACACCCAATTAAGAAATTGGACCAAAACTCTGAAATATTTGAGGTTTTGAAACAAGTAAAAGTTAACATTCCACTACTAGATGCAATAAAGCAAGTTCCATCTTATGCCAAATTTTTGAAAGATTTGTGTACTGTAAAGAGAAAACTACATGTTCAAAATAAGGCATTTTTAACAGAGAGTGTAAGTTCAATTTTTCAACAAGAAACCCCTCCTAAATACAAAGATCCTGGTTGTCCAACAATATCTTGTATTATTGGGAATACAAAAGTAGAACATGCACTTCTTGATCTTGGTGCGAGTGTTAACCTTTTACCGTTTTCTGTGTATAAACAATTAAGGAAAACTACTGTCACACTTCAATTGGCAGATCGTTCTATAAAAATTCCAAGAGGTATAGTAGAGGATGTGTTAGTGCAAATTGATAAATTCTATTTTCCGGTAGATTTTATTGTTTTAGACACATGCCCAGTCTCAAATCCATCACCTCAACATCCAATCATTTTAGGAAGACCATTTCTTGCAACTTCTAATGCTTTAATAAACTGTAGAAATGGTGTTTTAAATCTTTCTTTTGGAAATATGACTTTGGAGTTAAATGTTTTTAACATTTCTAAGCAACCACAAAGTAATGATGAGGCTAACGAAATTGATGTAATTGAGACATGTACTCTTGAACAATTGATAACCTCATTTTCTGATCCATTAGAAAATTTGATAAATGATTGTGTTAATGATAACAGTTCGGAGTTTGATTCCATTCCTATGATTTCACAAGTTTCAAAGCTTAATGAATGGAAACCCAAATTTGAACAATTATCAAAGTCCGAAAAGGCTCCAACCCAGTCAAGCGAGCAACCACCAGTTTTAGAGTTGAAGCCTTTACCATCAAATTTGAAATATGCTTTTTTGGGTGCTAATGATACTTATCCGGTAATAATATCCTCTAAGTTAAGTTATGATCAAGAGCATAAATTATTAGAGATATTAAAGATTCACAAGCATGCGATAGGGTGGTCTATATCAGATATAAAAGGAATTAGCCCATTAATTTGCAGTCATAATATTTATTTAGAGGAAAATGCTAAACCCTCTAGGCAGATGCAACGAAGACTTAACCCTAATATGAAAGAAGTGGTGAGAAATGAAGTGATTAAGCTATTAGACAATGATATTATCTATCCTATCTCTGATAGTAAATGGGTAAGTCCTACTCAAGTTGTGCCTAAGAAATCTGGAGTAACTGTAGTAAAAAATGATAAAAATGAATTGATTCCAACTAGGACTGTTACTAGTTGGCGTGTATGCATTGACTACAGAAAATTAAATTTAATGACAAGAAAAGATCATTTTCCTCTACCTTTTATGGACCAAATTTTGGAAAGAATTGCTGGGCATGAATTTTATTGCTTCTTAGATGGATATTCAGGGTATAATCAAATTGCAATTGCACTAGAAGATCAGGAAAAAACAACATTTACATGTCCTTTTGGAACGTTTGCATATCGTAGAATGCCATTTGGATTATGTAATGCCCCAGCAACATTCCAAAGATGTATGGTAAGTATTTTCAGTGACATGGTTGAACGTTTTCTTGAAGTTTTCATGGACGATTTCTCTGTCTTTGGAAATTCTTTTGATGATTGCTTAATAAACTTGGCTAAAGTCTTAGCTAGATGTGAGGAGAAAAATCTTGTCCTTAACTGGGAAAAATGTCATTTCATGGTAACTAAAGGAATTGTGTTAGGCCACATTCTTTCATCAAAAGGATTAGAAGTTGACAGGTCCAAAATTGATCTAATAGCCAACCTACCAACACCAAAATCAGTTAAAGATATTAGATCATTTCTAGGACATGCAGGTTTTTATAGAAGGTTCATAAAAAATTTTAGCACAATTTCAAGACCATTATGCAACCTTTTATTAAAAGATATAGTATTCGAGTGGAATGACTCTTGTGAAAAGGCTTTTGTAACACTCAAAGAAATGCTCACTTCTACACCTATTATGCAACCTCCTGATTGGACTCTACCTTTTGAAATTATGTGTGATGCTAGTGATTATGCTGTTGGAGCCGTGTTAGGACAGAGAAAAGATAAGAAACCTTATGTGATATATTATGCAAGTAAAACTCTTAATAGTGCTCAAATGAATTATTCCACTACTGAAAAAGAATTACTTGCTGTAGTATTTGCACTAGAAAAATTTAGATCTTATCTTGTTGGCTCATCTATTGTTGTTTATACTGATCATTCGGCTTTAAAATATCTACTAGCAAAGAAAGATGCAAAGCCAAGATTAATTAGGTGGATACTTTTACTTCAAGAATTTGATATAATAATCAAAGATAAAAAAGGAGTGGAAAATGTAGTGGCCGATCACTTATCCAGACTTACATGTGATGAATCTTTCGAGGTAAGCCCCATAAATGACTCTTTTCCCGATGAGCAATTATTCACCGTGTCTAAAGGTCCATGGTTTGCGGATCTTGCTAACTTTCTTGCGACAGGTCAAATTCCAATTCATTGGAATGCTCAAGATAAAAAGAAATTTTTTAGGGAAGTAAGAAATTTCTTTTGGGATGACCCATATCTTTTTAAGTATTGTCCTGATCAAATATTAAGAAGATGTGTACCAGATAATGAAATTCAAAGCATAATAAATTTTTCTCACTCTGAAGCCTGTGGGGGGCATTTTTCAACAAGAAAAACCGCTGCAAAAATTTTGCAGTGTGGATTTTATTGGCCAACACTTTTCAAGGACACATATGAATTTTGTAAATCTTGTGATCGATGTCAGAGATTAGGGGGCATAAGTCGTAGAAATATGATGCCATTAAATCCTATCCTAACTGTTGAAGTATTTGATTGTTGGGGAATTGATTTTATGGGTCCTTTTAATCCACCATCTTTTGGTTATCAATATATTTTGGTTGGAGTCGACTACGTTTCAAAATGGATTGAGGCAATCCCTTGCAAAAATAATGATCATAAAATTGTTTTAAAATTTTTAAAGGAAAATATTTTTTCAAGATTTGGAATGCCTCGTGCAATTATTAGTGATGGCGGTTCACACTTTTGTAACAAACCTTTTGAGAATTTAATGAAAAAATATGGAATCCATCATAAAGTGTCTACCCCATACCACCCAAACACTAGTGGGCAAGCTGAACTCGCTAACAGGGAAATAAAACATATCTTGGAGAAGACAGTCAACTCAAATCGAAAAGATTGGTCAATCAGGTTAGTAGATGCACTATGGGCTTATCGAACAGCATTCAAAACAATACTTGGTATGTCTCCTTACCGACTTGTCTTTGGTAAACCATGTCATTTACCTGTTGAAATAGAACATAAAGCTTTTTGGGCTATTAAAAGGTTTAATTTCAATTTAGAAAAAGCTAGTACTTTAAGAAAATTTCAACTAAATGAATTGGAGGAAATCAGAAATGATGCATATGACAATTCTAGAATTTACAAAGAAAAAATGAAAGTGTTTCATGACAAGCACATTGTCAGGAAAACTTTTGAAATAGGGCAAAAAGTTCTTCTATATAATTCTAGATTACATCTGTTTCCTGGAAAATTGCGCTCAAAATGGTCAGGACCCTTTATTATAAGAACTGTATTTTCAAATGGAGCGGTTGAAATTGAAAATCCAAAAACAGGTGATGTGTTTAAAGTGAATGGACAACGTCTAAAAGCATATCTTGGAAATTTTAGTAAGGAGATTGAGTCAGTATCTCTTACTGACCCGACTAGCAATATTATGTGAATTTTATTTTTCCGGTATAAATGGCGGATTCGGTACTCCGTGACTTCCAAGTCGGTATTTCAGTTACCCACTAAACTGATTTGTAAAAAAAAAACTTCGAAAAAGAAAAAAAAAATACATAAAATAAAATAAAAATTATAACACTCACTTTAACGGTAACAATGATGAGTGTATCTCCACCACTTATCCTACCAAACGGTCATGAACGGCTAGTTTTCAAAAAAAATTCAAAAAAAAAATTACTCTATAAATACCCAATTTTACTCCCATTTCTAAACACCCCTCTTCAAGTTATCATAAACTCAAACAAAATGAGTAAAATCTTTCTCTCCATCATCACTCTTGCCTACTTTGTCATGCTTGCTATTTGCTATTTCAATGAAGAAGAAGAGTTCGGTACTTTACCTTGGATTGTTGCGGCAATTGCAATGCAATTTATAATGTTAGCTTGGGGAGTAGCATTTTTGTAATTGTAATGTAATTTCTTATTGTTTAATAAATTTTTAATCTTTCATTTTGGAATAGGTCGACGAAATGGACACTATGGATGCGGCAATTGCCTCTTTAAATAAATGCTTTCCTTGCTTCATTAAAAAGGATTTGATTAAGATATATTATGCTCGATGTGAAAGATTGCGATTAATGAAGATTAAAGGAATACCACTCGATCTTCAATGGTTGATTGAAGCAAAGGTTAGAATTGGAGGTGAGTTACCTAATTCAATTGTTCCACGCGTGGTTGGTTTGGGTAAAAGTTCATTTTCTAAAAAACGAAGGGCTAAAAGAATGGGAGTTTGCTATAAATGTGCTAGATGGACGTGTAACACACGTTGTAAAAACATAGGAATGGCTTCCGATAATCGATTAAATAAAATAGATTTCATTATAAATGGACTGAGTAAGGGGTCAGTGGATAACCAATGGACCTCTGAGACGCATTATATTGGAATAGAGCAAAGAGCTTTAGTCGATTTAAGGATTGAATTAATAAAGGAATATGAACATTGTCTCGGGAATCTGACGTTAAAAGACCCTGTTTGCCAATTTCTAAGAAAATTGGATGGGAAGCATATCCTCGACTCATAGAAGGCGTTTAAGCCGTTTCTGGACGTAAAACCAGAGGAAGATGTGAGCCACAATCACAACTACTGTCCCCAAGTGGGACCTCAATCTCTTAACTTTCTTTTGACTTTTGTTTCATTTAACAGTATTTCTCGAATCGTATCAGGTACGTTTTTCATTTATCTTTGTCTATATAATTCAGTGTTCAGCTTATCACAACTCGTATCATCCTTTCGAAAGTCCAAATATGGCAACTTCATCTTCTAAAAAAATAACCTCTATTTGTGTGTTAGGGGGAGCTGGAAATGATCTTAATAAAGAATTTGCTCGAGAAGCAAACAAGCTAGGTGGTATACTAGCTCGGAGAAATATCAAACTAGTACACGGAGGAGGCACACTTGGTCTGGTAGGTAATGTTGCCTTGACAGCATCTTGGGGAGGATCTGAAGTTCAGGGAGTCGTTCACACAGGTATAAAAAGATTTAATCCTATTACAACTGGTAAGGAAATACAGATTTCATCCTTAATGGACAGAATGCCAAAATTGATAGAAATCTCTGATGCATTCATAGCCCTTCCAGGTGGTATTCTTACTTTGGAAGAAATATTTAACATTGTATGTTGGTCATGTTTAAGTATTCATTCAAAACCTGTAGGACTACTGAATATTAATGGTTATTATGATGGGTTACTAACTTTTTTGGATCATGTGAAGCAACAAGGTTTTATTGAAGAATCTGTACGTCAACTCTTTACAGCAGATTCAGATCCAGAACAATTAATAGAAAAACTCAATGCCTGTGAGATTAAAAGTTGCCCAATCACGTCTCAGGTAAACTGGTTAGGAACTCGACCCAGAATAAGTCAGGATGATTTAGATTTACATTTGTAAAAAAAATAAAAAAAAAATAAAAAAAATTAAAAAAAAAAATAAAAAAATGCATATATATATATATGTCTATTTGCGTATTTCAGGTTTATTGCTACAAATTTCTCTGTGGAATCAGGTAATCTCTTCTCTTTTACAATTCCGTCTATTCATCATTGAGGACAATGTGTTGTTTAAATTGGGGGGTGGGGATTAGTTGAGTTCATTTTAAAAAAATCCAAAAAAATAAAAAGTAAAAAAAAATATATATTAAAAACACTATAAAGATGGCAGAGTAAAGGGGGTAAGAAAATTAACCTTTTCTTTATACCTTTGAGACGCATCACAACCACGACTTTTTAAATTTACTGATGTCTTAATTTTAATACATGCGATTTAACAAACTTGGTACATTTTTTTTTTTTGGTTAAGTTCTTTTTTAAAAAAAAATCCAAAAAAATTAAAAAAAAAAAAGTAAAAAAAAAATATATTAAAAACACTATAAAGATGGCAGAGTAAAGGGGGTAAGAAAATTAACCTTTTCTTTATACCTTTGAGACGCATCACAACCACGACTTTTTAAATTTACTGATGTCTTAATTTTAATATATGCGATTTAACAAACTTGGTACATTTTTTTTTTATTTTGGTTAAGTACATTCTAATAGATGTTTATAAGTCATCCTCATTTCACACACACTGTGACAAAAGATTATGGACTATAATTGAATAATTCTACTAATTTTTCTATTTTACAAATGGTTGCAATTTTTTTGTTGAAAAAAAAAAATTATTTTAACAAGATTTACATTAGAAAACTGCAACTTTTGTTTAGTGGATATGAACCTACCCTGTGAGAATTTGTGCCTAAATAGCATGTTTGAGCATTCTTTTATGTGAGATACTCTGTCATGAATTATGTTCTTCAGAACTTGTTTTGAATCTGTATCAGTCACTTTGTATGCAGACATAAGAATGATGAAGGCAATTAAGACTTACCTTTCTTTTCCAATAAAACCTACCGAATTTTTCAATGCCTTAGTAAACCCTTTGAGCCTAAATAAAACCTTTTCTTTTACCACAAAATCATAATTATCAGTTCTCAAAGTGTGAATAAGGTGAATTATTCTTGTGAAGGTGTCAAAAAAAAAAAAAAAACAACAAAACAAAAAAAAAAGAAAAAAAAAAGAAAAAAAAAGTGATGTTTATCGGAATAATGATGAGGATGGCGAAGGACAGTATTGAAAAGATTTGAAAATGTGAATCAAAGCCTAAATATAATTCTTCATACAGTTGGTTGCAGACCACTTTGAGTCAAAATCCAGAGCCGATTTTCTTTATAACTTCACCCTAAGCCTCATTACAACCAAATAAAGTCCTTCTAACTTATGTTGCATGCATTGTTGATTGACTGACGGATGTATAACCAAGCCTATGATAGAAATATTCACGATATTGAGTCTGAGCGTAAACACTAGCAGCATTGAGAGATGTAAGGCGTGTGAAATCCACTAGCAAAAGTTGTTTATTCTAACAACTATCTTGTTAAAAACAAAAAAATATATATTTATTTTCATCATGAAAGTTGTTAACCATAGTAAAATATCAAGATAATAGAATTATGACGTGAACTCCATACCTTTTGATCACTTAACTTGAGCACAATAGGGGATGACTATCAAACTGTCTATCTAGATTGTATTGAGCATAAAATAGTTCTAAAATGCAATAGTTTGTTAATTTAGATATATTATAATCAAGAGTTGGTAAGATGCAAATAAAAGCATCATCACAAAAATTATGTTACGCTTTCATCACTAGAGACTAGTAATAAGCTGGTTGGGGAGTGTGATTAGCGTTTAAGTATGCATGTATTTTACCTATTTTGTGTATTATTTTGTGTACTATAATGTATTGTTTAGCGTATTTATATATAATTTCACACTTTCTAATTAGTTATAAGTATTTATGTTTTTTATTTAAATAAGAAGCATATGTATAATTCAACCTAACCATTATGTCTATTGTATATTGTTGAGGTCTTAAGTGGAGTTATATTTATCCAAATTTTATGATATTGAACACCTAAGACAATGTACTAAATACTTAAGACACTTTAGTGATCCAATTTTACATGTTTGGATTGTATTTGTACTCATAAGTGAAGACTCCAATTCTGTCCAATGTTTGGACTCAAAACACATTTTCGTATTTGCACAGTATCTGGAGCCTCACTAAACCAATTGAACCAATTCCAGTTGTATTTGATCACTAATTCGTTGCTCTACAACTTGTCTTCAGGGCTCAAGTGTCAAAAGTTCCGGCTTCAATGGTCAAAATGACAATCAATGCAGGGCTTCAAAATTCCGCCATCTCAGTACACATGTTGGGAAATAATTCACCATAATTCACAAAAAAGTCTAATTTACACAAGACCAAATCCATTGGTTAGCCAAGAAATTCATCAAGACACAGTAGAAATATTAAAGGCGTTGATTTTGTGCAAGCTGAGATATCTGTTTTTCAATAGACCACCATAAATTCGCGGAGAAAAACAATCCAGTTTTACCAACTCCACTATTATGGTCATAACTCACAATCTAGAGATCCAATTTTGGAGATCTTAGATTCCTTGGAAATCTAATCCAACGGCCTACAACTTTCATTCAGAAGTAAAGATGAAATTCAGAAGGCAAGAGCAATTAAATTACTGATGTTTACAGGCCACGTGAATTGGTTCCTAAAGTCTCCATGATTCACTATTTGGAGGCCTGTATAAAGAGCCCTTTAGCAACCCTTGAAGGCATCCCATTTTCCTTGTAATCCTTCTATCTTAGTCTAGTATCTCTCTTAGAAATATGAGTTCTTATTGTATTAGTATGAGTAGCTAAATATTTTACTAGAGTTAGGGATGAAGCTTTAGTAAAGTATTAGTAATGTTCTTGGTTATTCAATAAAGATTTTCAAAGTTTTAATCCTTTAGTCATTTGAAGAGTTTTTAAGAGAGGTTTTGATGTGTCATTACTTTGATTTGTTGTAGACTTATTGGCACAACAAATGCTTAGTTTTACATATCAACTATTGATTTTATAAACTTGCTCGAATTTCTAAAGGTACTTTTCAAAAGTATTATATGTGCTCAAAGTTATATCTTCCGATTGAAATCACTTGATTGTTAGATTTCGATTGAGTTATCAAAGATAACCAAGATCATAACTCTAGTATTTTTATCTAAAGTGGAATCCCGAAGCTCTAGTATTTTGTTACTTTATTTAAACCTTTCAACTAGATAATATCTTTTTCTTCCAAATCTCCCTGTGGTTCGACACTCGGTCTCCCGAGAAATTTTATTACTTGAAATCAACCTACACTTGGGTACGTAACTCTCAAGGAGCTATCAGCGGTCGCTATATTATATTTAATATATTTACGACAGCTTTAGGCGGTCGCTATTTAAATATTAACGACCGCTTTAGGCGGACACAATTAATTTTATATAATTATAATAATAAATTTGATTGGTATTTTACAACATTGTGCCTGCAAGGAGTTGAACTCGCGACCTCTGGACATCTCAGAAGTGGCTGTTCCACTCGGGCACTTGCTACTTTCGTTTATTTTTCTGCAGCTAATTGTATATAACTCCAAATTAAGTCACGTTTTTTTTAAAATCCATCAAATTAATTCATTTTCGTCTCTAATTTATTAATGTATATATATTTCAATAAAATTTTGTTAATGTTATAAATTTTATAATTTACATTTCTCTTTCTTTTTTTTTTATTCGTCTTTTTGCAATTAATAGTATATAATTCCAAATTGTTTCTCGTTTTTTTTAAAAAATTCATCAAATTAATCCCTTAATACTTAATATAAATATATATATATATATTTCAACCATAAAAATGTAATGTTATAAATTTAATAATTTACAATACCAAATTTTTTATTTGTTCATTTTTATTCAATTAATTGTATATAACACCAAATTAGCCACAAATTTTAATATTCTAAATTTACTACAATTTGATATCATAAAAAATAATTTTGATGTAAAACATAAAATTTTAAACATTCAAAATATATTAATAAAAAGTTAAAATACTTAATATTCAATTAAAAAAAATTATTCAGCACATAAATTAACTAGCCGTTAGAATTAAAATCGGGCACCCATCCTTCAAGATCCCCAAGATCCCCACCATCGGCACCCTCATTCCCACCCTCACTCCCACGATGAGACGCACCACCACCCGTACCGGCATTTGCCTCATCATCCGAGTCCTCCGAAAGTGGAATATTAGTAGCTTGAGAAACTTGAGTCAAACAAGTCTGCATCTTCCTTTCTTTTCTCTCTTGCTTGACCAACTTGTCCTTCAACTCGGTCACTTCCTGCTTGAGATTGACGTCAGGATGAGAGGACATAGAATATGATGATGAGGTCCGGCGGAGCGTCTGACGGGCAACCTTACTGTAAGCTCCCAACCCTAGTATCTTACCCCTATTGACTCCGGCCAAATCAACATAGAGGCGGTCCTCATCAATATGGGTAGGTGTAGGGTTCTCCAGAGTAGGTGCCGCTTGTGTCTGAGCCTCATCGAGAGCAGTTTTGTACTTGTTCTGAAATTAAACAAAATAAAATATTAATTTAAATTTAATAAAATAATTAAAATCTATTTAGAAGTACATTCTAATTAGATACTTACGTGAAGCTCGGTAGTGCGGGCATACGTGGATTTCCCAGTCTCATTCACTGGGTGAAGAATGGAAAGAGACTCGAAGAGTTTGGGCCTCCGTCCGTACGCTTTCTCCTTTAAGAATTAATTATAATAATTTAATTAAATATAATAATTAATTATAAATTAAATATAATAATTAATACTTACAAAGGCAAGCCCGTGCTCGTAGGATGTTCGGGAGCCACCGCGATGAATGACGACTCCTTCTCCGTTCGGATTGCTCATCGGATTTTCTTGCGCCTTACGAGCCCTCTCCTGGTGTGCTGGATCAGTCCAGTAACCCACCAATCCGTCCCAGATCGCCCGTCCATCACCGTCTTTCCCTAAGTCAACCGTCTTCCCATTAAGTATCCATGCTTTCTTCATCTTGGAGACGATTTCTTTCATCTTGCCCAGTGCTCTACTGCACCATAACTTCTCATCCCCTAGCGTTGTCTGCCGGATCCCAAAAGTACAATTTATGCAATTCCCAACAATTAATTACTCAAATATTAATAATTAATAAAAATATTAATTATTACACAAATATTAATATTTTTATACCTTAAACTCGTCAAACATCGCTCTCCTCGAGGCCTCAGGTACACCAGTCCACGATCCAACTCCATAAGGCCAAGTGACCTTCATATGCACGCCGTGACGAGCTCAGTGACCATGTGGCTCGGAAGCAAGCTGAATAAGTGTGGATAAAGTAGGCATTTCCACCAACGACCTTGCCTTGACCTTGACCACTGTTCTTAAGTTTGGTTTGCCTGAAGTCGGATACTTGCAATAATAAACCTGAGATGCTTGTGATGCAAAGATGAAGGGGTCATATGCAGCTGGATATTTTTTGCTGATGTTAATATCAACAATCTTGTAGTTTGCATCGACTCTCTTCCCTTCTCGACCCGGATCAAACCATTCACGGAAGAACAAAACAATTTTTCTTGGCCACCCTGGATATTCAACTTCAACCACCTCTTGCAACACACCATAGTAATCGACCGGTGCTTCGTTGAAGTTTCCACTGGTAACGCAAACACCGCTGTTTGAAGTGGCTTTTACTGAAGCATACGCAGCTGTGTGAAACTTAAAACCATTTGCATAGTACCCATTATAACAAGTCACTTGACGTAGTGGTTTTTTGCTCAAGGCTTCAAGATGTGGATTCTGAAGCTGATTACTTTGTCCCTACAAATATTAAATTATTACAAGATTAATAGTAATAACTTTGTGGCGAATATATAATATGAGGTAGTGACTACATACCATTTTTTGGAACCAAAACATGAATTTGTGGCGAACTACATCATACACCTCTACTTCTGTGATGTCTGGTAATTGTTCATGAGTTTGCTCACAAAACATCCTTACATATCAGAAACACTAGTATTAAAATACTAACATAACTTCAAAAAATTACTAAAAATATAAAACTCACTGTATGTATGGTTGAACCTCGGGCGTATTCATCAAAGCATACGAATGTATCGTCTCTTCTTCCCAGTCACTTTGGAAATACCGTTTGGTCCCCTTACCGAGTGGTCAACCAGCATGTAAGAATACCAACAGCATACCATCGAACTCACGAAGAGGATGATCTTCTGCGCGACCATCATAGTTGCGTGGCTCGGTTCTGATCCTTGTTTGAACTTGATCGCCGAAGTAATAAGAACAGAATGTACCAACCTCTTCAGTAAGATAAGCATTAACAATGGATGCTTCAATGTGTGCTGTATTTCCAATATTATGTTTCAAGTTGTGGAGATACATATAAATAGTAAATTCAATACTTAATGAACAATAAAATAACATAAAAATTAGAAAGAAACAAATAAATAAATAAATTTATACTTACCTCTCAAAAGGGTACATCCACCTATACTGCACTAGACCACCATGTAAAGCTTCATAAGGTAAATGAACAGGTAAATGCTCCATCAAGTCAAAGAAACTGGGTGGAAAAAGTTTTTCCAACTTGCACAATATAATAGGGATGTCTCTATCCAAACACTGCATGTCGTCCACTTTAATCATTGAGGCCATTAAGTCTTTGAAAAATAGACTCAATTCTGTGATGACACACCATACATGCTTCGGAAGTGAGTACCGAAAGGCAATCGGTAGCAACCGCTGCATAAACACATGACAGTCATGACTCTTCATCGGACCGATCTTCCCAGTTTCTGGCTCAAACGACCTACCCATGTTGGACACGTAATTGTCCGGAAAGCTCAGTTCCTTCACCCATTGAAATAATTTTTTCTTGTCTTCTCTGGAAATTTGGTAACATGCTTGTGGAAACTCACGTGGTCGTCGACCACTGGACAGAGTAGGACGAGAACAGAACTTACTTAACTCTTCTCTGGATTTTGCAGTATCTTTGGTCTTGCCTTCTGTATTCAAAATCGTGTGGAACAAGTTATCAAACACATTCTTCTCTATATGCATCACATCCAAGTTGTGTCTAATCAATAATTTACTCCAATAAGGCAAGTTCCAAAAGATGATCTTCTTCTTCCAACCTCCTCGAATTCGTTTATTGTGTTCCATTGCGTGCTCCTCAGTCGTTTTCCACAAGTCAGTTAATGTAACTTCTCTCAACAACGAATCACCTAACATAAAATGCGTATTGTTAAACAAAATACATCAAACTCTTAGAATAATTAAGTACTGGTTAAAATATAAATAATGTATAAATACATGTTCGAACTCGTGGCCTTGGACGCTTTACAGGAGGTTTACCCTTTAGAAAATTCTTTTTGTCCCTCCGAAAGGCATGATCATCACATAGAAACTTCTTGTGGTTGTCGAACCATGATATCTTTTTACTCTTTGGAAGATAAAATGCCTCAAACTCATCCATGCAGTACAGGCACGCTAGTCTTCCAGCTGTCGACCACCCAGTTAACATAGAATATGCTGGAAAGTCGTTGATGGTCCATAAAACAGCAGCCCGTAACGTGAAGTTCACCTTTCGGTACACGTCGTACGTCTCTACTCCCAAATGCCACAAATATAACAACTCTTTAATCAACGGCTGAAGGTAGACATCCAGTTTATGCTTCGGGTTATGAGGACCAGGCACCAACACAGTGAGAAATATGTGTTGAGGCTTCATGCACAACCAAGGGGGTAGATTGTACGGAGTCAACAAAACAGGCCACAAAGAATACTTCTTCCCGTGCATACCGAATGGAGCAAATCCGTCTGTGCACAAACCAAGTCTCACATTTCGCTACTCACTCGCAAAATTTGGGAACTCTCTATCAAGATGTCTCCACGCATTAGAGTCTGCAGGATGACGTATCTCTCCGGAATTCTTATTAGAACACTCCTCAGCATGCCATGTCATGTCTTTTGCAGTGGCACTCGACTGATATAACCTCTCTAGACGAGGAGTGATGGGAAGATAATACATCGACTTGAAAGCTGTCTTTTTCCTACGATCAGAGGGTTTGAACCTAGGGTGGTTGCACATCCTGCACTGATTAATGCTCTCGTCGTCGCCCCAAAACAGCATGCAATCATTGGTACAACAATCAATCTTCTCAAACGGTAAACTCATATCCTTCAACAGCCTCTTACTTTGATAGAAATTTTCTGGCGATGTGTTCTCTTTAGGTAGGGCCCGTTTAAACAACTTTGTGAATTGATTGTAGTCTTTCTGACTCACTTTGCCTTCAGTTTTGATGGACAACATCTGAGCGTTGAATGACAACTGAGTCTCAGTATCACAACCAGGAAATAATTTTTTATCGACAGATTTGAGCATCTCGAAAAATTTCTTTGAACGGGGATTTGGTTCCTCCTCCATGGCTGTGTGGTGAACACCCAAACCAGACTCATCAATCATCATATGATACCGTTGGAATTCATCTAGCTCATCCAATGGTGTAGACGGGTCGCAGCTCGAACCACCAATCTCAAATCTCTCACCACCACAACTACTCAACTGATCATAGAAGGCAATCACTGTTTCCAAATTATAATTCCACCTGTCTTCGCCATGTCCGGTCCAATTATAATAAAGTGGAGCAAAATCGAACCTCACAAGATGAGCTTTAACCTCATCTATGCTAAAAAATCTTCTGTTACTACACTTTCTGTCTGAACAAGGACATCTAATCCTACCACAACTATCCATGCAATTTGGTTTACTACAGGTAAACGTAATAAACTCATCAAGTTTCTCGCAAAATTCATAATTCATATTTCCTTGTATCAAACGAGGCATTTCATACATCCAACGACGATCAGGGAGTTCCATCTGATACAAATTAAAAATAAATCACATATAAATTATAAAAAAATTCGGCAGAGTTTCGACTATAAACAAACATATCCAATTTTTTTAAACAAAAAATCAACTATAATCAATTACAATAATTATTCACATTATCAATTCTAATACATGAATATTATAAATTCTAAAATTTAATTAGTCACATGAAGAACACTTATATATAAAACATATATAATACAAAAAATTTAAAATTAAACGGTAAAATTGTAAAAACGTACGGTGAATTAGAAGCAACGAGCACAATATAATAATAGACCTCCACAATTGCCACAAACAAATTGAAACAATGCTCGTTTGAATTTGGGAGATTTTTTGGGGTGGGAGTGGGTTTTTTCCCCGAAAAAACTGAAGAAAATAGAAGCTGATTCTGTTCTATAATCGTGTTTTAGCGACTGCCGTTTTTAAATTAGCGACCGCTATAACGGTCGCAAAATTGTAAAATTAAATGGGAGCCAACTACCCTAAACCGGATACTACTTTAGCGACCGCTTTCGCGGTCGCAAAATTAATGTTTATATTTGCGGTTTGTTTTTTGAATATTTGCGACCGCCAAAAAGCGGTCGCTAATATTCAAAAAACAAACGGTTCTACTTTTTCGGGTTGCCATGTACGGGTTTAAATTTTAGCAATCGAATTTCTGTTAGCGACCGCTACTTTGCGGTCGCAAATTACTTTACTAATATGTTTGCGACCGCTTTTGGCGGTCGCAAAATGTTAAATTGATTTAGCGGTCGCTATTTTTCCAAACTTTACCAAAACACCATGGCGGTCGCAAAAGTGGTCGCTATTTGACATTTTAGCGACCGCTTTATTGGCGGTCGCTAAAATGCGGTCGCTAAAAGCCGCATTTTTTGTAGTGTATATTAACAATATAAAAATAAAAGTATTTTTTAAATAATAAATGAAATATTTTAAAAAATTAAAATAAAATATTTAAATTTATCTACAATTACTCTAAATCTAAAAGTTATTCATTTTAGAAAAAATGTACACATATATAATCTTAAATTTTTTAATATATTTTAAATTATACACACTTCTTCGTCGAATAATTTTTGCACTTTTTTAAAAAAAAATCTGAGAAATTTAAAAAAGTTTGAAATATATCCCTAAATATTCTTCACATTTTTTTTTATTTCTCCTCACAAATTAAAAAAAAAGTGTGAGCACTATTTCGAGACGGAGAAAGTACAATAGTTATGTAATTTTGAATCATGAATTTTGTAAGAGATTTTACAATTTTAAGAAATATATATAATTTTTATATTTTAAAAAATATAAGAATAATGTATATGAATATATATAAATTTAAAATTTATTAATATTTTTAGTATAGTTTACTATATTTTTTTTTTTAGAGAGAATATGTATAAATTTGAATTTATTTTCATATTTTATGTTTTTATTTTATTAATTAATTTATATTCTTTAAACTTATTTTTAGGTTTAAAATATAATAAAATATTTTCATTTCAAAATTAAAATGAATATTTATTTAGAAGTTTTTATAGTATTTATTTAATTAATTATGTATTTTTAAAACTTTATTATATTTATTAGTATTTAATGATATGTATGCTTACTAGGATAATAATTATTTAATTATTTGTACACATCAACATTCGGGCAAGAGGCAAACTGCCCGAAGTTTGAATTGCAAAAAAAAGTAAAGCTGGTGATTTATTTTGCCAATATTTAAAAGTTTAGATTAAACTGCAAATTTTCAAAAGGTGGTGATTTAATATGCAATTAAGCCTAATATTTATGTGTATAAATATAAATGACATGAAGTAAAATTAATTTAGAGATATTTGTCGGATATATATATATATATATATATATATATATATATATATATATAAAGAGTGGAAAGATAGTGGAATAATTTTAATTTTTTGACATGGAAAAAATAAAAACAAAAATATGAAAGGGATGCATGATTTTTTTTATTTTTTTATTTTACAAATGGAAAAACAAAATAAGCACGGAACTATACGGAAGGGATATAATCAATGTATTTCAACACTTGTGCAGATGAAAATATTTACTTGTGTATCATTGTATGGTTCCTCGAAATGCATAAAATAAAAAATCTCATTACTTTTAGATTTTATTTCATATATCGTTTAATCAACAGAATAGATTTATTGTTTAAAGAAAAACTTAAATTTTGCAATTAACAAAATAAAATATTTAATATGCTTAATAAAATAATATATATATATATATATATATATATATATGTGTGTGTGTGTATGTGTGTGTGTGTGTTTATAATATAATAGCTTGTTATAAATCATAATAAATTATATTATATGCACATTTATTTAAACACTTAGTAGTTTTTTTTTTATGACTTTATATTCAAATTTAGAGGTTGAATATTGTATTTGTTGATGGGCGAGCTACCCGAGGCAGAGAGGTGGATCAGGAGGCCCAACACCTGGGAGGTCGCCCATGAGCTCGCCAGGGTGCCGAACGCATCTCCGACAACCAGGGTGCCGACCTCCGAGACATCACTCGTTATATAACGCCGAGAGTACCAAGGCGTCAGAGCTCGCCTAAGTGTTGACATCAGAGCTCGCCCATGAGCTCGCCTATTAGTCATTAGGACCCCGATGGTGCGCTCTTTTTCCATCCGACCGGTTTATCCACAAGGGTGGTTTACGGCGAGGTTTTTAATGAGTCACATCTAGTCTAAGGCATAGTAGTAGGACGAGGCACAACATAGGGAGCAGTGTAAGGGACCAGGACGAGGGTTACGGACCCTCGTCAACACCGGAAGCCATATAGGCTCGTAAGGTACCGTCTCACACTAGCACACCTATAAATAAGACCCCTCTTGTAATTATTGGACAATTCTCACAATACACACAATCAATACAATCCTTACTACAATATTTTTCTCTCTAAATTCTCTACTCTCCCTCCCCATATTATATCCAAGGACACAAATCATAAGATTATTGTTTGGTAGAATTAACCCGATATAAAGCGACATAAACGAACACGATTAAGAAATTCTATCAACAATATTAACATGTAATAATCTCTAATAATAACATGCAAGATCTTATATGCATCATAAAATTCGTATAAGTTAAGTTTATTTTTAAATAATTGGATTACTTTCGCTAAATAGTTAGTGTTATTTATGCTAAATAGTTATATCATTTTCGGTGACTTGAGACTATTTTAATTAAATTTGAATTGTTATGGGACCAAATCAAAAAAGTAAAAAAGTTATGAGAAGATTTTGGTATTAATCCCTATATATCCAATCATAACGATTCAGTATAAATAATTTTAATTATTTAATAAAAATAATCTAAACTGTTTAAAAATACATTTGAATTATATAATTACCTAATGCACACTTACTCATATAATATATATGAATAAAAAATATTATAATAAACAATTTAAGATTTTTTCAAAAAAATAAACAATTATATGAATATCTGGCAAAAAAAATTAAATTAGGAATTTGCATTGTCCAATTAGTGCATTTTTTAGTCTACTTTTTCCTTCGGTTGATTCATTCACAAAACATATATTTATATAGTGTAAGTCTCTTACATATTAAATATACCTTACAATTTAAATATATTTTTATAAAATTATTTATATTATTACTAAAAAAATCACCTTATAAAGTATTAGTTCATATGAAAGAAAATATTAATTTCCTAAAAAAAGTTTAAGTATATATTAGTAAATAAGCTGAAATGTTGTAACTTCATCACCTAGAGCAGGCATTCTTTGAACTCGATCTTATGTAAATAATTTTTAAAGTGTGACTATTATATTTAATCACTAATATTATATTTTAGATATAAATAATTAATAGTACTAATATATTTAAATTATTTTTGATGACAATGCAGAATTAATTATTATTTTAAGAAAGATTGATCAGTCTTTTGATTAAAGTTGCTAACAAATTTTAAATAGAAATTTTACTTATAATAATTCATATATTTAAACTAAATTACAATTTGAGAAAAGATTAAAACTTTGGCTCAGGATATATGCACCAACGTGTGTTTGTAGAACACACATTTTATTATTTTATTTGTTTAAATTATATATAAAATATAAAAAATACCCTCCTCACTCTCTCTTTTGAAAAAAAATACATCCACCCTTTAATTATCGGGAAAAATCTTTGGGAAAGCACAAAAAAATATTTTTAAATACCAGAAAAATGTTTTTTTAATTATTGAATTTAAATGGTATTTTTTCAAAAAAAATTCAGAAAAATGGGATTGAGAACAAAAAAGAAGTAGCAAAGTTTGTTTGACCGGTGAAATTCTCGATTCTCTCGAAAAATAAAAAATTAAAAAACTAGAAAAATGTGAAAGAAAGGAAAAAAAAGTAGCAAAGGAGAAAACAAAATTTCGACTATTTTAACAAATAACCCAGTCAATTTCTTTTCGATAACATTTTTTAGGGAAAGTATAAATTTTTCGAATGAAATAAAATAAAAAAAGAAGGCATAAATCAGAAAATAAATGGAACAAATTTTTTATAACAATCTTTGAAAGAAAGCTAAATGAAAAACTGAAAAATTGTATAAAAAACAATACAAAATAAAGATCTGAACTTTGATACCAAAATTAGAATTGAGAGAAAAGAAGAAGAGCAAGTTGAGGTTATGGAAGGAGTAATAAAATTTTCATTATTCTTCTTACCTATTTTATTTGTATTCTTTTAAATTTATGATGACAAAGGGATGAATAAATCAATGGAAATGGAATTTGCATGTGTAATAATAAAATGGTGGTTGGCTTCTCACAGAAAAAAAAAAAAAGAAAAATGAGAGCAAGAGGATGAGAAAAATGAACTATGGAAGAAGTAAAAGTGTGAAGAAGGAGAAAAGAGAGAGGGAGAAATGGATGTGAGAAGAGGGGGGAGAGAGAGGGAGAAAAAAGAGAGGGAGGTGGTGCAGAAGAGAAGAGAAAGAAATTAGAGTTTCTAAATAGAGATAAAAATGATAATTTATAGTCTGTGTAATAATCATACGATGAGTGTATACATTTTGTGTGTGTACTATTAACTCATGTGGGTGCATATAACCTGGGCCTAAAATTTTATTTGCAATTAATCCTAAATTAAATATAAATAAATTCCGATAATGGGCCAGGGTGGTGAGTGCAGGCAGTCGCTTATTTTGAAGGCAAAATTGATTTGTATTACTACCAAAACTGCACAAACATTGAACACCCAAAACAAGAGATAATCGACTAAGAAAAATAATACTATATATATAGTTACAACCAAAAAGGAAGAATATTGAAGTAGGCATCCATCATGAGGTTTTTAGCAGTGAAGCTAAGCCATTGTTTTTATCTTGTGTCGCTCGCACAGCCTCGACCCGTTTTGCGCCCACCACTTCTCCGCTTCCTCCTCTGTGAAATGTTTCCGACTGTAACAATCACTGAAAAGTTAAAATCTACGATGCTGTTTTCCCGAACTTATAAGCTCTTTATAGCAGCTTATAAAATAACTTATAAGTTCTTTCAAATTATAAGTTGTCTTAAGTGTCTGTTTTGAAACACTTAAAACAGTTTCTACAATAGTTTTTTTTCAGAATTCTCTCTCACAGCTTTTTCTCAAAAGCCGTTTTGTAGAGTTTTAAAATAGGCACTGAAGAGTTACAAAATAGGCACAAAAGAGCTTATAAGCTTCTTTAAAGTGTTTAGTAAAATAAAATGTTAGACAGCTTAAAAGATCTTAAAATAAACTATTTGCAACTTATAAGCTGTAAAAAAAATAAGATAAATTTTTTTAACTTATTCTTCTCACCACATCCATCCCCGCCGCCAATACCCAATTTCTATCTCAACATAAAAAATTATAAAATATTTATTTTCTATTAAAAATTAAGTTTTAAAATAATTTAACTTATAAGTTGTATTAGTCAAACACTTCAACAACTTATAAGCTATTTAAAAATATTACTCCCACCGTCCCACTATAAGTTGCTCATGTTGCCATTTTCGTCCGTCCCACTATATGTTGCTAATTGTTTTTTTACTTTTTTTGGAAACTACTATTCACTTCTCTTTATTATTATTTTCAAAAAATTTTACACTATTTTCATTACTTTTTCACTTTTTTCCATCACATTACTTATATTTTTTCACCTTTTCCATCATATCACTTATACTTTTTCACTTTTACCTTAATTCGTGTGCCCAAAAGCAACGAGCAACTTATAGCGGGACGGAGGGAGTATCTTATAAGGTTTTAAAATTACTTATAGATTACAAAATAAGTTTTACTGAACACCCTCTGAACACATTACCTGAAGCGAACTCGTCTTAGTTCATTGAAACCGTTGGACAAGGAGACAAGGGTTATGTACACACCAGGCTCGTCTTGTATCGTGCGTTCTATTTTCTGTGTTTGTGTTTTAGCTCCATTAGATAGTGGTGGAGCAGTTGAATTGTCACTAGACTCGCTCTCTGGGCAGCTCCTACTGGATGCACAATTAGTACTGTTGCTAGTTTGCTCATTAGGATCCGACGGAACTTGTTCCTCTGGTATTCTTTCGCTCATCTCTTTTATCTGCAAACGATTAGAATCCTCGATTACATACGCCCTTTCTGATTAATAAATCACCACCTCCCAGTAAGAGTCAAATGGAATCCAATTAGCAAGAATGGCATATATATGAAATGCATATTATGTTGAACAAGAAATCATATCTCTGACTCAGTAAGGTATGCTTCAGAACTATATTTGGAAAATGAAGACGAAAAGGGACCTAGCGCCTTCCATATGCGTAATTATGATAACGTGAAAGCACACTTCATGCAACGAACAATAGAATGATGAAGGAACTTACTAAATGACTTATTTATGGGTATCAGCATCTGGAAAAAGCTTCTAAGAAACAGAAACGGAGATTATTAATGTAACTGTATTAATCTGATTTCTTTCCAATTGAGCCATTATAGAAAATGTGTCGTAAAAAATGTCCAATTTGTTTCGTGAACCCTCGCACAATGATCTCCGACTGAAATTATATCTCCTCTGGTCAATGCACATGTATTTAAGTAGTAATATAAGGGAGCAACGAACCTGAGCAGTCAACGACTTGATCACTTCTTTCGCAGCTTTGCTTTTCTCAGATTCATCAGCTGCTCGTGCAGTCATCTCCTTCAGTTGCTTTGTTTTTCTATCCAATTCAGCTTCCAGAATTTGGGATTTGCTCGTAAGCCTTTCTACCTAAAAACAAATCAAACCCGAATTTGACCAAGGAAAAGATATTGTGAACGGTTATATATTTAACCTCGTGTAAAAAGAGGTTTGATAATTCCGAGTAGAGCAAACTTGCGATTGTTGTTTACAAATGCAAAGAGGCTTACCTGTGCCCTTAAACTTTTGACCTCCAGACTTAAGCTATCATTGCTAGTGATCCTTGTATCCTCTGTAGTTCCTTCTGGTGTCCCAAATGGGAGGGACGAAGTCGGTGATGGGGTTGAGGACCTCCAAGGGCTTTTCCCCAGTACTGGAGATGTTGAATGAGAAATTACAGTAGAATCAGGAACAGAAATCGAAAGAGGACTCTGCAAAGATCCAAACGGGCTAGTTGGCGATTTAGAGCAAGTGCTGGGCCTCTGAATGTTTCCATTCTGAAGAGGAAATACACGATTATCAGTTGATTCGGATTTTCCACTGAATGTGGAAATTCTACCAATCTTGAATGAATCAGCAAATGATAGTCTGGAAATGTTTCCTTTTTCGATCACTTCACTGGGCTTATATAGTGAACCTCCACTTTTAACAAGAGGAATTCGAACAGATGCAGAATCTGCAGACTTCTGTAATTTTGCAAAACAATCATCACAAACACGATATGGCTTGTTTATACTAGGGGCTAAGGCGGCCTTAAGCGACTTCATACTGCTACACGCTTTGCAGAAACCGAGTCCACAGTTGTAACAGTTGTGACGTTTTCGCATGAAATTGAAAGGATTTTGGCAACCAGAGCACACAGAATTGTCAGCACTAGATATCCATTTATGAAGACATATAACAGCAGTAAAATTTGAACCGCAGGCTATGCTCTTCACTTGCTTCTCCTTCAAAAAACTCACAAGTGTAGGTGTTGCCCGGTCTTCATTATCACCGTGTCCGAGCTGCCCATTTCCGCCCTTACCCCACGTATAAACTTCTGCTTTCGAAGTCAAAACAGCAACATGATGGGACCCACAAGCGATCTCTTCCACACAACTATCAGCAATGCCGTCCATTACACAAATTGGGGCCCCGGAATTTCCATTTCCCATGGTGTATACTTTTCCTGAAGTAGTCAGAGCAACAGTCAGGTTGTTCCCACAGGCTACCCGAGAAAAGTTACTGTCGACTAAAGAAGAAATGCATTCGGGAAATAGTCTCGATTTAGTGTCACCGTGCCCAAGCTGTCCTTTTGCTCCATCGCCCCACGTGTAAACCTTTCCAGCTAATGATCCTCGTCCCAAATTAGACGACCCAGGAGTCGATTCAACGACTGCTGCAGTGTGCCATACACCACAAGCAACGGTCACCGTCTGTGATCCATTTAAAGCTTCCACTTCTCTTGGAATAGCCACACTACTACAATCTCCATGTCCTAGTGCACCAAAAGTCCCGTCTCCAAACGTAAACAGCTGCCCGTCAGATGTCAACAGGGCCGTATGCCACGGCCCACAAGAGACGGACGCCACTTGTAAGCCCAAGATTGGCCCACCGACCTTTTTAGGGACCCAGTGACTGGCCTCACTTCCATGCCCAAGCAAGATACAAGAACCATCACCCCAAGTGTACAGATCACCAGAAAGGGAAACAGCACAAGTATGATAATCCCCACATGCAACCATTTCAATGCTCGTTCCACTAAGAGTTTCGACAAGCTTTGGGTGGAAAAAGTCTGCTTCTACTCCGTGCCCCAGCCTCCCACCAGATTCTTCACCCCAGCTGTATATTTCCCCTTGTTTAGTGACTAAAACGGCATGTTTTCTCCCACAAGCAATATTATGGACATCTAGCACCCCTATTGACTCCAAAGCCTTGGGCACCAGGGCATCAATCTTCTTATTAGATGATTTATCGACTTTAATCAGACCACCCCCCATCACACCCCCACCAGTGCCTTCTCCCCATATGAAAACGTCACCCAAGTTATCAGAATCCTCGTTACAGGAGCCTTGACTCGATGAACTTAAAGCACTGGAGAGGCTCACTCTCATTGTTTCAGCACCAGAGTTTCGGGCATTTAAGTTTTCTGCTGACTGTAGAGTGGGACCACACTGAACTGAATCAGCTAGTTGAGGATTCTTGATAGACGGGGCGGTGTATGACAAAACGTCGGAAAAAACTTTTCCCAATCTTCCATGAGAAGTATTTTCTGATCGTTGTGCATCTCCGTGATCCTGAGCAAACTGATTGGTTGGATGAAAATGGAGAGGAGTTAGATAAGGAAAACAAATTGTATAAATATTTGCTCCAAGCATATTACTTATTAGGAACGTGATAAGATGGTGAAACTCACAAATGAACTTGATCTGGAAACCCTACTACAACTACGAGGACTATCTGATGACACAGTATCACTCTTTGATTCATTTCTTGTCTTCCTGTAGCTACCACGTGCAATTAGAGCTTTTAAACCAACAAACCAGACCTCTGCTTCGTCCTTATCTTTACATATCTGTAGAAATTCTATATACTGAGAACTAACCATATTTAACTAACATCTATTTAAATAATTATCCAAATTGATACGGTCGTGCTTTCAGAAGTCAAGTGATGCATGGATGACATGTCTTTAGAGAACCGCTAAGAAATCATCATCGTCATGCATGGTTGAGATTTAACAAGTGAAAAATTAGAAACTCACCAAATCCAAGGACCTGTCATTATATATAAGAGAAAATGATTGGTATTCCTTTTCGGGCCGAGGATATCGCTGAAATATCGCCTGATAGGAGACAAAGGAAAGATAACAGTCAAATGCTACGAACGTCATTGCCAAGTTGGAAAAAAATAATTGCATTTAATGAGATTCAATATGGAATACTACTAGGAAAAATTTACTGCTTCTTGATAAAATCATCTAGCAAGCCTCACTTTTAGGCATTAAAGATATAAAAGACGAGTCTAAATCACTTTATTCATAAGAAGCTATCTAAAAATAATTACAGAAATTATTATAGTAAAGATTAATTAACCCATTAAATAGGATATACACGTTCTTTTGTCTGAAGTAGAGGATCTCTTTGTATTGGGACAAATAAAATTATTCCCATTAGCAGGAGTGATCAAATAGAAATCCATATATTAAAGAATAAATGCAAGAAACAACAAATTTCCTCCCAAGACTGGCAAAGTGGCAAGAAGTTCCAACAGAATTTTGATTCAATTAAACAAATAATCTTCTACACTTGAAATGATAGAAAAGATATGCAAGTTACAGAAACATCTCCTCGTATGGAGAGAAAATCATTGATCATACTCACAGTCCTCTGTCCAGGAATTATCCTGGAAACTTGACGTAGTTCGAGCTGTTTCTCGTCTTTTCCGTAGTACCATATCAAGGTAGATTCATCCTGAAAGGCACAATGAAAAAAGATAATTATAGATCAGATGCCAATGAAATCATCAAGATACTCCCAAGTCCCAACCCAGAGCATCATATTTGTTAAATTTGTAATGAGTAACAGCTTAGGGTGTGTTTACTTTGGGAGATAATGTTTCGGGTAATCCATCCAGTCCAACCCGGGTTAAACCCCTATTATTCACCCAAAATAAACCCATGGATTTGGGCGGTTTAAATAAACTTGAGTACTGTTCATGACTTCACCCTCGTTTCAGTATCTCTTTCTTCTTATCCTGACACTAAACATTAAAGTAAACACTCACTTAGGTTATCCTATGATATCCTTCACCGGACAAGTAAACACAACATTGATGGATAATAAATGATTACATAAAATGCAATTCAGAATCCCCCTTGATTGTATATACTGCTGAGATTATCAATAAAGGGCCGTATGCCCTATCAAGAGTTAATAAGCCATGGAGAACAACTTACAGCAGAAAGTCGAAATGGACAAAACTTTGGCTTCCCTCTCCGCCCATACTTCAGCAAGTGAGCCCCTTTCTTGAGGGCAGTAATGGCCTAAATGCAAAAATATAATCACCCCATAAACTTCCTTAAGGATTAAAATATTACATCAAGTAAACATAATTGAAAAAATGCTTATAATAAAAACAGAGTATACCTGTTCAATGTCTCGTTCAATGAAACTCGGCCTCTGCAGATCAGCCATTCACGTTCCAACGTAGCTATGTCCAAAAGCCCACCAATTGAACCAAAACCCATTTGAATTATCAAAGAATAACGTGCTATCCCTCCTATTCTGCTCCATGTGAATTCAATTTCTTCATACCCACTCAAAGAAGCAAAAGAGGCCCTGAAAACCAAACCTCCCACTTGTTTGATTGAGAGGAAACGCAGCCCTCTTACACGTTCATCGATGACTCAGTATATCAGTGTCCAGAAAAACCAGAAACAGCTGCGCTATTTATCAAGGTCAAATCTTGAACCCTAAAGAAGTCTGTTCTTGATTCTAATTTGCTCTCATGCACAAGAATCCACAAATTCTTGCAAATGGCCGTGGAAAGAGGGCAATTTGGTTCCAACAGATTCTTGAAAATGGTGAATTTGGTGATGGCGTTATGAACAAACAAAAAAGTCAAGCTTTTCTTCTTTCTTTCTTTCTTTTTTGTTCTATGAGCTCAAAATCTAAACAAGGGACAGAAAGAGAGAACGAAATCTTCCGGAAACAGATAATTTGTTGTTGAAATCACAAGGGTTTTTTGTGAAGGAATTATGGGATTTGGGGAAGGGGTTGAATTTTCAGGGCGAGTCCCCTCAGACGTGCATACCTTCTGTAGGTCTCTCTCTCTCTCTCTCTCTCTGCGTTTCGATTTCTTTCTCAACAATTCCTATTATTCCGGGAAATTGCCATGTCATCAACTGCAATTCAGTTTTGTATCTCGGATTGACATGGGGATTTTAATGATTGAGATGGCTTCGCTTTTGTCATTTTCATGGCTTCTTTTTATTTCTTTTACAAATAAAGCCAACAAAGCAATGCATTAGTCCAAGGATAAATTAGATAATTGCAACTTTTCTTTTTTATTTCTAGTGTAGGTCATCCCCTGTCTTCGCTTTAGAGTGGCCCTCCTAGATCAAATGATTCAATTATTATGACCATCAATTTACATTTTTTTGCTTTAAAGGTATAATTTTTATTTATTTATTTATTTTTATATCTTAATACCAAAATATTATTTAAAAGTTACACATGATTGATTTTATATAAAAATAAAATTTATATTTAATATAATTATTTTTAAACTCGATTAATATGTGTGTATGTATATAATTGAATGATTATTATACATATACATGTTATATAAATAAATTGATTACTCCAATTAATATAATATAGTTTTATATAATATTGACGTTTAAATCTATATTATTAATAGAATTATTTTTTACTAAATATTTTTTGTTTAAAAAATGATAATTTTAAATTTAAAATTGATAAAATTAAATAGATAAAAAATATTTATTGATGTTCCATTTGAGCTAACAGTCAATGTTTTTCACAAGATGTAATTAGATGAATACATGCATATAAAAATAAAAAAATATTTTTTAAGTATTTTATGTAAATTTGACAATCAAATTTCTTCATAAAATGCAATTTGAAGAATGAATGCATATAAAAAAGAAAAAAAATCAACTAAAGACGGGTTCTAATTGTGGATATACATTAGTTCCATAAAAAGTAAAAAGATGGATAAATGGGTAAGTGAATAAATAAGTTTAGATAAGATTTATATATATATATATATATGTTGACAAGGCGAACTACCTAAGGATAATCACAAAATTATCTCAAGGCTAAGGAGGTCGCCCGCTCGTGCAAGAGCCGAATCGCCAGCCCTGACCAAGGCCAACACGAAGGAGCTCGCCGAGGTGGGCGAGGACCTCGCCCAAGCTCCCAGCAGGCCGAGGTCGAAGGCCAGAGGTATCGGAGAAGGAGAGTACGAGCGAGCTACCCCTCTCGAGAGGGAGCTCGCCCCTGCCCAGAGGGGATCTCGCCGAGGTCCATCATTGCATAACCCCCAGAAATGGCACAAAGCAATGGAGCTCGCCGGGTAGCTCGCCAAACCCGAAGAACTCAACCGGCGGGTATATAGATAGGATATGTACGTGTAGTAGGAGAAGACAGGGAAAAGGGCGCTTTGTGAGGGATCAAGGCGAAGGTTACGGACCTTCGCCAACACCGGAAGCCAAGTGAGCTCGTAAGGTGCTACCTCACACTCGCGCACCTATAAATAAGTCTCTCTTGTAACTATTACAGAATAATTCAATACAATACAATTTCCCACTTTCTCTCTCTAAACTCTCCACTTTCTCTCTCTCTATCTTACCCTCTCAAGAACACTAAGAGCACAAATCTTAATTTATTGTTTGGTAGAATTAATATGACATAATAGCCACATAAACAAACACGATTAGTAAATTCTATCAACAATTTGGCGCTAGAGGAAGGGCCATTGAACCAAAAATTTGAGAGTAAAAATTAGGGTTTGTTGAAGGTTTGAAGATTTGAAGGTGTTCTTGACAAAACTCAAGAACACTTGGATATACACACATATTTTCGTCCCTTGAACGAAAACCCGGATTTTCTGGTAAAAACCCAAATTTTCGGATCCATAGTTTACGCCCGGAAAAAGTTTTCAAACGCACACGTGTACACGAATAAACTGAATTTTGGATAATTCATTGCACGTAACGCTAGACGAAAACCCGCCAAAAATCATCCTGGCAGGAGACCGCGACCTCGGCGACCTCGGCGAGCTACCCCCTGCAAAACCCTAAAATGACTAAGGAGCAGACCTCCACGAACACCCGGAGGTGGAAGGAGGCCGCCCGGGACCAGGTCGAAGGGGAGACCTCACGCCGAGCTCCCCCGAAGAGCAACGCTCCACGACCTCCGCGAGTTGTGGTGACTCAGGAGGACTTAAACCCCGCCCTAAGGGACCTCGCCAACGACCCCGACGAGCTCCAACGTACAATTGCAACCTTGCAAAGGTTGCAACAAAGACAGCTCGACGAGCTCGCCCTGGTACCTCAGTGAGCTCCAGCCACCGAGGCCAGGGAACAGGCGAGGCCCATCCAGGGCACCCAGACCCGGAGGGAGTACAACAACCTCCCCACCGAGCAGGAGGCGAGCTCGGCCCAAGCTCGCCAGCACCGAGAGAGAGCTGGGAAGGTCAAGGTGGTGGAGGAGCCCACCCCGCACACTGGGCGAGCTTCGACCTACACCGAGGCATCCGCCACGCACCAATAACAAATGAGGGAGGTCCTCCAGGGCAGGCTAGGGCCCAGGTGAGGGGAGAATGAACGAACAGCCGCCCCTGTCACATCCCACGGGGGAGATTCAGACCTGCAGCTGAGCAGGTCCGCCCACGACCGACTGAGAAGGCCCACGACCGATAGGTTGGGTTCCCACGGCGGGCGCCAATTCCAACCCGCCACGGAGAGGTCACCCCAGAGTGAGGTACCTCGGGGACGTGCGTCCACGAGACGCACAATCTTCGAGCAACCTCCACCGGAGGTGACCCACAGTGACGAGTTGGCCTCACTGAAGAAGGCTGTCGAAATGCTACAAGCCCAAGTAGTAGCCAAGTCTGGCGGACCTAACGCCACCACTATCCCCACATCTCCATTGGCACCTGTCATACTCAGGGCACCGGTCCAGAAGAAGGTCCAGTTCCCGGTGATGTCCGCATACAAGGGTGAATCTGACCCAAAGGTCCACCTGGCCAAGTATGCGGACTTTATGATTTCGGTTGGCGCCACCGACTCTACCCAGTGCCGGAACTTCCCGCTGACCCTCGGGGACCGAGCTCACCACTGGTTCTCATCACTCGCCCCGGGGTCAATTCACTCATTTGGCCAACTATCACGGGAGTTCTTGGCCCACTTCTCTGGGTTTAGATCCTACCTTACCCAGAAGCACCGCCTCACCAACATCCACCAAGACGAAAATGAGACCGACCAGCAGTATTTGGAGAGGTTTGATAAGATACTGCTGGAAGGCGAACCGGTGAGCGAGGACACCAAGATCATCGTGGTGATGGCCGGACTCCGAAAGGGGACCGACCTCTGGAAGGAAATGCACCTCGCATGTCCAAACACTTACACCGAATTCCGCCACAAGGCGGGGGTGTTCGTGGCCATGCAGGAGGCCCTCCAGAAAGAGGTTGGTGCCTCCGAGGAGAGGAAACCCTACGGGAAGAAGTCCGGGGGCACATACAAGGCCCCCCGAAACTTAAAAGCCTTCGGCGACGGGGACGAGTTCAAAGAGAAGCTCAACCAGGTCCTCACTATCTCTGTCGACCATGTCTTTACCGCGGTCAAAGACAAAGCCTTGTTGGAAGAGCCAAGGAGAATCCGCCAAGACCGCGCGAAGCTCAACCCCAACAAGTATTGTGCCTATCACCAGTCCATCGGCCACTTCACCAGCGAGTGCCGAGACCTCCTCAAACAATTATGGAAATTCTATGAGGATGGGAAGTTGGCCGAGTTCGTGAAGAAGGCACCGACAAAGAGGCCCAGGTTCGAGATAAGGGAGGTCTCCGACGACGAGGAAGAGGACGCGGGCCAACGCGGACCTCAGAACAGGCGAAGGGCACCTCCCCAACCTCAACAGAACCTAGAGCCCACTCGAGAACTCTTGGTTCTAGAGGAAGAAATTGGAACTGCCGGGGGTCTCCAGGACGGGGGATCCTCCCTTTCTAGGAGAAAAAGGAAGGCCGAGATCTGGGCCATCAACCAGGTCCAGGAAGACAGCTGCGGCCCCAGGTCCATCGCGCAGCTCACTGATGAGCTGACATTCTCCTCGGCGGACCTGGAAGGGGTACTGACGCTCCACAACGACTCGTTGGTGATAACCGCCAACATCATGAATGTCCGAGTTCACAGGCTGCTTGTGGACACCGGCGCATTCACCAACATTCTCTTCAAGTCCACCTTAGATGCCTTAGGTGATTTTGAGTCATACTTAGAGCCTAGCAATGCTAGGATAGTGGGGTTAGGAGAAGTTGTAACCGTCTCCCTCGGTAGTATCAGGTTGAGCGTCCAACTTGTATCGGCCGAGGACCCGGAGCGGAGACTGACTTGGTTAGTAGATTTCCTAGTTGTCGACCAGCAGTCCTCCTACAACGGGTTCCTTGGCCGCCCGTTTATCAATGAATTTAAAGTGGCGTGTTCGACCTACTACTATTGTTTGAAATTCCCAACTCCGAAACGTGCCGAAACCATTAAAGGTGACCAGAAAAAGGCCAGAGAGTGTTTGCTCCAAATCAAAGATGGTCGGGTCAAAAAGTTTGTGACGCAGGTTCACATCCTTGAAGAGGATGTACAGATTCCAGCAGACGAGCCGAACATCCTAGACATCATCTCGACAGAAACCGAGTTGATGGAGGTAGGCGATCTGCCAGAAATCAACCAAGTCTTAGAACATGCGCAAGGCACACAACCGGCGCCTATGGAGGGAATAGAGGAAGCACAAAACAACCAAGTGTTGGAACCAGCGCAAGAACAGCAACCTGCACCCATGGAGGTGGACCAAGAAACCCAAGGTGGAGAACCTCAGGGAAGCCAGGGACCAGCGCAAATGGATGTCGACCCAGCTCCCCAGGTTGGAGGACCTTCCCAGGTCGAGCAACCACCAGAAATGCTGACAGTTGATGAACCCAACACTGATGACCTCGAACCGCGCCTAGGTTATGAACCTGCGCAGATGTCACAGGAGGAGTGGGACAAGTTCATCAGCGACCCTAGGTGGAAAAACCAGAAAAGGAAAGCCACCCCCATGGAAGAACTGACGGTACTCCCGGTGGACCCGGAAAGGGACTTGGAGCTCTTCATAGGTTCCGAGTTACCTGAACCGTGCCGGTCGAGGATGGAGCTATTTTTGATGTCCAACCTGGACGTGTTTTCCTGGTCCCATGAAGACATGACGGGAATCCCGCTAGAACATGCTTGCCACCGACTTAACATAGATCCGGCAAGGAGACCCGTCCGCCAAAAATGAAGGAAATATGGACCAGACAAATACGCAGCTCTAACTGTTGAAGTGGGGAAGTTGTTGGACAACAAGCTGATCAAGGAAGCCCTATGTCCGCAGTGGGTCGTGAACCCCGTCCTGGTCAAAAAACACAACGGGACGTGGAGGCTCTGCATCGACTTCACGGACCTGAACAAAGCATGTCCAAAGGACAACTTCCCACTACCCCACATTGATCAACTCGTAGATAGCACCGCAGGCCACGAAATGATGACATTCATGGATGCCTTTGCGGGCTATCACCAGATAGCATTGCACCCAGATGACTAGGAGCATACGACGTCTACACCAACAAAAACATGTATTGCTGGGAAAGGATGCCATTCGGATTTATCAACGCCGGAGCAACCTACCAAAGGTTAGTGAATAAGATGTTTGACCAACACATTGGCGAATCTATGGAGATGTACGTGGATGATATAGTTGTCAAGAGTTTGAGGAAGGAAGACCACCTTGACCACCTAAAACAAACTTTCGACATACTACGCCACTACAACATGAAGTTGAACCCCAAGAAAACCAGTTTCGGCGTACATTCAGGAAAATTCCTAGGTCACCTGGTGAGCCAGCGGGGGATAGAGGTCAACCCGACACAGGCCCAATGCATAATCGAGATGGGCGTGCCCGATTCCGTACAAAAGATTTAGAGGTTGACCGGATGCATGGCAGCTTTGAACAGGTTCATCTCCAGATCTGGCGATCGAAATCGTCCTTTCTTCGAGGCGATCAAGGCAAACACATGAAGGTACAAGGAAGCGGCCAAGGCCAACAAGCTACATCTGAAAAACCACTTCGTGTGGACAAGCGAATGCCAACGAGCCTTCGAAGATATTAAGGCATACCTGGCCGATATGCAGGTCCTGTCAAAGCCAATACTTGGTGAAAAGCTGTACTTGTACCTCGCTGCATCGGAGGTTGCCATCAGCTCCGTCCTGGTCCGAGAAGAGGCAAAAACACACCAACCAGTGTACTATGTAAGCCAAGTCTTACACAAAGCTGAGTTGCGATATACCCCGATGGATAAGCTAGCTTATGCACTGGTGATGAGTGTTAGAAAACTGAGGCCCTACTTCTTCGACCACCCGGTGGAGGTGCTGACGATGTTCCCACTATGTCAAATACTATAACGCCCAGACACCGCCGGACGTCTGCTGAAATGATCACTAGAAGTTAGCTAATACGGTATAACCTACACACCCCGAACAGCGATCAAGGGACAAGCCCTCGCCGACTTCATCGTCGAGCTGACTTTCCCACAAGATCCGATGAGGGGACGTATAGCTCTGTGGCACCTCTACGTTGACGGGTCATCGACCAGCACAGCAGCAGGCACCGGCATAGTCCTAATCAGCCCGGACAGACAAGTCTTCACCTCCGCAATTCGGTTCGACTACAGAGCAACCAACAATGAGGCAGAGTACGAAGCTTTGATAGCTGGACTTAGGCTATCATTAGCTGTAGGGGCAACCAATATTCAAGTGTTCGAAGATTCCCAGCTAATAATATCCCAAGTCCGGGGGGAGTATGAAGCAAATGACCAGCAGATGATGACCTACCAAAAGATAGCCGCGCATCTGATCTCGATGTTTACGCAGGTTTACATCAATCAGATACCGCGGTTAGAAAACAAGCAAGCAGATGCCCTAGCACGACTAGCTACCAGTAACGGCGAAGCCGAATTCACGGAGGTTGTAATCACCAAGCTGAAGAACCCCTCGACGTCCAATTACAAAGTAAATCAGACCTCGAGTGGGGGGTAAGAAGGTGATGAAGACAGTGAAGATTGGTGCACTCCGATCCAAAAATACTTAAAGGACGGAACAACCCCCGAAGATGCCTGGGAAGCTAGTCGACTAGTAAAGCAAGCTGCCAGATATACGCTGCTGGATGACCAACTCTACAAACGTGGATTCTCTCTACCCCTACTCAAATGCTTATCTAAGAAGCAAGGGTTCGAAGTGTTAGAAGAAATTCACGAAGGAATTTGCGGAAGTCACGCTGGGGGGCAAGCCTTGGCATACAAGACGATCAGACAAGGGTACTATTGGCCCACTCTTCGTAAAGATGTCATTAGCTTCGCACGAAGGTGCCGAAAATGTCAACTTTTTGCACCAAATATTCACTCCCCAGCCAACCAATTGAAGTCAGTCTTCAGCCCGTGGCCTTTTGCGAAGTGGGGTATCGACTTGATCGGTCCATTTCCACCTGGCAGAGGTGGTGTAAAGTTTGTTGTTGTAGCAGTAGACTACTACACCAAATGGGCTGAGGCCGAAGCGCTCACAACGATAACACAGGAAATGATGATCAGTTTCATATGGAAGAACCTGATCTGCCGGTTCGGACTTCCGCAATCGATCATCACAGATAATAGAAGACAGTTTGACGGTCAAAAGTTGAGAGACTTCTGCAGTTCATGGAATATCAAGAAGCACTACTCCACTCCATACCATCCACAGTCAAACGGCCAGGTCGAGGCGGTTAACAAAATCTTGAAACACACATTGAAGCTCCGTCTCGAAGATAAGAAGGTTAGCTAGGCAGACGAACTCCCGGAGGTCCTATGGTCTTACAGGACATCATACCGAGTCAGCACCGGAGAAACCCCATTTGCTTTAGCCTTCGAAACTGAAGCGGTAGTACCGGTGGAGGTTCAGAACAAGACTTGAAAGATGGTAGGATTCAACGAAGAAAATAATGACGAGGCCTTGGCAGTAGAAAAAGATCTGATCGAAGAGACCAAAGCTTCGTCAGAAATGAAGAACGTCACCTACAAACGCAGAGATGAGAAGTACTACAATTCCCAGGTCCGAGACCGAAAGTTCAAGGTTGGGGACCTGGTGTTGAAAAAGAAACGGATGGCCCCACCAGGTGTATTCGGGTCAAACTGGGAAGGACCGTTCCGGGTTACCGCAGCCTGGTCAAACGGCACTTATGATCTCGAAGACGCAAAAGGCAAAGCCTCGTCGTACACCTAGAGCGCGGCCACTTGAAAAAGTTTTATCAATAGACCAGGATTCTGTAATAGATTAGACGAAGGTTCGCATCAGAAATGTTGATGATGACCAAGGATGAAAATATCGGTATCGACGGAAATATCGGTACCCTGAATTTATGGATATATCGGTGGAAATATCGATATCGAATATCGATATCGGTAAAAAATAGAAAATTCACAAAAATTTCATTAAAATAATGGAAATTTAACATGAAATTTTAGACAATATTATTACTAGTCTTAATACATTAATTGAACTTAAAATCTCAATAAAATGAGAATCTTACAACAAACATATCAAGAAAATACATGTAAAAAATATAAAATGATACAACAATTGTTCATAATTATTGAATATTACACAACTAATACCAAAATGATGTCATATGAGTCTCAAATGTAAAAGAAAAAAGACCATCTTGGTCTAAGCAATAATGGTACCAAGTCCCGAGGATTGAGAAAAAAATAAAAAATTATTTCCCGAAATTTCCCAAAATTTTGACAGATAAATTACCAAAATTTCCACGATATTTCTCGATAATCCGCACATTTTGAATTATCCTGGACCGATATCGATATAGTAACCGAAATTTCCCGAAATTTCTGATATTTTGCCGAAATTTGACCGAAATTTTGTAAAAATAATCGTTCAAGTGAATTTCCATATCGGTACCCTAAAATTTCCGAAATTTTGGTGAAATTTCGCGAAATTTCAAACCTTGATGATGACCAATGTAAATTACGCTGCTATAAGAAGTTGGAAAAATTTATTAAGTCAAAAGAGTTGTCAGCCACGCGAGCTTCTATAGCTCGCCACCCATGCGAGCTCCTACAGCTCACCAGCTAGGCGAGCTCCCATAGCTCGCCCACTACGCGGAGATCCATAATCCACCCAGTGTTCGAAGCTTCGTGAGGCGCAAGGACCACGGTCCCAAACGTTATAAGCTAAAATGCTCGAAGGCAAAGGCCAAAGTGCCCAAGGTCGCGAAGGTGCCCTTCCTAAATGGTCACTAAGCACCAACTGCCTTAAGTTAGAAAAATTCGCGAAAAAGACGATGAAAACGTCTAAGGCAAGGTTCGTGGAACCCAACTGCCCAACGTGAATTAAATAAAGTACAACTCGCTACCCTAAGTGGTTTAAGACGAGCGATTCGCGGCCCTAAGTGGTGTAAGACGAAGAATATGTACTACACAAACGGAGGTACAATTCATAGTCCTAAGTGATGTAAAATGAACGATTCGCTTCTCAAAAGTAGAGTAAGACGAACAGTCAAGTACCCGAAGAATATATAAACAAGCTAATATAAAAATTATAACATAAGCGCAAAAACGTAGGTAAACTAGGTTAGAACAAAAAGATCAGATTTCATTCAAAAATACTTAAGAAATTTTCAAGCCAAAAGGGATACTTAAAAAATACTTAAAAAATTCCTAAGTATAAGCAGTGTTGCTGGCCACAAAGGTCGGCCAGCTGACCATCTTTAAAATGCAAAAAGCTCCTTCTGGGCGAGCTACACGTGCCCAACGAGCTACATCTACTTCAACAAAAAGAAAACTGAAAGCTACAAAAAGAAGCTCCTTCTGGGCGAGCTAGGTAGCCCGGCGAACTACAACAACTTGATAAAAAATCAAAAACTACAAAAAGTTAAGCTATGAAAGCAGTGAAAAGAGTTCAGGTCTCGAGGACAATGGGGTAGAAGGAGGTGGGACCTCGGCGGGAACCTCGGGGTTGGCCACCTCGGCAGGGACCTCGCCACCGGCAGGCTGGCGGTCTTGAGGGGACAACCTCGGCATGATTGTAATATTGTCGGTGCAACCACTGGTGTCGAAGTCATCGAGGTTCACCATGGCATCCCCGCAGACCTTCTGCATTTGCGCCAGGGTTGGGGGAGTTTGCACCTCCTCATCGGCGACCCGAGCTTGCGCCTCCTCATCGGTGACCTCATCCTCTCCGGTGAGGTTTAATTCCGGCACAGGCACAGTGTTTATAATCTTAAAATGGGCCGAAACGAAATCGAGAGGCACCCCAAGCTCGGGGAGGTCACCTATGTCGAGCTCCATATCGTCGGGGAAGGGAACTCTATCCAGGCAATCTTTGAAATCCTCAACGATTGCCTTCAGCTCGTCATCATTGTGAGCTCGAGCCTACCAGATAGCCCAGATGACCTCGGCGTAGCACTGGATAAAGCCCTTGTCTGAGGCCTCAGCCCTTGCAGCGACTAAGTCCGCCGAGGTGGAGGCATTGTAGCGAAGTTCGGCGACCTTGTTTACCTTAGCCGAAAGCTCATCCTTCAGCTTTGAGCACTCCTCGTCGGCACCCTTGGCCAGACCTCGCTGGAGCTCCAATTCTTTCTTGGTCACGGCATGCTGACCAACCTCTTGGGCGAGCTTCTCAGCGAGCTCCTCTTCCTTTGCCTTCATTTTGGCATCCATGTCCTGCTGGATGCCGGCGAGCTGACGCTGGAGGTCACCGAGTTGCCTAAGGGAACTTTGCTCGGCAGCTAGGGATGCATCGGTCTTCTCTTCGGTGAGCTTTGATAATTTTTTAGCCTTGTCGGCGGCCTCCGCTAAGACGATCACTTTCTTGTTCCTCTCCTGGCGACCCGCCTCCAGTTCGGCTGCCTGCTCCATCGCCTTCTGGTTCGCAAGCAGCAGCCCACTCGCATAATGTGCCGAAAGCAGAAGGTTCTCAGTCAAGCTTTGGCCATTGATAGTTGCCACCTGAGGAGCAGACCAGAACCTCGGCACCTCGCTCACCGTGTTCCGAACCAGGCCCGGAGGGAGGCTGTGCATCGAGGTCAAAGATCGCGACCTCTCATAGACATGGAGAACCTCGTGCCGGTTCGGATGGGCGATGGGGGCGTAGCTGCGAGGTCAAGACAGTTAAGAATTAGAAGAGGAAGATAAGACATGTGAAAAACTGAAATTTAAGTGGCGAGCTACTTACTGAACTCGCTCGGGATCCCAGCTCAAGAGCGTATAGTCATTAGTTTGAACCCCGAAAGGAGACGGGGAATGTGGCGAGCTCCGAATGGGCGTAACTGCCATCGGAGTAGTGGATTGGGCAGATCGACCCTGCCCTGACCTCGCCGAAGCTCGCTCAGCTTGATCGGAGTCTTCATCGCGCATGCCAGTATACTTTGTCCTCTTGCGGTTCTGAGGATCCTCGTCACCCACTCGGGACCCATCACCCCTGTGGAGGCCCCTCTTTCCATGACCCCGCTCTGGGGTGGCGCCAGCTCGCCCTCCACCTCGACTGGTCCGGGCGACCTCTACATCCTTGGATTTTGTGGGGGCTTTGGCTTGTTCCTTCTGGGTCCCCGACCCTCCTGTCTCGCCCTTCTTCTGGGCGAGTTCCGCCTTCTTGCTCGCATCAAGGGCAAGTAGTGAAGGCGGGGCGAGCTTATTAGGGCAAGGTGGGTCCATCGGAAATCGGCGAGCTACTTCTCGATAAGCGTTCAGGATCTCGACAGTTGGGAAGACAACCCGGCTACCGTCTGCGAAAACTAAAGAAACATGTCAGTATACTGAGCGAGCTACCCCCCTAGGTGGGCGAGCTACGAAAGGTTGTGAACCTGGGAGCTCAGGACCTGCGACCGTAAGGTGGTGAGGCAAGGTGTGAAGTCCGGCGAGCCTGAGGTAATGATGTTTGGTAAGGTGGGCAGTCTCCCGATCTTTCTGGCTCCTCAAGTAGCAGACTGCTCGCACTACGTCAAACTCGAGGGACGTCTCGGGCTTACCGCGGCTAGACTTGTGATGCTTCAAACCTGCAAAAGGAAAGGAATTAGATTAGTAAATCTAATTCAACCCACACACACCAAGTAGGCGACCTACTGCTAGCCTCCCCATATTCATCGGGGGTTGGGATTCGCTCTCCTCGCCCGGAGTAGTCCGCAGAAGCTCGCCAGTCTGCGCCCATGAAGACGAACTGCTGCTTCCATTCATGGACCTTATTCTGGAGGATCCCCAAGAATTTCTCTCCCGGGCGAGCTTTGAGGTAGTAATACCCCTTGCCATCCTTTACTTGCCGAGTTACAGAGAAAAGTTCGTTGAGCTCGGTGGTTGTCAACCGGTTCTCGTACCCCTCCAATCCAAAAACCGCCAACGCCGCCAATAAGTTGCTCCAGGCATTGGGAGTGAGCTGGGTAATGTCGAGGTTGTTATCTTGGATGAAGGGGCAATGTAAGTCCAGCCTCGAGGGTATGCACATTGATGGCCGTCAACCCCGCCGGAGGTGCATCAGCTCGCTCGTCCTTCCTTGGGGCATATAAAAAGATATCGAGTGGAATCCGATACTTCTCGCGGAGGTGAGGGAGCTGGTACTCATTCATGATGCTTGTGACCTCGCTCGCTCTTAATTAGAATTGTTCGTTGCATCCCGATACCCTCGCCCGGGGAGGTCGAAGCTCGCCGCATACTGGGCGATGTACTCATCCCAATCGAAGGGGTGAACAATCTCGTCGGAGACCTGGTGCTCGATCAGTTGAGGCTTCGGGAAGCTAATTGAACGGAACCACTCAATCGTAACTTCTTCGAGGTCGCCCCTTTGCTCGCCTACATCGGCAACCTCCTCGCCAGCCTCAACGGGCCCTTCGTTGCCATTGGCGACCCTTTCCTCATGGGCGACCTCATCGCCTTCCTCCCATACCTCGCGGAAGACGGAGCTGGACGGACCTCGCCATGTAGCTCGCCAGAGCCTGGGCGAGCTACCGAGGTCGCCTCGGAGCTGGACCCGATCACTATGTGGTAAACCAGAGGAATGAGCTCGTTCTCAATCATTGGTTGCTTCCCAGGGTTACGGTTGGAGAGGGTCCCACTTGATTCGTGTGTCGACATGATCTCGACGAGTTTGAAAAAGTTCAAGAATTTGCCCAAGATTCCAGTCGCCGGAGTCACAGTACGGGGATGATCGGAAAAGCTGAGGTATCGCCGGAAACATTTGGGAACTTCCGAGAATTCGAAGGAAAATGGAAAGAATCTGCAAAAGAATGAAAAGAGAGGGGAAGAACGAGTATTCTACCTTGAGGAACACCCGGGAACTCGTCGAACGGAAGGAAGATGATAGTCGGAAAATTGCTCGGAGAAATGAAGATGCAAAAGTGAGGAATGACCTTGCCCTCCCCTATTTATAGACATCGGGGCGAGGTCGAATATTCGAGGAGTGCAGGGACCATTTTGCAAAAAAATTGAAAGATTACCATGATGGGCGCGGGAATAGGAGCCTCAAAAGGCGTGCACGACGCCTGGATTCCCGCACCACGTCGGCCGAAACAACCGCCATGATGAAGCACGCCCCTTAGCTCGGCTCCTACTCAAATATAGTTCGCCAATGCTCGAGCCTTTGTCCACAGGGACAAGTCAGCTCTCCCACACATTGAACAAATCATGATGTGTGCGAGCTGGGGGGGGCAAATGTTGACAAGGTGAACTACCTAAGGATAATCACGAAATTATCCCAAGGCTAAGGAGGTCGCCCGCTCGTGCAAGAGCCGAATCGCCAGCCCTGACCAAGGCCAACACGAAGGAGCTCGCCGAGGTGGGCGAGGACCTCGCCCAAGCTCCCAGCAGGCCGAGGTCGAAGGCCAGAGGTATCGGAGAAGGAGAGTACGGGTGAGCTACCCCTCTCGAGAGGGAGCTCGCCCCTACCCAGAAGGGATCTCGCCGAGGTCCGTCATTGCATAACCCCCAGAAATGGCACAAGGCAATGGAGCTCGCCGGGTAGCTCGCCAAACTCGAAGAACTCAACCGGCGGGTATATAGATAGGATATGTACGTGTAGTAGGAGAAGACCGGGAAAAGGGCGCTTTGTGAGGGATCAAAGCGAAGGTTACGGACCTTCGCCAACACCTGAAGCCAAGTGGGCTCGTAAGGTGCTACCTCACACTCGCGTACCTATAAATAGGTCCCTCTTGTAGCTATTACAGAATAATTCAATATAATACAATTTCCCACTTTCTCTCTCTAAACTCTCCACTTTCTCTCCCTCTATCTTACCCTCTCAAGAACACTAAGAGCACAAATCTTAATTTATTGTTTGGTAGAATTAATATGACATAATAGCCACATAAACAAACATAATTAGTAAATTCTATCAACAATATATATATATAGTGCTTATATTGTTATCTTTCAAACTTGTCTTACTGAACACATTGTTGATTTTTCCATATTGCGAGCATATAATATTTTATATGTCTAATTTTAAAAGTAAATATTTATTTTTTTTGGACCACAACTTAAAGAAGGTAACAAAATGAGGATTGTAACTATAAAATATAACAAACTAAGGATAAATTAGCCCGACTCAGTGTAAACTGGGTCAATTGATCATATTTGACTAGAATTGGGCTAGAATTGGAGTCGAAATTCGACAAATTTGACCAGAATTCGCACTACATTTGTCCTCAATTTTGCAACTTTTAAAAGTTATGATCTTCAACTTGAAAAAGTTATGGTCTTTATTTTGTTAGCTCAAAAAGTTATAGTCCTTATTTTGTCAGCCTAAAAAATTATGACTGTCATTTTGCTATCCCCGTAAGTTAAGATCTTGAAAAAATATTTTCTCATACTTTAAACATACAAAAAAATTTGAAATAAAAAATTAACAATGACCACAATATATAAGAAAATTTTTTAAAAATTATATACAGTTAAAACTAATATAATATAGAATAACACTATAACTATAATAAAAATTAACATTATATTCTTTGTATATTTAGAACCGGGTAATATACTAGTCTAGTTTAAAAATAAAAACTCAAATTTTCAGAGATGCTAAGTGCATGTTTGCAAACTTTAAATAAAAAATAAAAGTACTTATTTTTTGAAAAAAAAAAACACTTAAAACATGTTTTCAATTATTATTTTAAGTGCTTATTACTACTTTTGATCAAGCAACAATTTTTAACTTCTAGCTTTTACTTAAGCACTTCTACACATCCCAAAAAAAAAAAAAAAAAACTCAATACCCTTTTAAAAGTATTTTTTTTGCAAACATAATTTTCTTAATTATTTTTTAAAATCACTTAATTTTAAAATAATTTATATTTTATATTTTACTATAAAAATCACTTAATATCACTTTTTAATTTCTGACAGTGCTTGCAAACAGGCAGACTTAATACCAGAAATTGACAAACGTCCCGACTCCTAACATTTGCGGCCTTCGGAGCAATGAATTGGGCTAACTCTAATTGGATCAGCCCATGCATATTGTTGACACAAGTTTTTAAACATTTTAAAATTATTTATAAATTTTTTATAATTTTATAAACCTTTTCAAAATATTTAGCAGAAAAAAATATATTTAATAATTTATAAATTTTTAAGAACTTACTAAAAATATTTTTTACTTTACTAGTAATATATCAAGTTAATGTTTTATAACATTCAGAAATCACAGCACTCTATTAATATAAATCTAAAAGTAGTACTCCTATTTCGGTATAAACTTTATGTTGCTTTTGGGAATAAAGATTAGTAAAAATATAAAATAATACATGTGATTGGATAAAGAGAGTGTAAAATATATGAGCATAAAATTAAATGAGTGATAAATATATAATAGAAATAAAATGTATGAATATAACATTCTTATGTAATATCCAAAAAAAAAAGAATGAGAAGTTTATAGGATGGATAAAAACGACATTAGAAATTTATAGTGGGATAAAGAGAGTATATTTTATGGTCAAATTAACTAGATACACAAGTCAAATTCACATTTTCTTTTTAATACTAAAGTTGTTGTCAAGTATGAATAACTCAAGTAGCTAGAGTTTTACAATCTGAAACACTTAGATCTTGGGTTCGAGATATAGAGAGAATTTTTATTTTATTTTCTTTTGTGGTGGTTGCCCTTGTGATGGAGTGGTGCACGGTGATTCCCCTCTTGTAGTGGTTGCCAATATCGATAATGGTGTGGTTCTGGGTTGCAATTCCAGATAGTCCATCTCTTGTAGTGGTTATGATTTCGATTTATAACAAGACGAAATGACGTATCATATACCCGGTGGTATAAGATTAATTGCGATTGATTATCTTAGAGAATTAATGTAACTAATTATCTTTCAAAAAGTTACTACTAAGTACCCGTTTAGTGGAACTTATTTTAAAGATCTTATAAGTGTGCTAATATAGCTTACAAGTTGTTTTAAAACTTTATAAGATATTATTTTTAAATATTTTGACTAATATAACTTATAAAACCTTTAATAGTTTATAATAAGAAATATTTTTTAAATTCAAATTCAAGATACACCACGTATGCAGTTAATCAAAAACATTCATACATAATAAATGATCGATCAGGCACAGTCAGCAATGTTCATAGCCCCTTCAGGAAATTAAACTAAATTAAAAGCTTCAAACTGCATGTTAGTTAGTTAATATTCATAGTCATCATGAAATATTGTGTAGCTGCTCCTCCTGCTTCTTGCTTCTCGATCGGCCTACACCACATAACATAAATAAATATAAAAACCATAATTTTAAATTTTTCATGATTTAACGCCAATAAAACGTGAATTTATTTTCAAATTTTTATGTATGTATATATTTTTTAAAATAGAATTAATTATTTTACTAAAAAGTATTGTTTTGATAGTTATACTGTATAAATTAAAATAAACAGTGTAACTGGTTTACATTGATAAAACTAATTCCCCTGGTGCAGAATTATTAATAATAAAAAAACATGGCAAAGAGTATGAAAATATATAGTTCATGATATCATGAACCTGTTTGAAAGTATCAAATATTTAACTAGGTACATAAAAAATCTAGCTCATCAGGTGTACCAAAATTAAGCTGAGGTCCTTAATTTTTGATACACATGATGCATATTTTGATACATTTAATTAAATATTTGATATTTTAAAACAATTTCATTGAACTATATATTTTCACACGATACCTACTCAAAAAACATACATACCCGGGCAATGAGCCTTTCGAAGGCTTGAGGGCCATTTTGTTCGATATATTTTTCAGCAGCAATTAGGACATCATCGGATTTGCTGAATATATCCTTGTTACGAGGAACATACCACATTTTAACAAGCTGAGGATTTCTGTAAAAAGGCCTGATGAAATTCTCGTAAACGTACGCTGCCCCGTTGAAGTAAGGCAATACCAACCAGCATACACCACCTAACTTGATGTAACACCAAATTGGGAACCTGATATTGCTTATAGTTATTAAAACTTAATTTCCACATATAACAAAAAACTTCATTCTTACAAAGTATTACTACTCAGTTAGAAAATTGATTTTTCAGGCGATAAAATAGCAACCGTGATTTTTCGGGTTAGCAAAATGAGGACGGTATCTTTGAATTCTGGCAAATTGAAGACAAAACTATCCAAATCAATGAAACCGTGGTAATTGTTCCAGTTTGCACTGAATTCTAGATAATTAGTCTTGAATTTTAGATGAATTCGGCCTCAACTTTTAACTTTTTAAAAGTTGCAGTCCTTAAATTGTCAATTTGATAAAAAAATTATGATCCATATTTTATCAGTATTCTCAAACTACGATCCTAAAAAAGTAAATTTTAAGTGTCACTATATATTTACTAATTTTGAAAAGATATAATATTAAATAGTGATACTTTGTATGTTAGGTGTTATTTGGTAGGATGTAATTAAATGTGGGAGATTATAATATGGTTAAGTCATAAGTACTGATTTCAATAATATTATTACTTGGTAGACTAAATAAATAATTGATATTACTTACTTGTCATTGCTTGGTAGGTAATAATAGAATCAGTATAAATTTATAATATTGTTTGGTATACGTACCATATAAATTTGTATGAGGAACTATTTCATTTGGTGGTATTACCCTTGTCCAACACCAAATCTTTTTAGATATGGTCATACAAATTTAATATCAACAAAAGAATTGTATTAAATTTTGAGTAGGTATTGTGTGAAAATAGTTTGTCTTTATGTATCAAATATCTGGTTAAGTGTATCAAAATATTCATCAGGTGTATCAAAAGTTGAATTCAATGTGTTTGATACATCTGATGAGATTTTTAATACACTTGGTTAAATGTTTGATACTTTAAAACTTGTTAATGATAAGCTTATCATGAACCATTTTCATACAATATTTTGCCTTAAATTTTATAGTGTCGGCCGTATAATCCTATACAAGAAATGGGTCATTACTAATTTTGTATGGTGTACCAAATAGATTTTTCAAAATACTACATCTGTTCCACTATATGTTTCTCGTTGTCTTTTGATTCAAATATTAAGAAAAATATAAAATATTAATATAATACATATTATGTTACGAAAAAAAAGTAAAAAAAATAATGAAAATAGTGTAAAAGTAATGAAAAAAAAAATTGTTTCCAAAAAAAAGTAATAAAACAAATGAAAAACATATATTGGAACGGACGGAAATAGCAAAATGAAAAATTTATAATGGGAGGGAGGGAGTAGAAAAAGTCATAATATATATATATATATATATATATATATATATATATGCTTACATGTCCTATCAAATACTACCTCCGTCCCAGGAAAGTTTGCGATACTTTCTTGGGCACAGGTTTTAAGAAAAAGTGTAATGAGTAGAATGTGTATGGTGGAGATTGTGAGGTAAAGATTTTAAAGGTGGAGATTTAAAGGAATATTTCCATTTTTGGAGTATGCAAACTTTTGTGGAACAAACTAAAAAGGAAAGTATGCAAATTTTTGTGGGACGGAGGTAGTATTAATTAAGTATGTATATATAAATATGTACTATTAATTATTTTAAGATGGGAATATCAGTTCACTTGAACCCAAATTCATAATAAATCTGCTTGTAGATGGTAGTTTAGATCTATTGAGAGCAGAATTAATGAAGTACCATTTAAGAAGCGTGGCAAATGTGAGCTCAAATAAGGTGATGAGAGAGTAAAGAACCCAGTATGTTAGCCACTGCTGATCATCTAACTGGGATTTAGTCTCTATGGCCTTCACCGAACAATATCTGCAGTAATCATTTCTTCTTAATTCTTTAAAATTATTTGTTAATAAGTTCAAGATTATCATCATAATATATGAGGAAGAAATATCTGACTTACAGAGGATAAACAAGAGAAATCAGAGGCCTGCAGAGAGAATGCACACCAAATATATATGTAATTAATTAATATTGAATATTATATTAAATTAAACCATGCAAGCATATTGAATAATAAATTGAAGAAAAATGATATATATATACTTACATAGCAATAACATCAATGTTCTTTGCCACGATAGTAAAGAGGTTATCTCCAGAGCCCATTATTTTGAGTTGAATAGCTAGTAGCAAGTGAGTGGTGGAAGCTTAGCAACAAGAAGAAATTATAAAAGGTTTACTGTGTGTGTGTAAACGCAATGATTTTATATGCATGTTTTGTAGCAAAAGTGCTAGTGTGAAAAAGTGAACTTTGAACAAACATAAAAAGGTGATTGAGAAGGGAAAATGGGAGCCAGATTTATGGAGCATCTTCTGCTTCGCCAAGAAAGAGGCACCGAAATTTTGACTAATGAACCACATTTTATCATATAGTGGGACATCTTTTCACTTTTCAATTTTTTATTTTTTTAAAAAAAAACCTGTACATATATATATATATATATATAGAAAAAAAAATTACTATTAATTTGCACCATCTAAACCGATTTATATTTTATAAACAATATTTTATAAATTGGGAAATACTTTTTAAAGCAATACATATTATATACTTATTTTAATAGTATTTGTTAAAAGTGTTGCATTGGCGTGAAGTTTGAAATGTATACGTTGGTTAATTTTCGCATGATTCATTTTTTGTCGTTTTTGTGGTATGCTAAATTCGTCACAACTTATACCAAAGTATATTAATTCTTGAAAATTTGATGAGACACTCTGCTACAAAAATTACTCCTTTTGTTCCAAAATAATTTTTACACTTCTCTTATATGAATGTCTCAACTTTTTTAAACTAATGAGATATTTTATT
>JAPKLY010000010.1:2266059-2280300 GCA_026898435.1 Prunella vulgaris
TCTTATATGAATGTCTCAACTTTTTTAAACTAATGAGATATTTTATTATACTTTTCTTTTTTTGTTAATAAAATATTTTTTATATTTTATTATTTAGCTTCATATTTATATATTTTAGTTTTTTTTAATAAATCATGTGCAAGTCAATCTATAAAAAAAATTCATAATATATTATTGAGATCATCATATCAAATAATTACAATAATAAAAAATAATGCCAAGTGATAACCGAGAGAGAGAGAGAGATGTGCTACCTGGGAGAAACATTATTCCTTATTTAAAGTAACTATGTTTTTCTCTTTCCCTTCAATTAATTTTCTACTGCTACGCACAAATCAAGTCACTTTTTCTCGTTTCCCTGTCAAAGCCAAAACACTTGAATGAAATTTTGCATCCGTGTATCTACCTCAAATTTATTTATTAAAACGAGAGAGAGAGAGAGAGAGAGTTCATCAATGATCAATTGATCATCATAATATTTACTTTGTCCCATAATTAATTAATTTGTGCAATACCAAAAACTAGTAATTATTAATTTAAGAGCTTAGAATAGACTTATATATGGATCTTTCTTATAATAACAATATACCAAAATGAAATTAATTGAGAGAGAGAAAGAGAATTATAAAGACAACAAATTAAAGCAAATTGAATTCTCTATTATATACATACCTTTGTTTAATGTCATGAGTGAGGAGTGTAAATGTGTAATGTCATGTTTGCTACGTACAGACAACGCCATGTTTGGGTTCCAATCATCACTACAAAAAAAAAGGAAATTAAAGAGGGCAATAGTGAGGGAATTGGTGAGGGATATTAATTTAAAAAGGGTATTAACGAGGGAAAAAAACCCTTGTTAAAATGTTCCTCGCCAATAAATAACGAGGGTTTTAAAGAGAAAAAAGAGGGACGAGGGTTTTAACGAGGGAATGAAAAAGACGAGGGCAGGGGCACCCTCGTCAATTTGCTCGCCAAAATGGTTGCCAAAACCCTCGGTAATAACGAGGGATTGGAATTCCCTCGCCAACCGCCCGCCGTTAGTTAACGAGGGAAATTCCCTCGCCTTCCGCCGCCGCCCAGGTAACGAGGGGCCCAATCCCTCGCCTTCTGCCGCCGCCAAGTTAACGAGGGAATTCCCTCGCCAGGAGCCGCCGTTAGTTAACGAGGGAAATTCCCTCGGCATTTAATTTTTTTACAAAAAGCGGGATTTCGTGGGTTTCGAACCTGGCACAGCCTTGACCACCCTCAGCATTATTTGGGCAATTTTCGCCCAGCGAGAATCGAACACGCGACCTCTCCTTTGGAGAGATCGTGTGTGTAAGGCGCCTACCGTTTGAGCTAGGCTTGTCATTCATTATAATATTCAACTATATTATATATGTATTATATATGTAATTGTATTTTATATTTATGTTATTCATTTATAACATATATTTATATTCTTTATTATATATCTAAGTATTCAATTATTATAACTAGATATAAAATTAAATATTATTATTGAAAATTAGTTTAATGAATTAATTTTTATTAAAATACTAAAATAATTATTTTTGTATTTTTTACATATTCATATTTCTTGATTATTTTAATTAAATTATAAAATAGTTATATGTATAATTTATGGGTTCTACTTATTAATACGAGGACGTACATGCATTATTTTTATTGTTCTAATTAAAATATTCTCCACAAAATTCTAAAATAGTTATATGTGTAATAATTTTCACTATTTATTTACACGTATATACTCATGTTTTTATTGTTTTCAATATTCTTCATAAAATTAAATATAATAATAACGTAGAGAGCCAATACATAATATTCGATAATAGAGCTAATATAATAATAGCCGATGTCGATAAAGTCATTGTCTAAAAAATACACAATATTTGAAAATTCGATCATCTCTAGGAAATATTCATAAACCCTAAACAAGTCACAAAATATCTCAAACATAAACAACAAAATATCAGTCAACACTACATATTATCAACATCATCATCAACATCATTATAATCAGTACTGTGGGGATGACGACCATCTGAGAAAGTGGGATAATAAACACCGGGAGATGAAGGGTGATGAACGGGAGATCGAGGGCGATGACCGGGAGATCGAGAGCGATTATGATCACTACCGGTAGGTCGAGAGTGATGATGATCACTACCGGTAGGTCGAAAGCGATGCTGACTACTAAGAGTAGGAACGGGAATAGGAGGGGGATCATTATACCTACCGGCCGGAGGGGGAGCATTGGGAGGATAATGAGGGAAAGTAGTACCGGTCGGTAAGTTTCCCTGAGCGCCCGACATAAACATGGTCAACATCTGTTCAAGACGATTCACATGTTGTTGCACATCATGTACTTCCTTTCGTCTTTCCTCACGCTCATGTGCAACTATACGGTCGACATCAATCTGACTATAACTTCCAATAGATGTACCATGAGATGACGAACCTGGGCCAGATGTAATGTGTCTCGTCTTACCCAGCTGACCGAGACCTTTAATCTTTCCATGTTGTTTCCCCACTTTTTGGATGTACATCTGGGACATATCAATTTGTGATTCTCCATCTTGTGAGGTCGCTTCCATTTCATTAGCCTCTCTCTCCACTTCATGCTGTACAAACGAAAATTATTAATTAAATAATAAAATAAATAAAAAATATATTATCTAATTAAATAATAAAGAAATACTTACAACAACATCAGCTATGCGTCCATACGTATACTGTCCATCACCTAAGTGGTGGTAATGCTGCATGATTTCCCATTCAGTAGGACGGAATCCATGCTTCTTTTCCTTTATTTTGAATATATATGTTAATTAATATATATGTAAAAATTCACAAATAATATCGATATTTATTTAAAATTAACTTACATAATCTTCACTCCATTGAGCGGATCCTTTTGCTCCTCCCTTATGTTTTGCTATCCCACCTGATCCTCCAGCTTGAGATAATCGGAACACTATATATTTTCTAAAAATTTTGACAGAGTTTCGTTTAATTTATTCACAAATCCTCATTCATCAAGATCCTATAGTGCATCCATTTCCGACTTAATTAATTAATTAAGTCGGAACGCACATTCTACAGCAAACAATACCAACAATCAACCCATACTCCAACATCCACATCAACATGTACAACGTCTATGCAAATTAATAGATCGAACATCGATTTAAATCATATATATATAGTACTAAAATGTAACATGCATTAACAATTCATTAATAAATTGGAATTAAAAAAATTAATAGTTAAACAAATACGTACGATGATATATTTGGACGATGTGTATAATACGGATCAGCTTCGACCCCACCTCACTGATGATATAGCACGTACCTATATCATTATATATACTATTAATTAATAATTAATTAGCTAATCACACAAATATAATAATAATTATTAATAATATATAAATATATATACATTATAGCTACGTACTAAATAATTTAATTATTAAAATATAATTATTTGCATATATATACATATATATATATATATACACACGATATATATATATATATAAACTAATTAAACGTATGTATATATGTACATAATTAATTAATATTAATATTAATTAAATAAAATATCATATTAATATTATATAATTATAATTTATTAAACCCAGATCTTTGTTATATATATATATATATTTTGTATATATATATATATATATGCACAAATATGTAATAAAATTCATATTATGGCTAATTGTTAAAATAATAATTAACCGATTAATTTTTAAAATTTTAACATATATATAATCCTCACAATGTGTATTATCAAATTTGACTACCTATTGGAGAAGAAACTTACCTGCGAAGGCTGTATCTATGGCGGCCGAAGGAGAGCTCCCGTCGTCGATCGGTGGAGGAGCTGCCGATAAGGAGAAAGGAGTTGGTGGAGTTGGTAATGTGTAATAAATTACCAAGGGCTTTGCCGAGGGAATGGTGCCCTCGTTAACCACGCCTCTGACATGCAGAATCTCGAGGTGGTCAACTTCACGAGGGAATAAAACCCTCGCCTGGCTCCGTTTGAAATTAACGAGGGGTGGGGCCCTCGGCATTACCGAGGGAATGGCGCTGCCCTCGTCTCCTTGGTGTGTCAGAAATTTCCCTCGTCTGATCCCTCGTGATTTGACGAGGGTTTAATTTTCCCTCTTTATTTTGCTCGCCATTAACAAGGGTTTGTTTTCCCCTCGTTAAAACCCTTGTTAAATTTTTTCCTCGTCAATTCCCTCTCTAATAACAAGGGTTCAAATTCCCTCGTTAAATTCCCTCATTAATCGACCATTTTTTTGTAGTGCATGCATTATATATAATAATTATAATATATATATATATATAGCTGGGAAAGGTATTAATTTAAAAAAAAAACAAATAATAGAGCAATAGAGATGATTTTGTCGAGGGAATATGGAAATCCTTAATTTGTGCAAAATGTATAAACATCCACCCGTGTACCCGGATGGGCTGAATATCTGACATTATAGCTAATTCATATATATATATATATGATCACAGAAAAGAAATATTGATATATACAGTAATAACCATGATGTACTGAGTCATTATTAAATTTTACAGCAGTACACACGTACAACCTTGATACTAAATATGTCAATAAAAGATGCTCTTCTCAAATCCAAGAGTACAATGATATGAAGCAGGAAAAATAATTAAATAATATTAAAATTGTATATATATATATATGATTATAGAAGAAATTATTGATGACAAATTAATAAATGAATTTAGTCCGGGTGGGTAGGGTCGGAGCACCCCACCACCCTATATATTAAGGGAAGAATTCTTATATGAAAAAGAGGGGAATAGTTTGTACAGATGCTGAGTAAATATGATATCAGTTTTTGGAAATTTTGGTGTGTCTGTCTGATACCACCTGATCACAGACACCTGATGAAAAGGATGACACTAGCTAGTGCACAATATTAATTAATGTCATTACCTTCTTCCTTTACTACTATATATATGCATTCAATTCCATCCATAATCTCAACTAAATTAATACTTGCATGCTTACAAATACAATTCATGGGATATATTAAAGCTTTGTTTGTTGTACTCATCTCTAATTAGAAAGGCTTTTCTAGACTTTAAAAATAAAAAACAAGACATCGATGTAGTAGTATTTAAGGGGAGTTTGGTATAATTGTAAGGAATGAAAATGATATGGAATGAAAGTCATAGTTCTCAAATAACTGAACTATGATAGATTTCTTAATTTTTGGAAATCAAAGTGTCACAGTAGAATCATTTCAGATATACACTGTGACTTTAATTACCATTATTCGTCTTTCAAAAGTGTCAACCAAGCACACCCTTACTATCTATATATATATGCACAAGACAATGCATATTATATGAATCCTCTTTGATGGAGAGCTAGGCAAATTTTGTGTTTTTTTTTTTTTTTTGGAAAAGTAAATTTTATTAAATAGTGATGCATGGTGAATATATATATATATATATTGTAAATTTAAAAACATAGAAGAAAAATAGAGACCCATAGTCGTATTTGTATGTATGTAGATGGACTACTACACTTATATATTTTATCCTTAAAAAATATCGTGATTTTGTTGGAGAAATAACTCTTAAAAATGTGTATAAGAAGATGGAGATATTGACACGGACTTAATACGAAAGTCGAAGCACGAGTTTGACTCACTTTTTTATAAGATGTTATTGTCACATACACTAATAATGCAATACGAATCGTCAGGAGCCGTTCCCAGAATACAATGATTTTGGCAGTGCAAATTGAAAGTTATCGACGAATCGCAAATAGAGATGTCTAGAACTCCCAACGACTCTAATGCACAACTTAATAATGCTAGAATACTTTTATGAGGTAAAAGGTTTAAAGGCTGAATTTAGATTTGAATATGTTAGAGATCTATTTATAATTGCTGAAGAGATATGATGGCTTTTGGTAAACGACCATATTTTTTCAGAACATGAATCTTAGCCATAGGATCACGCCTTTTGAATTTTGAAAGGATTTGATCGTACCCATTTAATTTGCTGGATCATGAACTGCGCCAGGTTGATCCGGGTTCGTGACCCACTGGACGCGATGATCCAGAATCTGGATCCATGTGAATTAGCCCCGCCCATGGTCAGGTTGAACCAAACCGTTATTTCAATTCGTGGTCATGGGTTCGAAGACACGTAAGCTATACGGACCATACTCCCTTGCACCGAACCGTGGTTCAAACCGATGTGAGCTATGGTAGAGTTGACTTGCCAAAAAATAAAGGCTTCTTGGCTCATTATAACAATGTGTACGTGCGCATCTAATGCGCCCAATGCGAATATGTGCGACGTGCCCAAGCCCATGCAGATGAAGCTTTCACTCAAAATTGATTTAAAACAATTTTTTTATCGGTACATGTTGTCAGTAGTTAGTTCACCATGTCCTCAAATACTCCAAGAATTATCTTCAAATCAACCTTATGTCTCCCTTAATTCGTTCCCAAAGGGAATCGCATTCGGGTCACTCACTCAAGTGAGGAGCCCGGTGACCATGTGAGCTAATTTTGAACAAATTAATATACCAAATTCATTCTTAACATAGATTAATAATTTGTAACTTATTTTTATTTTACATAAATAAAATTGGTCAAATTTGTATCATTCACAAACCAATTCTCAAACAGATTTGCAACGGGCATTTTGTTGCGAGTTGTGCAAATTCGATACTCTTACAGTTATTTTAGTTGAATATATAGACAACATTGCAATTTGCAAAATTAATAAAATAGTAACACAAATTATGAATTCGATCAATTTGAATTTGCAGATCATGAGAGTGTTGCAATTGTTTATCACAAATCTCGGTACGTATCTTAAGAATACCAGCTAGCTGGCTAGAATATATATATATATATATAAGAGCATTAAATGTTCAAAGACGAAATTAAAGGAAGTATAAATTATTTTATTTTGAAAGGAATGGGGTATTTAGATAATTATGATTAACATGTGATCATTAGTATGTCAGTAAGAGGAACAGCACTATACTAATTACTACTTTAATTGTCGAACGTTTCATGAGATATATAAGAGATGAGAAAGCAATTTTTTTTTTTTTATTATGAGGGAAGCAAATTTAATTAATATATATTTTTTAAAATAATGCAATATTAATTCTCGCATTTGGATCATTAATATTCTCTCTTGACTTATAATAATTGTCATTATTAACTTTATTAATTCTTTAATTTGTAATTAATTAAAGATCGTTTGAGAAATTCTAGCTATATATAGTGTTCATCAGTTTCATACTTGAGATGCCGACATGCATCTATGCTCAAGTCCACAAATTATTGAAGACTTTTCCCAGATAACGGTCAACGCCATTTTCTTCATTAATTATATATATATATATATATATATGTTTCTCAAAAACCCTAATTTAATCAAAAGGGTTAACTAATATATATATATATATATATCAAACACGATATAACATGATTTATGCAATATATATATATAATCATGCAAATTGATCATATATATATATAGCTCAAAAGATGGATCAAATTAATTAATTCAACCTTAATATAAGTCTACTAATTAATATAATGCTACCTCAAATTAACTAGCTAGCATCAAATCACATACATAATTAATTAATACTATATATATATATATTACAAATTATATATATTAATTAATTAATTTTACTTGGAGAAATTGATCGATATGCAATGATGAAGAATTTAAGAGTGATTACTAGTCGAAACGTGTCGGTCATCGGCGTCGCCGTATCCGCTCGCCTGCCCGGGAATGTACCTAAACGTGTTAAGAGCTGCAAGCATGCCCAAATGCCCCTCATGAGGCGGCGCTCCATTAGCCGCCGGAAGATTCATAAAATGCACCGGGTTCCCTTTATAGACGCTAGAATTCCCGATGGAGTTAGGAAAGTTCCAGTCATGATGGCCAAAACTGGACGTCGGAATCTGAGTCGCTGCAATAGACCCTGCACTCGACTGCACCATATAATTCCCCATCTGGCTCATGAGACCCTCCTCCGGCAGCCGCTTCTTAGCAGTGGCATTAATAATCCCATTCCCGTGAAAATTAGTCTCCGTCGACGAAGAAACCCCGACGGTGGTTTTGTCAAAGTGGTCAACGCCGAACCTGAACTGTGGGGCCCCCCCGAAGCTCTGGCAGAGATAAGCATTATTATTCCTGAAAAGGGAGCTGGGGGCGGAGAGGGTGGAACCTGAGCTTCTGAGTGATATATTAAGAGAAGTGAAATTTGCGGGGATGGTGCCGGTGCCGGTGGCGGCGATGACGGAGGGCTCCGCCTGTTGGAGCAGCCACTCGATGGTTTCGCCGTCGGATTTGTGGCCCAACTCCTTGGTCAGCTGAAAAACCCTGGCGGCGCAGGTGGCGGGCATCCGGATCCGGCGGCCGCGGCCATCGACCTTAGTGTGCCTATCCTTGGTGGAGGTTCTCTTGGGCTGAGGTTTCTTGATCACGTCGGAGCTGGATATATCTGCACCAGAATTATCAGTACTTTTCTCCAAGAGTTGGAGAGGGAAATTAGGTTTGTGATTAATGAGATTATTTCCGTTGCCGCCAGCTTCCATGATGAGAACAGCAATGCGGGTGGGGTGGGGTGGGTCTATAGCTATGACCCTAGCTAAGTTTGAGTCATTTGTGGGACTATGGATCCTTTCTCTTTTATTATTATTATGGGCTAGCTCTTCCTCTCTCTCTCTCTCTCTCTCTCTGCTAGTATAGTGTTACTGTTTGGAATTTGATTGAGAGGTGAGAGATGTATTCTAAATTTAGGAGAGAGAAGAAAAGGAAGAAGGGGATAAGGGAAGTGAGTGAGTGCAAGCTTTACGCAACAAACACAATGAGTGGGAATTATATGGGTGGTGGGCTAGGGCTAATTATATAAGCAATCTCTCTCTCTCTCTCTCTCTCTCTCTCTCTCTTTCTTTAACTAAACTACTTACTTTTTTTGCTTTTTCTCAGGGTATTAATGTACTTTCACTCTTTCGAAATTAAATAATACTTAAAATAATATAACAAAACAAAAACAAAAAAGACTGTTTTTTTTTTAGATGTGAAAATATATATAGTTGAGATGTACAAACAATTACAAATGTGAAAGTTGGGACAAGGGAAATATTTCTTTTTAGGGGTGTTTTGTTTCATAGTTTAGGGTGGATTAAGTTTCTAATTTTAAATAAAATTATGTTTGGTTTTTAGAATTTGAGCCCAGGATTAAATCCTGGCCCGACAACCTAATCCTATTAAATAAAGGGATAATTTAATCTCAACTATTACATCGGATTAATTTTAAAAAAACAATCACAAATATACCAAACACATACTATTTTAAAATTAAGATTACAATCAATACAATCTATTGAAATTATATCCTGCTCAATCTATTTATCTAGAAAATCAAACATCTCCTTAGTCTTCATTATTAATCCTAGGTTTGTGTAGAACCTCTTTCCTCAAATTAAACTATCATTGGTTAATAATAATTTTTAGTATGCATCATATTCCTTGTATATGCATTTGAATTTAAGAAAAAATTATCCTAATCAATAATACCCTCTGGGGTAATCAATAATATCATAACAGCTAATCACTAATATCTTAACTGTAAAATTAATTTAGAATTTCTGTTCATTATATATATATATATATATATATGTGTGTGTGTGTGTGTGTTATTATTTAGTATACAACGTTTCTAACATTTAGTAATTATGAGAGGAACAACAAATAAAATTTAATATTTTATATTCTAAATAATACTAATACTTTGTATATATACTGGAGGAAACAATAATTTAAAAAAAAAAAAACGTTTGCGTTATATCAATTAATTACGGAAGACCTACTTCGTATAACGTGTGTGTATAACTGTATTATTTATAGACACCGTCACCAACCCCTAGAGTCGATATCTGACTTATAAAGTAGATTCATGAATCAATCCTTATTAATTTTAATTCAGTATAATTATGAGTAGGAATTTTAATAAAATAGAAATAAATACTGAGTGTGAATGAACTAATTAATTAATGATATAATTATAACACGTCGGATTATTGTTTAGAGTATTAATTATTAGAATAAGAACATAAATTGCCAAAAACAGACATCGGTGGCATTATGCACTTAAAGTGGTGAGGAATAGTTTCCTGAAATTATTTTTACAACTATTTAAAGAATTAAAAAGAATATCTGTATAATAACATAGCAAGTATGCGTGGTGAAAAAACTGAAAGAAACATAATTATTAATCATCTGCACACATGTAGTACTACTATATATATAGTGGGGTTAAAACTATATATAAAATCAGAAAGAAAATAAGAAAAAATTAAAAGAGAGAAAAATTGAATTTGTACCTTTTAATTTCTGATGAGGTCTCTCTTTTATTGTGGATGGACAGTTTCTTGGTTCAGATTCCACGTGCATTGCTCTTTATCATTCAATCCATAAAGAGACAGTAGAGGCTCTGAAGCAACTGGATTGGGACCCAATTTATAATTGATTAAGTACTATACTATTGTCAGTTAATTTTAACTCTCTGATATGTGGCATATGGTTGAGAAGATTTAATTAACTAATGTGGTTGAAAGTTGAATATATAATTACATTATATATATGATCAATTACTATATATGTAGCTGACCGTTTAGTTAAATTTAAAATTTACTAAAGTAATATATATATATATATGCAGGCGATTAAGACAAGTGACCCTATAGGTTAATTGATTTGTCTCAAGCACGACAGTTAGTCATGATCAAAGTACTTTGATTAAAGTGTTGTGGAGATTATTAATTAATGGATTTATGGCAGGTTTTATGAGTGCATGTTCTACTAATAATTAATTAGTCTCTGCATGCATGTGTTGACACTTGACACTAATCTCAATTGAATTTATCAGCTAAGAGTACATATATCGTAATTAGTACGTACGTTCTCTCTCTAATTAATTTTAAAAAGTGACGTTCCAAAGGGGTGAGTTTTATTTCGAAAGGTTAAATGTTTCAGCATTTTTCACTCATTAATTTCTTCCTCTTTTACCCCTACGCCCACAAATCTCTTCAATTTTCTTATTACAATAATTAATTAATTCTCCTCAAGATTTTCTTTTCTTTTCTCCCAGATCATGTTAATAAAACTATAGAAAGTGAGTGAGTTATAAAATTAGTAGATCAAGTATATTAAGATACCCCACATCGGTAGTGAGTGCGATCTTGGGTGGGCTTATAAGTCTGGACAATTCTCTCAGTTACAACCTGGGTTTGTAGAGTTAGGCATGAAAGAAAAATTGTGGTATCTATATATATGCCATGCATGTGACGTGTATGGTTAATTGATCTTTGTGAAATCTTAAAACATGACATATTTAGTATGGAGCGATTTATTGTAATTTAGTTAAATGAGTTATCAAATTAGGAAAGTAACAAAGTGATCGATAAAAAGATGAAGCGATCGATAGGACATGGAAGATTAGGTCAATGATGGTCGTTGGGAGATCATCACGTGCCATGACCTCGTCCTATTGATGAAGATGGCTTACCCATCTCTTTTATTTACTAATTCATCTAATCATTGTCGATCGGAAGATATATTAGATTAATTAATTAATTGTTGAATAATCAAGCTTATTACTTTTCTTGCCAATTTTATTTTTCAACAAAACCGAATTATATATATATATATATATACATATACATATATATATATATATTGATAGAATTTAGTAATCGTGTGTTTATGTGGCTATAATAACATATAACTCTATCAAACAATAATCTAAGAATTAATGTTCTTTGTGTTCTTGAGGATAACATAGAGAGAGAAAGTAGAGAGTTTAATGAGAGAAAGTAATTGTTGTATTATGTGTACTTGGAGAGAGAAAAATACAAGAGGGACCTATTTATAGGTGTACATCGTTACTACATCGTTACTTGCTACCCACATGACTAACGTCTGTACGCTGGTTCTAGGCGAGCTTCTGGGTCAGCTTCATTGTCTTGTGTAGTTTTTGGTGTAATATAGAGATGGACTTCAGCTTGGTCCCCTTGGGTACGGGCGAGCTTCCTTCATCTCCAAGTATCTAGGCGAGCTCCTCTACGTTGACTTCGGTCAATGCTGGTGACGTATCTCCTAAGCAGGTTGGCGACCTTCTTAGCCTTGGTCATTTCATGTTGGCTAGCTTTCCCTTGTTGGCGAGCTTCTCAATGTTGCCTAGCTTCTCAATGTTGTCTAGCTTCTCCATGTTGGCGAGATCCTCCATCATTTATTCTTGTAATCATTTACCAGTAGTTTGCTTTAGTTCGCCTGTCAACAATATAATAAAAAAAAAATTGACAAGAAATGATCTTTTATAAATATAAAATTTGAAGTACAATAGATCAATTTTTCTAACCCTTGACAACACCTACCAAGGAACAAAACTACTCCAAACCAATCGAGAGGATATGGAGAGTACAAAAGAAAACAGACGCTGACAACTTTTAAGCACTATGACAAATAACACACCCCACACTAAGGTGATTTTTCGCCGTCTAAAATTAGCATCAATCTCTGATCAATCCTGCGCCTGTAGAATTCAAGATCATCTGACACACTACCAGATTTGAGTCCTAAGCACAACATCAAGATAGTACAAGCACCAAATTAACTAAAAAGAGACACCACACGGGGTGTAGACAATCTCACTAACTGCTTAGAGTAGGAGAAGAAAAACTAAATCTAAAACAGAAATAAAAGTACAAACTGCAGAAATCTGAAATACCAACAGAAATAAAAATAAAATAAAAGGATTTAACGGGTCATCCTACCAATCGACACCGTAATTACGGTATCATTGGAAAGGGATGACCCGTTAAACCACTAAAGCAGTAAGAGGAGGCAGACGGAGTAGATCTACAACTGATTGACGGCCGGTGCCGGTGTGTACGGTGAAGAAGATTTCACCGAACGGCGAGGGGAGGGGCGCGGTGAGACCGGATCTGTGGGCAGCGGCTGCTGTAGGATTGCGCGGCTGGTTCTGTGGGGTTTGGAAAGGGGGCGTTTTTTTTTTAGAGAGAGAAAGTTAGGGTTTATCTTGCAACTGAACAAGAAATCGAACCAGAACAAGAAATCGAACCAAATTTATAATTTGGTCGGTCAACATTAAGTCAATCGGATTAATTCACTAATACATATTTACAATTAGAAAGCTCTTATTAGAGTTTTCTAAAATAAAGCTATCAAAGTAAACCTCCCACTTAGAGAGCTGTTAATAACAGCTCTCTAAATGGCTTTGAAATTAGATAACTATCTCTTAGAAAGCTCTTATTAGAGCAATAAGAGTTCTCTAAGTGTAAATCTGTATTAGTGATTGGGTCATGAAAAGTGAGATTTTTGCACATCATTTATTTTTATTCACGAGCTCTATCCTTATTGTTTTAATCTAATTTCAAAATTCATGAACTCAGTTCATATTTTTTCTTCTTATTCTCCTTGATATTCATTTATTAAAAAACAAGTGTGCACATGCAAAATCAATGATAAAGAATGGCGTAGATATTATTTATAAATGCAAATTTTTAATATTCAATTTATAAATATATTGAATAATACTGAATTCGGTTAAATATATTAAATAATAACTTATAAGCGAATTGAAAACCATTTTTTTATGAGGAAAACCAAAATATTATAATTTTAAACTAAATGGAGATTTTAATAATTTATTGAATTTGATTTTGATAAGAGACAAATTAATAAAATTTTACTATTTTTTTTGCTCAGCCATGCACTATTTATTTATAGGTTGCAGGGTACAAATTTACTGTAGGCTCACATAAAGAAAGACATGGTTCGGATGTAGTAAATATTTGTACCAATATTATACATGCTTGTATATATTTGTATCATCATTTTTCAAAATTTAACTTTAATAAATACTGAAAATGATAGAAAAGGAGATTTGGACAAGGACCAAACAATAAAGTTTGAAGTTTTGCCTTAACTGTGATCTTGTCCGGGAAGGTGCCATCATCACCCATGTTAAACTGCTCCAACCTGCCTTTATACCCTCTTCTATTATTTTCTTCCACCTATCAAACAGCTAGCAACCCAATATATTTTATTATATTATACATGCATGGATTAATTTCCTAATTAATTTATTTAAATTTATCGAAAACTA
>JAPKLY010000010.1:2297308-2365627 GCA_026898435.1 Prunella vulgaris
ACTCACACTTATATACCCATCCACAATTTCTTGTGGATCCGATGTGGGATCGTAACAGTACGTTACTATGTCCGGTTAGCGGTCCGACCGGTATTTTAAAACATAGCTCATAAAGAAGCTGAAACAAGAAGGAAACAATCAAAACAATATAGACTACCAAAGATAAAGAACAATATTAAGTAATTTTTTAAACAGCCGCGATCATGTTTACGATTTTATCGGACTTCGATCCAAGAATTGCATCACATCTCTACCAATATATCTTGCATTCAAGCAACGGCACCGAAAAGGCTCCAATCGTTGACCTTGAAACTAGAAACGGCGCCTCTGAAGACCTCCGCCATCGGCATACATCCAGACTCTGCAGCAGATGCAGCTAAACCAGCCCCAACTGTGGCAGCAGATTCACTCAAAGGGCTACAAGCAAATAACAGATATAACAGGGAAAAGGCGTGACATATTGTCCGGAAACTAAATTTCAAGATGGAAGAGAATAATGTATGCAACGTACTTGGCAAATGGGTAATATGCAACTTACTTTATCAGCACAGGCTCATAAGCAGTGACGAGGATATCCGTTGAAACATCCTTTAGGCGTAAATTAGCTAAATAAACCTGTAAATATGTGTAACATTGAGATTCAACCAAAGATGTTGAGTTATAACTACTGTCATTAATCAAGAAGTGGCAAGTTTACCTTAACTATGTTCTGCGCATCTCTTCCCTGTCTTCCCTTAGATATGGCCTATAAATGAAGCATAGCAACAATTAAGAATGGTACCTTATCAACTGAAATCACAAATTCTCACGAGGAAAGAATTACACTGAATTTACTGATAATATCATTATTTTTTCTGGGAAATATACCCTAAAACACATTACGCACTACACTTCTGATGTTTGCTAAGATAAACAAGAAATTAAATGCTGAGGTATTACTAGTTCAATATATACCATACCACACCAAGTACTTTATAATATCTATCAGGTTTTATTACCAAAATTCAAGGAGTTGTATTGGCTCTGAAAGGTCACCCAAACAGTAGATGCAGTCTATTAAAATTAGATTAAGAGCAGGAAAGGAAATGACGTCAAATCTAGATTGATTGTAAGATATTCAGTACTTGAAATATAAATAGGCGTGTTCAAAGAGTACAAGTATAAAAAATGTGTAAAAAAGTAGACATGAATAATGCAAGAAAAAGCATATAGAGCTCCCATGTATGATATTTTTAATTGACTGTGCATGTATGTGTGAGATGGGGGGTAGTCGAAATATAACCATACAGGAGAACCATTACGTACCATTTGTCCAACTGCAGTTGTAATGATGGCTGGACTGCTTCTAAATCGAAGTCCATCAGCCTCAAATACCCCCGACTGTTCAAGCACCTGAATTTATAGGCATGTGGAACATTGTTATATTTTCCAGAAAACTCATTCTAGAGTTTAAAAAGCAAATTAGATGAAGCAAAAACAAAATATTAGATTTAATTCAAACTGACTCCTCTTTCATGCATAAATGTTTTATGATCCAATGTTTCCGATTTGTCTCTTGGAGGCAAAACAAGCGGTAAGCTGCATAGAGCTCTTGTTCTTGTAATCTCTGCTGTGAATTGGTGTTGAGACATTGATATAAGCAGTCATGAACACAAAGTTCAAAAAGGTATTTGATAGTTGCCAAAGTATTGCTATTAATCTGAAGAGAAAATGGTCAGACCAATGCACCATTTCTCCTACGGGAGCTATACATGAGTTGTTCCCTCCGTAACCTCTCTGATTCCATCAGTCCATAGGCTTCCCAAGCGGACAAAACTGGATGAATCTATAAACAAGCAAGAGAGTTGTCCTTTTCCATCTGGCAAGCATGTGCTTAAATATTATTTAGACTTTAGGAAAAGTGGGTTCTGAATGGTCTGATGTATTATAACAATGATGAACGGAATGACCTCTCACAGGATGTCATTGCATTTGTCAATAATGATTTTCTTCTTAAGAAGACTGCAGTTGAAGTAGAGGTTAATGGAAATAGATTTTTTCTGGATTTCTTGCATATTATTCAATTGAATATGAATAATACTGGTAAACATCAAGTTATTGCTTTAATTGAAATGGAAGTTAATTAGTAGTTAAGATGATCCAAATGATCTCTATCAATCTTTCAGAAGGCTGTAATCTTAAAGGTTGCCAGTAACATAAGAGTGTGTGAGAACTTATATAGTCACTTATTGTGATAGAGCAAGTTCCAATTCCAACCATGGAAACTTCACTTTTCTTTTTAAGCTTTCCTTCATGAGAAAATTCTGCATCACTGGCTAAAACACATTTTTTAAAGTAACAAGATTACAAAGGCAGTTAAGCATAGGGAGGTCATCATCAACTCTAATGTACTCAAGAAAAAGAACTGGAGATGAGCAAGAAGAGAAACATAACTGACCTCTAGGACAGTTAAGTTAATAAAAGAGAATGTTGTCAGCAATTCATGGGACAGTTAAGTTATAACTCAGTACTTAATAGGAAAACTTCCCATAACCACAACTATCTGAAGTATTTAAATCAACGAAACTATCAGACAAGGGAGCAAACGTCTCGACCGAGGCGGTGCCAAGTTTCTTTTATTATTTTTTAAAAATTTTCTAATAATATTAATTTTTTTCTAAATATATATTAATAAAAATGCATATTTTACGATAGACTATAAATTTAAAACTTAGTTAATAAGACAGATATATATTTCTCAAAATGTAACAAGTCAACAAAATGTTAAAAACTAGCATAATCCAACTTCTAAATAAAAAAATATAGCAAAATACATAGTACGAATAAATTATGTAGTAGTTCAATTAAGTTTTCCTTTTTTAGTAATTTAGTAATTTAATTTCTATTTTTTAGTTTTAATTTTAACTTTTAACTTGAAATTTAAAAAAAAAAATTAAAAGAGCTAATGTGTTGACCGATTTTTTTCGGTGATTTGATTTTGGTGTCGGCAGCTGAGTGCCGTAAAGTACCTAAGCGGCAGCCTAGGTGGTCTCAGTGTTGCCATTTACTTCATTAATATCATACAAATAACCAACCCTCATCATTGTAAGTGGTAATTGCAACATGTGCTGGATGGACTTGTAGTCTTAATGTACCAATTAACGAACTAAGATATCAAAGATCAAACCATGGGATTAGAGAGATTAAATTTTCACCAAGATCTCTCACATGTCTAAACAAACATAAATCCAATTCCTAAATTAAGATACTCTCCGGGGCTAAAAAAATATATGCAGACAGAGAGTCTGAACTCAGAACTAAAAGCAACTGAAAAATAAATTGCTAAAGGAAGACTTGTGATTGTACCACTGTTCCCTCAGCATCTTGCTCGTTAGCCAAGTCTTGAAGAAACCACGAGGCACTTCCCTGATCAGCCACATCCGTCTTCAAGTCCAGTAGTTCAAATACCAAGCTCTCGTCGCGATTAGGATCCACAAAAACCTCCTATCGGTACACAATACTTTTATCAACACGAAATTAAACACAGAAAAGGAAAAAAAGAAGAACAAACGAAACGATAATAAACTAACAAATTTAAAAATATTCCTGAAAACGGCGGACCTGATGATCAGGAACTTGACGGATGTTGCTTACATCCTGCATATGTAGAAGAATTCAATTGAGCACTCATCTGAAACTAAAAATAAAAGAAAAAGGGAAAAACAGATAGTATTTGAAACCTGGAAGCGAAGGGGAAAGGAGGAGGCGATAGCGCCGCCGAAGAGAGGACGTCGAGTGCATAAATCTTCAGGCATTCTTCCCTCTTTAAAGATTCAACGCACAAAATTCTCAAATTTATAGTGCAAATTCGAGATGTGCCTGGAATTGAACCTCTGCAGTTTGAACGAGGCCGTATTGGCGTTAGCTTAACGGAAACGCTGGGTCAGTGATTACATGGTTTGTGGGCCGGGCAAAAATAAAAACGCGGGTCGGCCCATATAATGCTTGTGGGCCGGTTAAAAAAAAAATTTTAAAAAAAAAATGTGGTTTGGGGAGCTTGCTTCTGAAATATCAGAGCCAGGTTTCGATCCTGGGACCTGTGGGTTATGGGCCCACCACGCTTCCGCTGCGCCACTCTGATTTATTAAACATATTTATATTAAATATAATTTGAATAAACAACTTTATGAAAAAGAGATAAATGTCCCCTGAATATTATTTTGATCATTTATTTTGACAATTATATTAAATCCACATAATTGGCTTTGGATGTTATCATGTAAATTATTACTCCTTCCATCTCGAAATATGTTTTTCGTTGCTTTCAGGTACATAATTAAGATAAAATAAAAAAAAATTATTAGAAAAAGTAAAAAATTAATGGAAATAGTATAAAAAAATAATAAAATAATAAAAAAAGTGAATTGTAATTTTTTTTTAAAATAACCTATAAAATATATAGTGGAACGGGTGAAAATGACAAATGAGAACTATATAGAGAGAGGGAGTAACCAAAAATTTATTCCGAGAAAAAAGCATTTTCTAATTCTAAAATAATCTTTATAAGATAACTTGCTCTGAATTCTATGTTGATTAGGTGTATTCTTTTTCTTTTTTCTTTAATACCAAATTACACGTGCATAATATTTTTTATATTCATGCAAGGGAAATGTGTATGACGAGGTAATAATATATCTATATAAAATATACATTGGAAAAAAAAGGGGAATACAAAGAAATAATAAAATTACAACTTAAACACTGCAAATCAAAAAATCTCTAGTGGGGTTCGTAAAATGTGTGTTAACGTAAAATTAAATGTGTGTTATCGTATGTATAAATATTTATTTGTTTTTAGAAAAATATAATTTGTACTTATAGAAATATATATAAGGTATTAAAAGATGTATTAGTACATTAACAATATATTATTAACATAAATTAACAAACAAAGTAAATTAAGTAACACACATATATTTTTATAAAAATAAATATTATCCTTATAATTATTTGAAAAGTATAACATTAATTTTAAAAAAATTAATAACACAGATTTCATTTTTTCTATAACATACATGTCTGATGTATCTATATAGTTACACAACAAAATTTTATATTTGTATCATAATACTTCTCTTACCTTAAACCAACACACCAATTAAAAAAAAATTAGTCTTGTATGTACAATTACACGGTGCAGCTCAAGTTTATTTTTTAAAAATTACACAAAATACTATTAAAATGTTACTATTAAAGTGACTTACTCATTAAAAAAAAAAAGGAAAAGAATAGTGCATAAAATCCAACCGGATGCGCGAATTTATTTATTGACTTGAAAAAGTTTACAAAAGAAGTGTTGTAATTTTCGAATACTTTAATTCCAACAACCAAAAAATCAAGCCCCTTCACATTTCCTATCCAAACACGCCCCAAGGAAAACCACCAAAACCTTGAAAACCTGCATCAAACCATCATCCCCATCTTTCACACACAAACAAAACAAAACATTTGTTTTCTCGATTTATCGTCTCTAGTTCCATATCGGAACCAAGATCATGTTATGGCGGATTAGCTTAACCTAGAGTCAATTTTATTCAACATTCTACGGTGGCTACTCCCGTTTCGTGCCCTAAAAGCTGGATTCGCTTCGTCAATCAATTGAAAAAACAAACCCCCAAATTTACGAAATTAATCTCTATTCCTAAAACCTCTATCTCGTAGATTCTTTTATAAGATTTGGACGATTTTTTTTTTTTAATATTTCGAGAAGATGAATAGCGGGCAGAAGAAGAGGAATTTTCAGATTGAAGCGTTTAAACACAAAGTGGTGGTGGATCCCAAGTACGCAGAGAAGACTTGGAAGATTTTGGAGCATGCAATCCACGAGATTTATAATCACAATGCTAGCGGACTTAGCTTTGAAGAATTATACAGGTTTGTTTTATATTTCATCCCCAATTTGTTGTCTCGTTTTGGATTGGTTTATTACTATTTTCTTATTGATGTTGTGACTTGTGAAATTATCTGTTTGTATGAGATTACTGAGTCGTTTAATCGGGCAATAATCTTAAATCCCTAATTTTTGCGCCACTCCTAGATGCTAATTACTTATTTTTAAAAATTTGAATTGCTACTGTTAGTTTTCTGTGTGCCGCTGGATGGATTTTTGCGCTAGTACTTTGTGTGCTTTTGACCTGCAAGTTGGTTCTGTCTGGGTAACATATCCTTTCATGTATTTCTTTCTAGATTTAGCAAATTTATGTTTTCATAGTGTTACATGTGTGTGTACTATTGCTGATAATTTATGTGTGCTTGAGCTGTGTTTTGAATTCTTATCTTTGAATTTCATGATAATTCTAGGCTCCATTTGGATGGGTGGATTTGAAATCCGTGGATTTCACACGCAAATAATTGCTCTTTCTGTAAATTTACAAATACTTAGATTTGAGTTATGTTTAAAATGGTGGAATTTCAAATCCTCTTTAAAACCATGTCATTTGAAATCCCTACTCATTATCTGCCATATAACTTGTGTTGTGCCTGTGATACAGGAGGAAATATTCAATTCGTAAACTATTTGTTTCTGATATCAACAAAAGATTAATTTGAATGAATATCTTTGAATTGCAACATATATGTCAATTGACTGCATTTAAATCTCATGTGGGGGAGACTGACCTGATAATGAATTCTAAATTATTCTTGGCTTAGCTTAAGAGTCCACTTTAACAAGAACCACCACCACCACCACCACCCGCAAATGCTGAGGCAATTTTAGATCAGTAATAAAAATTACAGCTGAAGTTATAATGAGAAGAATCAATATCTTGTCTTTCGGATTTTGTTATCTGTAGTCCAGGAAAAGAAGTATCCTTGCTGAATGGGTAAGGATTGTCTAATATAGCTATATTCTGATGTAAATTCTTAATTAATTTTAGAAGTAGGACAGACTAATAGTCATGAAATAAGTATTAATGATTGATTAAGCACACATTCTGTCTATAAATATTTTGGTCTCTGATTTCAAAATTTTTATGGATCCAGAAATGCCTATAATATGGTGTTACACAAGTTTGGGGAGAAACTTTATTCAGGACTTGTGTCAACAATGACATTCCATCTTCAGACAATGTCCAAAAGTATAGAGGCTGCCCAAGGTGCTTTGTTCCTGGATGAACTTAATACCAAATGGAATGATCATAATAAAGCACTGCAAATGATCCGTGACATACTAATGTACATGGACAGAACTTTCATTCCGAGCAACCACAAAACCCCTGTTCATGAGCTTGGGCTAAATCTCTGGAGGGACTATGTAATTCACTCTAATAAAATCCAGCCAAGGCTTCTAGACACAGTTCTTGAACTGATACTGAGGGAACGCAAAGGCGAAGTCATTAACAGAGGGCTTATGAGAAACATTATAAAAATGTTAATGGATTTGGGACCTTCAGTCTACCAAGAGGATTTTGAGAAACCATTCCTTGAAGTTTCCGCTGATTTCTACAGAGCAGAATCACAGGAGTTTATCGAGTGCAGTGATTGTGGAGACTACCTGAAGAAAGCTGAAAAGCGTCTAAATGAAGAAATAGACCGGGTCTCTCACTACTTAGATGCAAAGACTGAATCAAAGATAACCAATGTCATAGAAAAAGAGATGATAGCCAACCACATGCATCGATTAGTTCATATGGAGAACTCAGGATTGGTAAAGATGCTTATTGATGATAAGTCCGAAGACTTAGGAAGGATGTACAACTTATTCCGCCGGGTTTCGAATGGTCTCTCCACAATTAGGGATGTAATGACATCTCACATCAGAGATACAGGCAAACAACTTGTTACAGATCCTGAGAAATCAAAGAACCCAGTGGATTTTGTTGACACTCTCCTTCAGAAAAGGGATAAGTATGATACAATCATAAGCTCCGCATTCATAAATGACAAGACCTTCCAGAATGCCTTGAGTTCTTCTTTTGAGTATTTTATCAATTTGAACCCTCGTTCTCCGGAGTACATATCATTATTTGTGGATGATAAGCTGCGAAAAGGACTGAAGGGAGTGAAAGACGAGGATATTGAGGCTATTCTGGATAAGGTAATGATATTATTTCGGTACCTCCAGGAGAAAGATGTTTTCGAGAAATACTACAAACAACATCTGGCAAAGCGACTCTTGTCGGCAAAAACAGTATCTGATGATGCAGAGAGAAGTCTGATTGTTAAACTGAAGACTGAATGTGGGTATCAATTTACATCGAAATTGGAAGGTATGTTCACAGATATGAAGACTTCTCAGGATACAATGCAAGGGTTCTATGCAGCCTGTGGCGCTGAGCTGGGAAATGGGCCCACATTGGTAGTCCAGATTTTGACTACTGGATCTTGGCCCACTCAATCGAGCAATACTTGCAATCTTCCAGCTGAATTATTGGCTTTGTGTGAGAAATTTCGATCGTACTACCTGGGGACTCATACAGGTAGGAGATTATCATGGCAAACAAATATGGGAACAGCTGATCTGAGAGTAACTTTTGGAAATGGCCAGAAGTATGAGCTGAATGTTTCAACTTATCAAATGTGTGTCCTAATGTTGTTCAATAGTACCGAATCTCTTAGCTATAGGGAGATTGAGCAAGCCACTGAAATTCCCTCTTCTGATTTGAAACGTTGTCTACAGTCCTTAGCTTGCGTAAAAGGGAAAAACGTGCTCCGGAAAGAGCCTATGAGCAAGGATATTGGAGAAGATGATGTGTTTTCTGTTAACGACAATTTTACCAGCAAACTTCGCAAGGTTAAAATAGGAACTGTGGTTGCACAAAAGGAATCTGAGCCTGAAAAGCAGGAGACGAGGCAGAGGGTGGAAGAAGATCGAAAGCCCCAGATTGAAGCTGCGATTGTCAGAATTATGAAATCCAGGAGGGTGTTGGATCATAACAATATCATTGCTGAGGTCACAAAACAATTGCAGCCTCGGTTTCTGGCTAACCCGGGGGAAATAAAGAAACGAATAGAATCCCTTATTGAACGTGATTTCTTGGAGAGGGACAATACTGATAGAAGATTGTACCGTTATCTTGCCTGAAAAATTCCCCCATCAGGTAGCTTTTATTTTGTTGAAGCGTGAAGACGTTTTAATTCTGAATGGTCCTTTGTTTTTTGAGTGAAATTTCGTCTCCTTCATTTATGCATTCTCTACTACCACCCATATGGCTACTGTCTTTGATGTTCTCGTGGTGTCACGTATTTATTTAATGCCATACCTGTTACTTAACACTTCTCAATCTGCATTGAATTTCTTCCCATCCCATCACTAAAACTGATATTTAGAAATTGTTATTTTTCCTTAACAATCTTCTTTGTAAATGAAAGTAGATTTAGGTTGCTGGACAGGCATTCTGTGATGGAGCTACGTATGAATTGATTAGGCTTTTTATTTATGAGGTGGGCCTCACAATCTCCAGTAGCTATTGTATCTGCCCAATTTTGCATTGAAGTCGTACAGATCCATTCATGAATGTCAAAGTTGATTTTTGTTAATTAGATTAGATATTGTGGCAATAAATGATGATGATAATGGGATGGATATATGTATGGGCGCATATGTCAATGAACTAAAGTATTTATCTTGCTACATGAGAGTAGTATTTTTATTTAAATAAGGCAAGGATAGTATATAAGGCAGTCGAAAAGAAAATGAAACTTACTACAATAGCATTTTTCCTTTCTTCATTATTCATTTTCTCCACAGCTTCCTACTCCGTAAATAACAATTCTGTCCCTCCTCTGCTCTCCCTGTGGTGCAATCAATCATCTCCTTCCAACCAAACAAACTCAAATCCGATCAAAACCCTTCTGGATAACCTCACCACGGAAGCACCACAATCCCACTTTTCAACCTTAAACACCAGTTTCAAGCAGGAACTTTATACGGGCCTCATGCAATGCCGGCCTGCACTGAGCCCGGAAAACTGCAGCCTTTGTGCAGAAGTAGCCCGAGCAACGATCTTAAACTCATGTCCAAGCTCCAACACAGTTTCAGCTTGGTTTGATGGTTGCTACGTTCGTATCTCACCCCTATCTTCCTCACTCAGTGCACACTTGAATATGTTCAACCCTTCTTGCTCGGGCCGTGACAACAATCAGGACCGTGCCCAACTTGTGCCTGCTCTCGCTGCCCTATTCCTCAAGCTCAGAGCCGACGTTTATATTTCCACTCATCGTGGATTTTCATACCAAGAGATTGGACTCGGCCTTGCGAATCACAGTGTGAGCAAATTTTATGGGCTTGTGGAATGCGTGAGATCACTTCCACCTCAAGAATGTGATTCCTGCATCAAAAAGGCCGTTGAGAAGCTTCTTTTTTACTGCAGTGGTAAAGATGGAGCTACTTTGGTTCATGGGCTCTGCGTTGTTCGTTTCGACAGCAATGAGTTTTACCATGGGGGGGTGAATTCTTCTGCAGGGGGTGGTAATTTTACGTTTTTTACTGGTGGTAATGAGGAGGGTGAAACTGGAGGGAGGGTAAAAAAGTTGGTGATGGAATATTGGATCGGTGGAGTTGCTTGCTTTTTACTGTTCATTTCAATTCTTTGGTTTCTAAGAAGAAGAGCTTTGAACACAGCTAAAGTGGGATCATCGGATTTTGGTAAAACTGCTGAGAGCAATCATGTCGTCTGAGTGAAATTGCCTTGGCCTTTTTCTTGTTTGTCCTCTTTAAAGAACAATTAAACACAACAATTGTTACAAATAGTCCAAATTACGGGGAGTGTTTGATCTATATATATGACTAATAGAATATTAAGATGACCAGAGGATGGGAATTTTGTAAATTTTTCATTGTATTCGTGTACTATTATTTGATTTGATTCAACATACAAATACGTGATTTTTTATCGTAAAATTGTACTGGAGAGGGTAAATAGTAAAAGGGGTAGAGAAAAAGTGTGTAAGGATAGATTTTAATGTGGGCCATAACTTGTCCAAAGAAGAAATATTAAATTTATAAGGGAATGTTATTTTTTCATAAAATGTTAAATTCAAAATAATGAAAATAAAATATTATTTTTCCAACCAGAATCGAACATATGTTTACCCAAAGCTATGTTTTAAAAGCGGAAGCGGAAGTTGACCCGGTCACTTTAATATTTTTGGTCGGACCGGGTTCAACCGGGTCTAACCATTTTTAAAGCGATTGAACCGGTGTGACATCATAAATACATAATTATATATTTTTATATATATTTTTTCTAATAAAATTATATATCTTATGAATAAATTTTATTAAAAAAATAAATTAAAGTTAGATATTATACTGGAGGAGGGTGAAAATTTAGAGTTGTATTTTCAGGAAGTGAAACTATATCTATTATCTAGGATTATGAATTAAAATTAGACATTATATTATTAAATTATATATTTAATATGTATTATATATATAATTAATTTAGTTAATTTTGTGTAAAAAAATACCATTTAATTAAAAATTTTGTCAAAGCACCGTTTCGGCCGGTCCAACGATCGACCGGTCCAACCCGGTTTTTACCGCTTTTGAGTGCTTTTCAGGAGCTTTTAAAAATGTCTGGTCCAACGTACTAAAGCGGCCCGTAGAGGTGTTCGAGTAGCGGTCGGACCAGTCCGATCCGCTTTTTAAAACACAGACCCAAAGTCATGAAAGTAAAAGATGCAAAATATGTTTGGACAATATATATTCATTGCTACAACAAATTACATACTATTTGCAGGACATATATGTTGCGTCGACGATCGAGGTGCTGCCAAATCCCTTAGGAGTATATTTGTTTTGAAATTTAGGTGTGCGTAACAATTTACATAACTGTTTGCAACATATACTTTTTTTTATGGTGTGATTAATCCTTTCACATTATATATATATATATATATATATATATATATATACTTGATTTAATACTCCCTCTGTCCCAAAAGACATTGCGGTGTTTTTTGGGCACGTAATTTAAGAAAAATGTATAAAAAGTACACTTTTATAAATATTATATGTGTATTGTGAGAATAAAGTTTAATAAATAATTTTCACTTTTAAATATGCAAACTTTTTGTGCGCCAAACCAAAATATAAAGTATGCAATGTCTTTTGGGACGGAGGGAGTATTAATTTATAAAAGATTTTAACTATATATATATAGATATAAAAATAGAAGCCAGTAGAGAAAAAATTGTATCTTTTAAAGTAAGTGAAGTGCACTTACTTTATAGTGCAATAGTGAAACTCACTCTACATATTACAATAAAGAGAGTAAATTAATTTTATTTTATTTTTTCCTTTTTTACTTTATACCAACTATTTAAAAAAAATTAAATCCTTAATTTAAATCTATTTTCGACATTCTATATATAAAATCAATTGGCTTATACAAAATTTAATTTAACATATATATACATATCTATATACAAAAATTAAATTTAGATCCAAAATATATATTTTTACTTTTAAAATATTTGTTTATTGACTTTAATTATATGATTAAATTTAAATACTTTTTATTTAAATTATTTAACTTAAGTTAAAATAAGTATATTTTATAAATTGTAGTATATAATTAAAAATTATATGATTAATTATATACTTAATACACTCATATATATATAATATAATTTTTTTATATTAAATAAAAACAGTAGCATTTAAAAAATTAATTGATAAATGGATAAAATAAAATTTAATTTATATATATTTTAGTCGCTAAAAAAAATTCATTCAAAATAAATATTGGGTATAAAGTATATTCAACACTTTTAAAATTACATTTATTTAATTAAAACATTATTATAGTTTGTTTTACTATATAATTCGTGCATCGCATAGCAAATAATATGCAGACTTGTACTCTTTGAAACGGCGCCAACTCCGATTGTTCCCACCGCGCCAAAATCCAAATATTTTGAACCACTCCCGCCATTAATCTTTCACCAAACTAATATGATAATATCCCCCACCATTTCCCCCATTTCTTCCGGCAAACTCTAACAAAGAAGATTTTCAATTCTTGAAAATGGATATGTCACTGATTGCTAGGAAATTGGGCATCTCCGATTCCAAATTACTCACCCGTAAGGCGGCCGAGCTCCGTCGCCTCGCCGACATTCAATTCGACTCCTCCGTCATCGGCGTTGTAGGTTTTTTTTTTTAATTCACTCATTTGGATTGATTATTGATTTGTGATGTTGGTTGAGTTAATGGGTTCATCTATTTATTTTCAGGGTGAGACCTGTAAGGCCGTAATTTGCCTGGAGATTGCTGCTTCTAGGTATTCGCTTGCGCATGCATTTTTAAACTATTATGAATTTGAGCGTGAATTAGTTTGTGAAGGGTCTTTGTGAATTTTTTTAGGATGGAAGTTATGTTTGATCGACAATTAGCGATAAAGCTGAGTGGGGTATCTGAGAAGGCCTATAACAGATCCTTTAACTCGATGCAGAACGGCCTTGGTGTCAAGTCAGTTTTCATCTCCCTTTCTTTCTTGTTTCTGTTTTAAATTATCAGGCTATTGATGGATGTGGAATCTAATTGTGTGTTTTTTTTTTCCCATTTGTCTATTGTGTAGGAATAATCTTGATATAAAAGCATTGGCTATTCAATTTGGATGCGTGCGGCTCATCCCTTTTGTGCACAGGGGACTCTCTTTGTAAGTGTTGAGTTCATCTTGAATTCTTGATTGTATGTGTCCATTTTTCATGAAAAAGGAGTAGGCTCTAACAATTGAATTAGGTGGGCATTGATAAATTTAAACTAGGAGTTAAATTTACAACTTGTATTTAAATCACTATTGAATGTTGATAAATGCTTGAAGTGATCTTCTTTAATTGTTGGATTCATAATTCTTGTTATTACTGGTACAATTAGGTACAAGGATAGGTTTCTTGCTTCATTGCCTCCTTCTCGAAGAAGTAGTACTGATTTCAGCCGACCAGTGTTTACCGCTGTAGCATTCTACCTTTGTGCCAAGAAACATAAGGTGTGCACAAGCTTCATGGATAGTTGTACTATTAAAATCTCTTGCCCTTTCAGTTAGAACATGTTTGGGCTATTTTAATGACTGTTGAATGCTAATTTGCAGCTCAAGGTAGACAAATTTAAGTTAATTGAACTTGCTGGCACATCAGAAACTGAATACTCCAACGTAAGAATCCCTCTAATTGTAGATACACAATGACATCTATCTCTCCACGTCTTTAGTACTCATTAGGCTATGCAATTACAGGTATCTGCTTCTATGTTAGACCTATGTTTTGATGCCTTTGGGATATCGAAGGAAAAGAAGGATTCTAAACAAATTAAAGGAAACCGAGGTAATGTCAACACTCTTCTTGCTTTTTTTTTGGTAAAGGACATTCCATGTTTTTAGTTTAATTGATGTTGTAGTTATATATGTGGTATGTAATATATTAGAAGCATTGAAATAATAGTGTTCATTTTGCATCATGCACACAGAGCTCATTGATGCATTGCCTGAGAAAAGGAGGCTTGAGGATGGTGGCTATTCTTCTAGTGATGGCGAGGAGGTAATCATCACTGTGCTTTTTAACTTGTTTGGTTTATATCCTTACATGCAATAAGGCCTACATTTATGTTATAAGTTCATTATATTTGCACAAGGAAAACCTTGTTTCCGCAACTGGTTTAACATTAGTGAACTTGAACTGATATCAATGCAGCCTTCAGCTTACAAGAAGCGTAAGAAAATGGAGAAATGTGATCAAGATGAGTGGAAATCGGCTGTTCTCAAGTCCAATAAAAATAGTAACGAAGAAGGTAGTGAATTACACCCCTTCCTTTCTTGTAATGCACCACGAAAACTGCAATTATATGAGTTCCATTTATGCTAACAATTGTGATTTTTATTTCTGCAATAGTTGTTGCGAAGTTAACCAAAAGCAAGCAAACGACTCTTGATTTTCTGAAGAGGGTTCCTGAAACTACAGCAGATGCTTCTTGAATAGTGGCTTTGCATTTTTGCGATACACAAGATGGGCGTCTTGGCTGGCTGGCTGGCTAGCTCCAATTTTGGCATTTGATATTAAATTATGAAGATTAGATGGAAAACTAAATATTTTTTGTTTCTTGGTAATTTAAATTTAGTTGGTTTGAACTGGCATGCTTAATGTGTAAATGGAAAAGTCCTTGGCATGATAAAAAGAACTAGCTTTAGAACTATTGTTCATGACATGTATATGGATGGATATAACATTTTCACTCTTTAACTGAACCAGTTTTGTAGAATTTATATATTCATTTAGATAATTATTTGTAACTAATATAAAGTATTTGAGGTTTGAAGGGAAAAGAAAAAAGAGCTATAATGTTGGCCATCGGATAGAGGTGATACTCGAGCAATTCATGTGGGCAGGAGAGCAAATTTCATGACCTGGAAATGAAAATAAGCCATTTCAATGGAATAAAAACTATTAAATGAAAATAAAAATAATTTGCATTTTCCAGAACAAACACACCCCATTGAAATTTAAAAGTTAATTTACATATATAATTGAATGAGACTCATTTGAATTTTATCCTACCCTCCCTTCCAAATTAAGAACACTACTGCCTTCTCTCTGTTGAACTAATTTTGATGGAAGTTGAATTGGTAACAATTAATTTTGACAAAGAAAGTAAAAATACCAAGCTGAGAATTGAGAAGATGTATGAAGAACCCAACACAAGGATTTAGAATTTAGAAGAATTCAATTACGTTCCAAATAAACCAATAAAAACCACTCTTATCTATGTCAACTAGGGGTGTAAATGAGTCAAGCCAACTTGCAATCTACTCGTGCTCGACTCGTAAAAAAATTGAAACTACTCGAACCTAATCGAGTCTAGTTGGAGTTTATAAATACTCAGGCTTTTCTTATCTTTGTTGATGCATTTCTCTTTGGTGAAGCAAGAGTAAGTTGTACGTGCATCAGTTGGATAAGTGATGTTTTGACATGAAAGTATAATTTTGTGCATCATAGGGAATGAGATGCAATTACTCTACTGCTAATGTTTGGTCATAGCAAAACTTCTGTTAGGCATATATGTTGACATCAGTAATTCTATCATGTGTTGTTAATGATAGCGGTATGATCCAAGTGCTAAATCTTACTGAAATATGTGTAATTATAAACCTTATTTATGTTATTTGGTATTATTCTACCAATGTAGCTTCTTGTATTTTTGTTCAGTCGTCAACTTTGAATATCGTTGTTGCAATATTATGCACAATTACCATTCCCTGTTCTTTGAATAACTGTCCCTTCGAAATTATTAACTGATTCATCTTTGTTTCGTTGGGACAGAGAACCATACTTATATTATTCTTAATTCTTATTTTCTGAAGGGGTGTTTGCTTTATAGAATTAATTGGAATTAAAAATAAATAAATTCAAACAGAAATCTAAATTTAAAATTGGGACTCAAAATAGTACAAACTCATTAAATTTAATCTCAACCATTTAATCCGATTTATGCAATGCAAACACACCCTAATAAGTTGAGGTAAAACATTTTCGATTGAGAAATAGTGGAAAAAGAAAATGAAGTAGTTAATCAAAATAATTCTTTCAATAAAATGTTTTTGACGGATAGATATTTTTATCTTACGAACCAAATGAGCCCATAGAGTAATAAAAAAACTAGTGATTAAATTGTTTTGAGCCTATTTCTTTGTCCAAAGTATGATAAACGTATATTGATCATCTTTTATCTTTTGTTCATTTCCATTATCAAGAATTATGAACTCTTAAAACGAGCCTAAAACCGATAGTGAGTCAACTATCTTTTTCATGAAATCCATACATCTTAAACCGTGATAAATGACAACATCCAATCTATCTTCTATGACTAGAACAATTCACAATTGGAACAAGAAGAAGCAACCTCAGACCTATCAGCAGTTAGTAACTGCTTAAACCAAATTTAACCAATGTTGAAGACCTTATTCCCTCATCAAATATTTTAAATAATAACTACAAAAAAAACAAATGAAAAATAGCAAGAGATATTCTTGTATAGCAGTAATATCTTCCAGTCATGCAATAGGACCAAAAAGGCCCCAATCATTCACCTTGAAACTCAAAACAGCACTTCTGAACACCTCCGACATCGGCATGCGTTCAGACTGCGCAGCAGGTATGGCTAAACCAGCCCCTACTGCAGCGGCACTTTCACTCAAAGGGCTACAAGAACAAAAGCAGATATAACGAGCAAACTGTGACATACTGTCTATAGTTGAAGAAGTAAGGAAAATTTTGAACAGTTTTACTTCAGGAAGAATAATGAATTAGAACCAATAGACAAATGACTAAAAATGCAGCTTACTTTATCAGCACAGGCTCATAAGCAGTAACGAGGACATCCGTTGCAACATCTTTTAGGCGCAAATTTGCTACATATACCTGAAAATGTGTATGATTTTGAGACCAACCAAAGATGCTATAACTGCTGTCCCCTAAGGAGAAGAAAAGGCAAGTTTACCTTAACAATGTTCTGTGCTTCCCTTCCCTGCCTCCCCTTAGATACTGCCTATAAACGAAGGGTAGCAGCAACTAAGAATGTCATTCTATTTACCAATACCATTAAGTTTCAAAAGGAATATCAAGCATTACACTTTATTTACTAATATCATTGGCCTTTTGAAGGATGGCTAATGCAAGAAAAGGCATGTGTAGGAACAGATATACGTACCATTTGTCCGACTGCAGTTGTTATGATAGCAGGACTGCTTCTAAATCGAAGTCCATCAGCAGCCTCAAATACCCCCGACTGTTCAAGCACCTGATCACATACAACAAGTGGAACAATGGTGTGATCCAATAAACAAATCAATATGGTGAAATCCCAAAAGATCTTTAGAAACTTGTATAACAAAGCCTTCATCAATTGTAATCCACATACAGTAATGGATAAAAACTTTACACAATCAAAATCCATCCTCATGAATGAAATGCAGAAAATAATCCAATGAACAATAAATTGGGAAAAGTAATGCTTGTGATTTTACCGTTGTTGCCTCAGCATCTTGCTCGTTAGCCAAGTCCTGAAGAAACCATGTCGCACTTCCCTGATCAGCCACGTCTGTCTTCAAGTCCAGCAGTTCAATAATCAGGCTCTCATCGCGGGAAGGATCCACAAAAGCCTCCTATTAAACACGGCATTTTCATCAGTACACCCAAAAAAAAAAAAAAAAAAAATTGAATGAACGAACAAATCTTCAGGAATCGGCAGACCTGGTGATCAGGGACTTGACGTATGTTGCTTACATCCTTCATATTAAATCAGTAATCAATTGAAACATCAGTATAACTCATTTCATACTTAAAAAAAAAAAAAAAAAAGCTAAAGCATATCAGCGGATTAAGAAACCGAGAGAAAGAAGTGGACCTGGAAGCGAAGAGGAAAGGTAGAGGAGATAGCGCCACCAAAGAGAGGCCGTTGAGCGCATGCATTGTGAGACATTTTTATCTCTGATCAAAACGTAAATCAGGAAGAGAAAAAAAAAATAGAAAAAGGTTGACGAAAACTGTGTCAATATATTTAGAGGCGTCGTTACTCGTTAGCGTAATAGAGACGCTCTGGATTAATGTGTGGGCCGTATAAAAAGCAAAAACGTGGGTCGGCCCATATAATGTTTATGGGCCTTCAATAGCGCAGGCCAGGGAAAGAAAAGGATTAAAAAAAATAAAATTGAAAAAGCAACGAGGAGACGACTCTTAGATGTCACTAGAAGGTTGTGCTGGGATGGTGCACGGTGGCGGCGGCGGCGGCGGTGCTTGGCCGCTGAAAATCCGTGGTAAGAGAAAGGAGGTAAATACAATGTGGAATTGTGGGTATAAAACTACTTTTCATAAATTTTAGGTGTAGCTATGGGCTTTAGTATCAAAAAAATAATATCTCAATTAATTAATGCATGCGATTATTCATACCCCAAATTATTCTAAACATACCCCACTTACTTAAATATATTTAATTTAAAATAAAATTTAAATTTAAATTATTAAATATACTCCATTTTTTATTAATATATCTTTTTTCATTTTTGACTTATTCTTCTTCTCTCTCAGCGTCATAACTGCTATATTCATGGAGTCTAATCATCTTCGAAACTATTCTACAGTTCTATGCAGCCCTTAATTTTTATATTGACAATCAATTCATATTTTATCCAAGTACACAATTTACAGATCAATTCAATCTCATTTTTTATTTTTTTATGTTTTGTTAATGACATCAAACTAATCTAAATTATATATTTTTATTATTTATTGATGAAATATTACTATACACAATAAATAATTAAAAGGGCATATGCTTATTGTTGAAGAGCGTCGTGGAAGAGGATGAGCCCGTTGTATTTTCCACGATGATACAGAAAGGTTGTAAATTATGGAATTTTGGATGGGGAAAATGGTGATTTTCAGGCAGAAAAAAAAAAAAAACCCCGTGAGATTTGAAGGAGCGTGGAGAACAAAACATAACGTTCATCTAGTGAATTCCTTTAAAATTTTATTCTGTTGCAATAGATAAAATGACCACGCAAAAAATTTAGTTCTCATTTCTTAAAAATGGCGACGCACTGTGGATCATTAATATGAATTGAGAGAGATGAAGACTAAGTCAAAATTGGAAAAGAGTATAATAGTAAAAAATGGGGTATGTTTAGTAATTAAATTAATTTTTCATTTTAAATTAAATATATTTACTAATTGAGATATGTTTAGAGAAATTTGGGGCATGAATAATCGCACCCTTAATTAATTTATCATCTATTGTTTTAACTGTGAGATAAGTTAACAGGAAAGCTTTGAAGTTTCAATTTATATCACTCATAAATAATACTATAGTTTTCAAGAGCTGTTCTTTAAGAATTGTTGTTATCTCTCTCTCTCTCCACATCACCTTATCTGAGTTGGTATATGGTGTTTTCTGCCATTAATATGTGATTCTTTCTGCCTTGCTAGCAATTAGTTTTGTCAAAATCTCATTATCCTTTTGCCCCAACAACTGCATTAATAGTCGGGTCCAGATTTTCATCAAAGCCTGTGGACCAGTTGAAGTGCACCATTCTTTTTCTCAATCATCAAAACATAGATTTTAGTATTTTGGCAAATGGAAAGATGTTCTCACAAGAAAATGACAGAATATATAGTGGACCTCTAAATCAAGAAAAAATATGTGCACTTTTCTAAATCATCAGTTTAGGATCTTTACCGTGAGAATTCTATACCTTCCTTTAATGGTAGTCGCTAATGAGCTTCGATCCAATTGGCATATGATACAACTAATTGCAATCATGAGCTGATTTCTTTTCTTGAATAAATCATTCTGGGCCTAGTAATTTCTTGTCAAAAATAATTCTACCCTAGAAATTTGTATTGATTTCTTGAATTTATAGAGAAGCTAGCATATAGTGTCGGTGTCACCTTTAACTATGATAAGGCAATGCCATCATGGTGATGGTTGTCCCTAAGGTCCCCTGCCATTAGAATGATGTTTATGGAATAGGACTCTACCCACTCTTTCTTGTGGCCTTCGTTGAAATAAAGTATTTCTTGAAAGAGAGAGATGCTGTTATTCTGAGTTTTCATTATCAATTCCCAATTGTGACTTTAAACTGGAAGCTCTCTTGTTCCGACCCCATGAAAAATTAGTAATGGATTACAAGATAGATGCATAGGTAAACATTCATTTGCTGAGGATTACATAAAGCTGGGTGAAATGAAGCCTTAAAAAAACAAACTTTACTATGTATACAACAGATGTGCAGAGTTGGCAGTTCGCTTCTGAGATAGAATTCGCCCATCAAATGATTGTTGCTTACTCTCGTGATGAAATCGTGTCATTAGTGTGATGGATTTGGAAATGTCAATTGGCACGTGTGCATCTCCAGCAATGCTTACAGCTCTGTGGTTCTTACAGCCTGAAAGAATACTTGGACGCAGTTTTGGGATTTCCTTGAATGATTCAAATTTGGAGTTTTTGCCGGCTTTCTTCGGACATGGAACTGTGAACTCTTCGGAGTCTGAGAGAAGAGAGAAATCTGCAGCACTTGCTGTGATGACACTCCACTCTATGCTTGCTTCACTTGGTGCATAGCCCTCTGATGCTTGCCTTGAAAGAAAAGGGTTGCCTTTCGATAAGCTCTCGATTTCAAATAAATCTGAACTTGAATCGCTGTCACTATCATTATGCATCTCACTGGAAATTGAAGGGATTCTGATTTCTTCAGATGGAGCAATTGCATCCCAAGTCATGATTGATAGCTTCTTCTCCATAGCAGGGGAACCAAGTACTTTTCGCTTTGCAGCTTCTTCTTTCTTGGAATTGAAGACAGGGAAGTTGAAATGTCCTTCGGAGCTCACCATCACTTGTGATTCACCAAATTTTGAATCTGAGTGTGATTTTCTGACCAAATGATCATTGGCTTTATCACCTTTGGCATCAGCAAGCCCGGTGCTCGTGCTCTTGATGGAGCTCGTTTCATCGATGTCAGAACAAGAACAGTTGCAGCCAATGGTGGCCAGAAAGCTCTTTTTCTTGTTAGCTTTTCTGGGCTTCTGGTTTCTTGAAATTGTATGCAATAAGGCGCTTCTGCTGTTGCAGCTCGACTCAGAGTGAATGCTGGTCGGCGGGGGCTCTTTGATTGCTATTATTTCAACTGGAGCGTCTCTCTTGTGGTGGTGGTTGGATGAATCCTTGGGACAGACTTTAGGAGTACGATTTAGCCCCTCGCTGAAATACTTCTCAGCATCAAAGACATCGATTTCTCTGTCGTGTGTTGTGTTTTTCCCTAGGAGAATGTGATCGTGTGAGGGGGAGATAGTTGTTGCAGCTCCCAATTTGAGCACAAAAGTTGCTTCAGCTTCATCTAAGTATGAGGAAAATGAAGCTTCCCTGGCATTCTTGCTGATTTCGGGTGGGCTTGCAATGCCTGATTTGGAAGATGGGGTTAGTGTTATTACAGGCATCGACATATTTGGATGAATCTTGGGATGTGGTTTTTTTATGACTTGTTGATGTGAAAAAGCTTTAGGAGGATAAGTTATGCAGAGAGGTATAAGTAGTGAAGTGTCACATATATAAGTAGCCTTGGAAGGCCCTCGCTTGGACATTACACTTTTTATCTCTTATTCCGCTTTACTGCAGTGCGGTACAATTATAAAATAACATCGGATAGTATAAAATTAATACCAACGAACAACACAAATTTGACATAAGACTTATTCATTTCTAATCTACTAGAAATGCGTTGGAATAGATGATGGAAGTACAGTTTTAGAAGAAAATCTAAGAGTTTTGGCTCATTACAAAAAAATAATGAGATTGACTGTTGCTTAATAATTCTTTTCTTTTTTTAACTAGAGAAGAAGTCTTGCCTTTTATCTCTATTGACCTCTTATATGTTGGTATGATGTTGATGGGACTTGGGCCTATCCAATTGAAACCTTATTTTCTTCCCTGTTGTTATCTGCTTTTCTGGACATCAAATTATTGAGAGAGAGAGAGAGAGAGGATGCATTGGCTATGAGAGAGAGAGAGACTATGTTCACAATTCACATGGCCAGAAATAGAGTCCACCATATAATCACACTACCTATATTGAACACTAATAGCAGCATGTGATCTGAGTAGGTCATCCATTTCAGACAACAAACTGTAATAGCTACAGTTCCCCTTTTCTTCGACAGTAAACATTTTAGAACCATATGAACGAATGATCACATTTTTTTCTAGGCAGAGTTTGTCAACTATCTCAGCCTCAGCCTCAGCCTCAGCCTAGTATTATTTATCTTGATCAGTCTCCACTCTCCAGCCACCTTCATTATTTTTGATCTCTTCTTTCCTTAACTTTATACTTACCATGATGCACTACAAGCCAAGAATTAAAATAATTACAATAATAATAAAGCCAAAGCAATAATATTATGCTAGGTGAAATTTATACACAAGAACATTTAACAAAAAATGCTCCAGAGACTCCACATCAATAACAACTTCTGCCTGAATTTATGATATGTTTTAACTTATCAGGTGCAATAATGGATAGACCCAAACTGTCGGGAAATTTATCAACATGTGCTTATGATTTAGAGCAAGAGACGTAATTTCACCATCAACATTTTGTTCGGTTGGTGAATAATTGAATCTTTGTATTTTTTATGTTTATTATGGGCCAGAAACATTTCTCAGAGAACAGTTTCTGGGTCTCTTTTCTTTTGACTTGTTTTGCTATATTATGAATTTCCGACAGTTGCAATTGGGATTGCCAGAAAAAAAAAAAAAACAATGAAGCTGTCAAAAATATTATGTCTTGAATTTGTTTATTTGTTCATACTATCGGCATAGACCGGGAAAAAAAATCAACAAGTTTCCTTACCTACAGTTACCTGGACTTCTCCATTCCCATGGAAAAGACAAGGATTTTTTTGCTTGAGTAGATTCTGATCCACATTTTCATATCATGTCTGAACATAAAATTGTATGTATAACTGGTGTACAAGAGAGTTACTCATCACGTTTGTGTATCTCAGATATATGTGTTGAGTTCACTAAATCTGAAATCTCAGCCTTCCTAAATCGTGCAACATATGAAGAGGATAGACACTTTAACTGTCAATCAGATTACGAAGTTATTTGCAACGTTCACCATCTGTATCAAAGCCTTGGAAATTCAAACATAAATATAACTGTTTTATCCAAAAAAAAACACTAGAGCTAGAAGAATTAACAAATGCAAAACTCAAAGGTCATATTAAAAAGAAGAAAAAAACATTAGCTTGCATTGCTCGTAACAGTACAACCTATAAATACTGACCTATCCCTGGTTTAACATGCAGCAGGACCAACACCCTCGTTCGTGGCAAAATTACCAACCAGCAAAACTGACATGATTCACTGAAGAATGGGTGTTTGGTAGGTAGGTCTCAGTGCGTAGAAGTGGAGTTTCCGACCCAATATTGCTTAACAGCAACGAGTAGTTTCTCACGAATAAGGGGACCGTCCTCATGATCCATCATCTTAAATTCCCATCTCATGCCTCTGATCATTTGCTTCACCTTCACAAGTACATCAACTTCATCCCTGAATATAACTGCGCCTTCTGGTCTCAGAATTCGGTCCATCTCTAACAAAATGTCTTCAAAGTCACACCTATATATTCATGTGTTCCACAAAACCAACATTTATTTCCCAACTCCAACTATTGTATACATTTTCTTTAAAACAGAATCATAATTAAGATCTTATATGCGAAGGTCCTTTGTTAAGATTCTGATGAGAAATATCATTACAGCCATAACTTTTAACTTAAGAGCTGTGAAGTTTCTAAATTTTCATTCAACGGCATAAAATCCAGAAGATCAAGGGATTCTAGATACTTACTTGCCCTTGTACAGGCTAAAAACACCATTAGCATGAATGAGGTCATACGTCCTAGGGTACGTAGAGAAGCCTTCACACCTACAAAACAAAAATTCAATAAGCAAATTTTGGTTCAATATGAATGGTGATAAACAATTAAAATGTAACTAGCAAGCTGAGAGTTATAATTTCTAATCTAAGTTTTAGTCATTGAAACAACAGGTTTATGCTTTCAAATTAATTATTCATATCAGCAAAATATAAGTGGCCACTGAGCTGGGCCTTCATGAAGCTTGGACTCCAAATTATCAATTGAAAGAAATGAATCTGTAAGTGGAGTCTGTAACATTTCAGAAAAACGCATCTACGTCATCAGGTATACAGTATACTTAAAGCATGGATTTTTAGTGTCAAGTTTGGACGTTTAACCGGCATATGATCATGCTAGGAACATATTATTTTCCTCTGATTAAGGTATGGTTTTATCATAAGCTTTCAGAACACATTCTTACTGAACTGAAATAATAATAAGTGGTAGAATCAGAAAGAAACCAGAAATTTTATGTAGTTTCAGCCTTTCAGGTGGAGTCGTAGGTCTAGTGAGTATGACTGTATAAGCTAGCAAAAATACTTATCAGACCCTGAAAACAGAGGTAAAAGTATGCATACCAGTCATGATAGATGCCAATCAATCCTCGTTCATAGATAACACCAAGGGTATTTTTCTTGGCAATAGTGGGTACAACATTCATAACCCACATTTTGGGAGATTCAAGGGCAGCAGCAAATCCTCCAAGCGCAGCATTCATGTCCATAATATTACGGTACCTCCCAGAATCAAGAATCTGGTTAATCTTTTTATAGGCATTGATGTGCTTTTTCCATTGCTTGTCATCCTCCAGGAATGCCTCAGCAGAAACTCCAGGAACAGACCCACTAGCAATTCTTGGAGGAACTGTGTGAAGTCTCTCGGGGAATGGTTTGAGTTCCACATTGTTCGCATTGTTATTTGGTGTAATGCATCCCTCCATTTTCTTGTACCTGATCAAGAAGAGAAGTATTGGAACAACTTAGAGCTTAAAACGTTTAAAGAAGAAGATTTCTATAATGCAATCCATCACTCGGTTATCCATACCAAACATCATCAGCATCTTCAAATCGACAGAATGTTGCTCCAGAACTTTCCTGTTTGGCATAGCAAGAAGCAGAATCCATTGTCTTCTGCCAAATAGCAATTTCACCTTTCTCCGACTTCTTCTCCCAGCAGAGAAGTTTAGCAGCGTCTTCTATCTTTCTTTGTTCTTCCTCAAGATCTTCCATAGGGCGTTGCCATGCCTTGTAATTTGTCTTCCAGTTAATGGGAGGGCCTGATAGCACCCAATACCCACCAGGTCTAAGCACACGATCCACTTCCTTCATATATAGTCCATCTGCAAAGAAGAAGCACAAAATTACATATATATATCTCCAACTGCTCATCTTAATTATGCAAAGTACGCAAGATAGAGTTTGATTCCCACCATTTATCCCCCAAGGAATAAGACAACGTGAACAATGAGCCATATCAAAAGCTCGAGATGGATATGGTGTTCTTATTGTTCCAAGAACACCAATGACAGCAGGCACACCCCTTTCAAGAGCAAACTGAACCTGAGCTTCATGTGAATCTCTGGGCGCAAAAGACATTGCTATAACATTTCTTTTCCACAGATACGCGCCCCAACTGGCTACCTAAAACAATAGAACGTAGAAGGAATGATAACACAATTAACACACAAAATTCAATTAGACGGTCTTAATTTCAAGTCAACATACCCCACAACCAGTGTCCAATGCAGTCCTGACAGTTCCATCTTCAATCGGTATAACCGAAGCAAGCTGGTCAATGTACTTATCTGCTCCTTGAGGAAACTGCGTTCCTCCACCGGGAAACCTAAACACATTGCCCTCGTACTGAATCCAGTTCTGGATAGCCTTCTCTACTGTCAAGCTCTTATATGGAGCATTGGCATAGGGTACATAATCACGACTTTTAGGCCACGGAAACGGGGTTACATATCCTTCAGGAGCTGGAATTAAGCAATGGAGCTTCTCTCCTTGAGGAGGGCAATGCCTCTCACGGTAGTTCATATTTTCTCTTGGGAAAGTCATTGCTCGTGCTTGATCTTGGCAGGGTGTGTAATCCGTGAAACGAGACTCACATGGCTTATATACCTTCGCTTTCGTATCCGATTCCTCAACTACCCCTGCTTCACCACCATGATGGGTTTCGAAATTGAGGTTAGAAGGGACATTGCAGTTTTCTCCATTCCTGGTCATCTCCAAAGCTATGGTGTCCCCCTTCCCGAACCCACTTCTCTGCCATGCCCCTAATAGGTAGAAGAAACAGCAAAGACCAGCTACTATAACAATAGACACGTGGCTCTTGGTCTTGTTATCCCCAGCATTGAACTTGTTCGCCATAACAGGCCTGAAACAATTAGAACTCAGGTTTAATAGAGATGGTAAAAAGTCCTTTCCTTTTGACAAAAAAGAAATCTAATATTAAAATGTGCAAGAATCCTAGCATTAACACCACCACAGACCACATCCAGAAAAACTAATAACTTAGATCCACGGGCGCATTGCCAAGATCTGTGATGAGAATCTATCAATTAAATGAAAGCAGATCTACATATCTTGTTGATTCAACGATAATAGTTTTAATAAAACCATGTTTCAGGAAAGTTAAACATTAAACAAGATCATCAGCAAAACTCAGAAGATGTATAAAAAAGGCACACTTGAAAATAAGACTTCATCTACACGAGATTCTTCTAATTAAAAACATTTGCTTCAGAATAAAGGCACCATTAAATAACACTCCAACAAAAATCAAACATCACACAGTTGTAGTAGCTGACTATCCCATAAATGTCGCTTTTCTTGTTAGTGATTCATAATCATAAACACATGCCAAATCTTCTTCTTTGGTTTTTCTATAAACAGCCTAACCCAGAAAGATTAACAACAAACGCAAAGATCATAGAGAAATGCACTATCGTGATAGAGATGAAAACAGAGATCAGAGATGATGCATTGAATATCATACCAATTGCATAAGTTGATGTGAACCCTGATTCAAGATCTTGAAAATCTGCTACTCCTTTTATCGGAAATTGCTGAAAGATCCAATTTTGGTATAATGATTTGACTAGTTATATAGATCGAGCATTACAACTGCTCACTCTGTCGTTCTCGCATATCATGTGTCAATTGTCAAACGACAAACAAATCTTACTTCATTAATTGAAACGAAGTGAGCAAACTTTAAGGTTAGCCCATTATTAATGATAATATCATTAGTGCCCACGTTGCTATTTAATGTGACATACGTACCCCTATTTTCATGGTTTTGGACTTTTTGGTCCTCTTAAGCTTCTTTTTTTTTTTTTTTTGGGTTGGGGAAAAAAGGGTTTCCACGTTCCTGTTTCGAAAATGGGTTTACCATATAAAATTTAATTTAAAGAGTATATATTGTGTGAAAATAATTTATTTTATGAACTAATTTTAATACTCTTCCAAGTTAATTTACTTTTTCAATTTAAATTTTAGTTTTGCATTAAACATTAGAAAATATTAATAATGAATAATTTATTCAACATATATGACCGATTTAATTCTTAAAAGACAAAAGCTTTTGATCACTAAATTTTAAGTTTAATTTTAATTTTAATTTTGATTTTTAAATATTCATAAAATACACGTTATACTGTGTGTTTTTTTTATAATTGACGTATTAATAATTTATTCTTCGTGTATTGTTAATTATTTTTCAAGTAATAATTAATTGTTCTTCACGCATTACTTAGAATAAGAGAATTTCATGTTTTGATTAATTTTTTAAGCATTCCTTTTAGTTTCAACATCACCAAGTTAAATGCATAATTTCTATTTTAAATATTAAACGTAAGTATATGAATTAAAATAAAGTGAGTAGTATATTTATTTCCATAAATATTTATGAAGAATATCTTTTAAGTTAATTTATAGTCTTTTGATGTTGCATCTTAAATAATAATTTTAAAGCACTATAAATTTAGAAGCTTATAATCAAGAGATATTATTTGTTTCATTTGATATAAATCGACTTATTCTTGGGGGTATTTATGAGTTGTTCTTGTGATATTATTAAATTATTTTTTTGGGTATTGTTAAGTTATTTTTCAGTTCTTTAGGTATTGTTAAGTTGTTTTTGCAGTATAATTTTTGAAAGCTTGGAATATTGTTGAATATAATAAGAAGTATTAATCAGTTATTTTTTGAATTAAGTTATTTTTCAAATATTAGTAAATTGCTCATATTCCTAATTTGTGCTTACAATATAATTTATTAATATATGAGGTATTGTTGAATAGTAGGAGGGTATTATTTAGTTGTGTTTTTAAGGTGTTACTCAATTATTATTTGAATTTTGTGAAATAAAATAATTTGTAAAAAAAATAAAGTATTATATAAATCAGTTTTATGATATAAACCATTTTATGATACAAGGTTTATATTTATGAATTTATTTTTTTGACTTGTTAAAAACATTACTCGTAAAAAAAAATGATTAAAGTCCTAACACCACCGGAATTTGGGAGAGCAGAGCACACGAGGAGTGTGCGTAGAGCGCGCCCATGGGGCATGGATCTTTGCCGGGTAGAGACCATTAAAGCCCGCAACAATTCATTAATCATGGGCCCACTTCGCATGAGATGCTTTTCGCAGTTTCTACTTTCTACTGTAATTTTCCCATTATTTGGGGCTTATCTTCAAGGATTTTCTTCGCAAGTGTATAAATACTCGAAAATACGTTGAAACCAATCGCAATCTTTGAAAATGGTTGTTGCTTTATACACATCGGTTACTCGTTCCTCAATCTCTTCTCTTTCTCTCTCCCCCAAAATTCGTCTCATTCCAACCCCTTTCCGAATTGACCACAGCCTCCGGTCACCACCTGCTCTGAAGCTTCAATTAGCAAGCACCAGAGGACACTGTAGCATATGCTGTTTCAAGGATAATAATCCCCAAAAATCTGTCGAAAAAGTAAGCTCTATACTTTTTATTTTTAGTTTCTTCATGAATTGGATTTATTTTTCCTGAAAAAATTGCAATAGACAGGTTAGTACGCCATATGATTTTTGACGGAAGAAGAATAACTGTTAGGTTAATTAGCCATATCATATGTTCCTGGGCTTTTGGGTTTGGGAGTCTGTTAATTAGAATTATCTGGGGTTTTTGATTGACTCTCTATGGATAAGGCTTGGATGTGTAATTATTGTATACTAGATAAACCCTCTCTATAGTGGCGCTCAAATTTGCTGAAATCACCCGGAATCGACACAAAAATCAAGAAAATCCAACTCCTGCCGCATTTTCCACCTGTATCCTTTGCTTTTTTTACCGCAAGAGAAGCTGCAAACTGGGTTTTCCAGTGGCTTGCGAGGTGAGAATAGCAGGAAAACAGAAAAACAGAGATATGGTTTTGAGAGAGAGATATGAAATGAATAAACAGGAAAATTGAAAAAGCAAAGATGGAAAAAATCAGAAATAAAAGATAGAGTTAGAGAGAGAGAGAGTGCGTAAACTGCGTGAGAGAGAAAGCGAGTCAGTAATAAACAGCATCAGCCACAATTGCATTTGCAAAAATTTGATACTGTAAAAATTGCACCAAATACTGAGCCCTCTCTATGCATGAAATGACGAATATACCCTGAAATATTCACCAACGGGAATATCCGCCTGATTGCCACAATAATTTCACAAACTCCCTCTTTTTATATATAAGATATGGTAATAAGGAGTTAATTAGTAGCCCTCAATATGGTTAACGAGTATTTATTTGATGCTGATTGATTTTGTGATCAATGTTGGTAGATTGCAGATGCAAGCATTAAATTTACCAGTGTTACTTTATATTCTCGTGTTTTTTTACAGGGCAGTGATATAAATTGGCGAATATTGAAGCGGTGGGATGTGCCATGGAATTGGCAAACAATCTCTCTGACATCACTTGCCTGTGGATTGAGGTGCACTTATAATACTACTGTATTCTTTTTTTAAAAGAGCAAATAAACTCTGCTCAGTGATGCCAGTATTGGTTGATTTCAATCTTCTATGAAATGCTATCCGAAGTCTTTGCCATCATGCATATGGATGGATGGGGTTTTCAGCTGTTAAATTATTAAGCATAATTTTTAAATGAAGTACTAATTAGTTTTTCAGACAGTTTTGTTTTGACAGGATTAATTGAGGCAGCAGCATTGCAATATACGGGCCTTAATATTGAAGAGTTAAGTTTGGATGAGAAGGCAGAAGTTTTGTTTTTGGATCAAGGGTACAAAATACTTTAATTGTTTGCTGTTATTTGCTTGGCTTTGTTACACTTAACCTAAGTACTTTGTTTATTTTACAAGTAATTCTATTTTTTTTTTCATTTTGTAAATTGTAGCATTGCAACTACGGTGGTTCTTGCAGTACTGTACAGTCTGACAAAATCGTTCTCTCCCCTTCCTGATGACATATATCGATATGGTAACTAAAAATTATATTAACTAACATTATCATCGATGGGGCTCATCGTGCTTTCAAAGTCACTGTATCTCTCTCTCTCTCTCTCTCTCTTGTATGACTTCATGTTTTTGTGCATGACTTTTGAGAGACGTAATTTGCATTTTCCCATAAATTTTGAGGTCAAAACCTTTTATGTTTCTCCCTTTCTTTTCTTTTTAACATAATTTATAGCAATGTGCAATTATGCTGATACTTGATAAGTTTAAATCAGAATGAGACTATAGAATCTTCCTGACCAGTAGTCGAATCGTAAATCAGATTGGAGGGACCCTTTTAATCTTAAGAAAGGCTGGCTGTTGTGGGCTGGAATTGGTCTTGGTGCAGCTCTAGGTGCCATTGCAGTGACAGGAGCTGCACTGTCTTTTTTCAATGGCGAGACCCCACAGAGAGAGGTTAGAATATCATTTCTTACCTATCTGATACTTTTTGTGCCGTCCTTTTGAACGCAAACACTACATTCTGCACAGAAGGAGGAAAATGATGTCTAGGTGAGTAGCTCTTTTAAGCTTGACAATATAGATCATGCGTTCCTAGATTCTTAATGGTTTGGTGGATCATCTCATTCTGGCAACTATTAATTATTAATATGCTTTAAAATTTTATACGTATTCTTTTATCTTTCAGTGAAGCATATCTCTCTAAACTTATTTTAGTTAGTCCAACAATTTATGCTTTACATGCACCACACCTTTTTCTTCCTAAGATTTTTATGTTTATCCCTTTCATATGATTCAGACTGATGCTCTTGTGCGCTTGCTTCCCTTAATAGGGTCTTCAACTATCAGGTACTTCTTTCCAAGAGTCAAAATTTCACAATTGGACTTATCCTAAAACCTTTTTTCCGTGGCACTATTTTTCCTTTCTAGCTATGATACAATGTGGAAGCTATGGACGGAGCTAATTGTTTTTGTACATTAATTGTAGCACTGCCTGCTTGGTGGGTATCACAGGTGTACTCGCTCCCATTCTTGAGGAAACTGTCTTTAGAGGGTTTTTCATGGTCTCTCTTACAAAGTGGTATGTATTATGCACTTTTGATAACATGGTCAAACCGAATAATTTATTACTTTAAACTATACATAGAAAAAACTTGTGTATATTATATTTTCTTTTCTATAGTAAGGCTTTAAGACGTGATGCATTCTATACTTCTAGGTTGTAATCATGTTACGTATAGGTGTCTGTCATGCTTAGTTAATATTCTACGGTTAGGTAATTTGCTGATTGGATCTCTACTTATTTCCCTGCAGGTTGCCCACACCACTTGCTGTGCTTGTCAGCGCTTCTGTATTTGCTGGAGCGCATCTCACTCCTGGACAATTTCCTCAGTTATTCGTTCTTGGTATTTTCTTACCCAAAAGTTCATATAAATAGAGAAATGGTATAGACAAAAGATGACTAGCCTCAAAGAAAACTCAAAACCCTATTATCTGGGGGATATAACATTTCCATAATTTGGCAACGGTTTTGATGTTGAAATCTTGTCGAAAAAAACTCCACACAACAATGATCTTGAAGTTATAAAAAACTTATGTATGCTAATAGATAAGCCTCATTAGACAAAGGCCCTGATTTCTTGATAACTGAATTACTGCCAAGTCCTGACAACCGAAAACAAATCCTATCACAAATTTGAGCATTCCATCTACATTTTGTTGCGGCTATTCTAACTGTTGTGAACATACCAAGAATGAAACTTAAAAAACAGTATTACTAAGATCATAATGCTTTAGATGTTTTTGTGAAACATGTGCCTGCTATACTTGCACAATGTTGTGCATAATTTCATGTTGTATTTTATGGGCCCAGACCCTGATTATTTCATAAGTTTGAGTAGTTGACTAGTAAGTTATGCATGTCTGCTATTCCAATCAATGAAGCAACCCTTTTTAGCTGCTTCTGATATCTTGGGATCGCCAAGTATCAGCCTTATTTCTCAGTGACCTCCCGTCTCTTCTCAATGCACAGCATGAAGAACACTCACTCCGTTTACTCTTTCACATCAAACTAAGATGCACTAATAATTTATAGAAATGAATTATATATTTATATATGGCTAATGTACGCAGTATTCATGGCTAATTAGGAACTGCTTTGGGATTTTCTTATGCTCAAACACGCAACCTTCTGACACCAATCACGATTCATGCCTTTTGGAACTCTGGTGTCATCTTGTTCCTAACCTTCCTTCAGGTAGTTACTTAATCTTTCTCTGTTATGTTGTTCCATCACTTCATTAACTCAAATACTCCTCTTACTCCTGATCCGTTGTCGTACTGATTTGATCTGTTAACGCGTTTCATCTTCTGCTTGTTTCATGTGTAGCTCCAAGGTTACGATATCAAGGAATTGTTGCAAGCCTATTGATTCACATATGCTGCTTTTTATATGAAGAAGGTCTTGTTCACTCCAAGGATACACAGGAAATGACTGAGTGTCTGTTAAAACCATTTGTTATACTTCAGCATATTAGAATTTATATTTATGGCACACCGTTTCATAACAAAATTGCAGTATAGCAAAAATATTAAAATATTTTTTTTTATCAAAAATACTGAAATATCAAGAAATGCCAAATTTTCAGTATTTTTTGGGTATACCAAAATACCAAAAAAGTTTAATATTTATATTGTTACCATTTCGAAAATTCTGGCATACAGTAAAAATTGATATTTTCAATATTTTTCATTTTGACAGGAGCGATATACCAAAAATTTTGGTACTTTACCCAGTCCTAGTCACAGTATCCTCAAAACCCTTGTTTTAAAGGTGTATACTAGTTATGATTCCCTGTCCCAACGGAACAAAGATGAATCAGTTAATTTCGAAGGTAAAGTTATTCAAAGAGCATAGATGAATGGTACTTTTGCATAATATATGCCATTATGATATTCAAACTTGACAGCTGAAAAATAAAATAAAAATACAAGCAGCTACATTGGCAGAATAATACCAAATCACATAAATAAGGTTTATAATTACACATTTCAATAACATTTAGCACTTTGATGACATAATTTGACAATTTCATCATCGCCCTGTGCTTGGAAAAGGCTTCTCTTCTCTGAAAGGTTGTGTTGATTCATCCGTCACACTAGGCAATCTTGACACGCTACCTCTTCGAGTTTGGTCCGATAACCTCTATCATGTATTTCCATCCATCAATGGGTCTCCTTCTACTAAATATGTGTGTCTTTATAAAGCTAGCAATCTGAAACCCACAAAAGAAAAGGAAAACACCATTTACATTAACAACATACAAATGAAGAACCAAATGTTAACCTGAGTTGAGTTATATGAACCTGGAACTTATTGAAGGCAATTCGACGTTCAAATTCCTGAACTTCTTCTCTTTGTGACATATCCCACACATTGCCATCAGGGTTTTTAGATGTTGTTTCCCAGCCATCAGGCTTGTTTTTAAACTCTGAACCGGGAATGTCAATGTTTGTAGAATCGAAGATCCTACATTTATCCAACTCAAAAGGTTTTAGTTGTGTTCTAATTCCAACAAGCTAATTTAGACAACACATGTGCTCCCTCACCCAAGAATCCACAAAGAGAGATTAATCTTCTGTTCTCAATAGATAATAATAATTTTTACATATCATAAATAATAAACAACAACTCTACCGATAGAAGTTTTGTTATGATCATAAGCTATCAGCTGGAAAATACATCATGTGTCTATCAAGGATTTGCACAGCAAATGCATGTGAGTATATGTATTTCACACAAATGTAGCATTGTCTAACTAGGCAGATAGTAGATTGCTGCATGGGAATACTCCAAAATGCAGAAATCTATCTTTACATTAAACCTGATTCAAAAAATTTGTGTTTAGGGGTTGGGGGGATTAAGAGAAAGAGCATGGAAAAGAGTACATACTCAGAAGCTCTATCAAGCAATTTCTCAATATCGTCGCCGCCGACGACAAAATTTCCCAATTTAGCCTCCTCCTGTTTCTCAATCTCCTTCACCCACAGCCCCGCGTGTATTTTCTGCTTTTTCAGTCTGTAATCCCTCTTCATACTATTCAAGCTATAAAGAGACGAAGATTCTGATGGTCCCACACTCCTTCCAGCATCCTTCTTCACCGATTTGCCCTTCCTTTGATCCCAATTATCGTTCATGTCCTCCACGAACGCCTCAATTGCTTCTAGCGGGGTGGAAATTGCAGTTTGGGAAGTTTCCTCGGTAGCGCGGAGGGAGAAATTAACGTCAGATTCCCACGGGGATTTCCCAGAGAGATCGTCGGGGAGCCAAGCGGTTTCCCACGCGTCATTCCACTCCTCCTCACCGGTTTTATTGTTTTTGGTAGTTCTCCCCGTAGAGAAAGGGCGGATGGCAGGGCTAGTCGCGGCGGCGGCGGGGTTTAGGTGGGGGGTTTATGATGATGGAGGTTAGCCGGCGAGCTAGCCTCATGTTTTCCGGAGTTACTACTAACAAGTCATACAAGAAATTCCGAATTCATCCTTCCTGTAGACAACCCCATTTTTTTGTTCAGAAATTATCTAGCTTGTTACAGAAAAAGTACTTGTAAATGGGCGTTAAGCTTTTTAGGCAATAGAGGCGCATAAACAATACAGAAGAAGCACACACTTGTACAATACAATTAATTTAATTGCAAAAAAACAAACTGGTGGCGGTAAGATCTTTTGAGTATGGTGTCTACACTAATTTTTCAGCTAACCACTGTGAAGAATTCTCACAAGACCACACCTGCAGATTCCTTTTCAAAGAGCAACAGAAACCACTCTATATTTATTAGCAATTTCAAATAACACAAACGAGCTCCACATCAAATAACAAAATTAACAAATAATGCATTAAAAACCAAAACTCAGGAACAAGTTTCGTAAAACTTATTGCACAGATTCTTGGAAAACCTATTTATATATAATAGTACAAAAAGTAGGAAAAATATTCTGAAAATTTGCAAAATTACATTAAACCAGAATCGAAAAATGTTGGGGAAAAAGACCAAACCTGTATTTTGGGGTTGAGCATGGTGGGAAGAAAGAAGAAAAGCGCTAAGGTGGAGGGGGCAAGAGGAGAAAAATTAGGTCAGGTAGTTTAGAAGGTGTACTAATTATTTGGTGAGCGTAAACTGATAAAGTGGGTTGATGAAAATAAACTATATTTGGGCCCTTAAGAAAGAGTCCAATTATGGCCTAGGTTATATGCACCAAGAGTTGTGAGTGGGTGCGACTTGATTTTTGAAGAAAACATCAATTTTTTATTTTTTTCCAAAAAAATCTTTAAAAAAAAAAAAACCTTTAAAAATCTACTGTATGATTTTTTTTCCAAAACAAGTATTCGTTTTTTTTTTAATGAAAAATCATATTTTCGGCTATTTTTGCTGAAAGTCTTACTTGGATGGGTGCGCAATAAATGTTGAACAACGAATATTAAAAATAATATTTTAATGTGTGCATCACTCACAACTGTGGGTGCATATATAAATTTTCTCAATCTGCAGTAGGCCCATTAGAGTTCGGCCCATTCGAGGACTATATAATAGGTCTCAAATTCTTCCAGCGCAAACTCTAGTCTTTGTTTTCTAGTACATCTGAGGAGAGTATTATTTGATAAAACAAATAAACATTATATATATGGTCAACTCTTTATGGTATTAATCATTGATGTTTTTTCCTTTCCACCGTCTAATATGTACGTCTAATATGTACAGTATAATCTCAATTTAATATTTTATTTTATTTGTATGTGTATGTTGTTTGTATAAATTATTTGCGTATATCTCCTTTTGTTATTAGGAGATCCAATATTCTTAAAATATTTGTGGTGGATGTGGCTAAAAGATGTATAACAACTAATAAATGTAAATGATTAAAAATCAATTACTTGGAAGATATTAAATGCTAAAGAACATTAATATGAAAGTAGTATAATGAGAGATTTGTATATAGATTTGGACCTAAGGTTATGAACTTATGATCCTTAAAAGTTGTAATTATAGTTATAAGATTGTTCCTTGTATTGTCATAGTATCTTATCTGAATTAATGCATTAAATGCATAGATGTGGACTTTTACAAAAATTGAACCCGAATTCTCTGTACAAGATGGATTCAGTTAGGGATGGCAACGAGACGGGTCTAGGACGGGTTTGGCCTGTCCCAGAACCCATCCCGCCAAGAATTTTTAGGACCCGAGACCCACCCTATCTCAATTTGGAGTTGGACCCACCCCGCCCCATCCCACGAACCCGGCGGGTTTTACCCGCCCCGACCCGCCTACCCGCTTATTTTTTTATTTTATTTTATTTTTATCATACATATCAAATGCATTACACAAAAAATAATAAAATTTAAAATAAAACGTCAATATGCATATGAATGATTCAAACAACAATAAATATGCAAAATAATGCACTTCAAGTTTCAACTTATTAAATCTAAATATTTAAAATCACACATATATTGTTCATTGAAATTAAAATAATAAAAAAATTAATAAACTCTAATTTGTATAATTTTTGCTCATGAATTTATGCACATATCTAATTTAATAATTTATGGCTCATTTGGTTCGTAAGATAAAAGTATCTGTAAAAAACATGCATGTTTTTTACGGATAGATACTTTTATCTTACGAACCAAATGAGCCCTATGAATATATTAATTAATAGTCTAATTTTTATATATTTAATTATACATATATAATATAATATATTTATTTAACTATATATATTTAATTAACATATATATATATATTGGGCGGGTGCACCTAATACCAAAACTCGTCCCAAATCTGGCGGGTTTTTGGTCAAATGAGTCCAAACCCATCTCACGATCCATTTGACTGGGTTTTTACCCGGCCCATTCATGGCGGGTCCGAATTTGAATCCTCCTCATTGCCATTCCTAGATTCAGTCCAATAGGATGAGGACAACTAAGTGTCCGTATGAGATGTTCTGCCATCTAGACAAATACTTCCTAAAGTGGGCTATGACTCACTGACTCTACGAGAAGTTACTGTTTGATAATACTTAGGTCTTTAGTAATTTATTCGATGATTAGGCCTTGGGCATCGTCATGTGTGTCGAGGTACAAAGTCTTTGGGGATGACTCAATTTTATTCGCACACTTTCCTTATTTGGACGTCCCAACTCTTCTTTCACACACCTAAAAATGAAACTTTTTACACTCACAAAAGTCAATAAAATACACTTTTTCTTATTTTATTATTTAACTTTACACTCACATACTTACTTTTTCTTAATTCGCGTGCCCGGAACTACTATGAAAGTAGTTCCGGGACGGAGGGAGTAGTAGTAACAGATTAAATTGCATAATATATTTTATAATTTTTTTAATCATAATAAACTGAATCTAATAAAATATTACGTTTTGATTTTTGTTAAGCATAATTATATATTATTAATAAAAATTTATAACCCATACTAAAAAAATTTGATCAATTAATATGTTAGCTACTTTAATTTATTTTATAAAGATATAAACTACTACTACTATATATTGTATGAATTAAAAAGCAGTTTAAATATATCGTGTGTTATAAATATTTTTGTGTATAAAATTATTTAAATAACAAAATTAATTTAACTTTTTAGTATACATACAAAATTAATTTCATACCGGAAAATTTGCAAATCTACATCCCAAAAAATATTACAATATTTTTTTGGGACACAATACTTCAAAAATATGAAAATATTAGAATGTGCACAGGTGGAGATTATGATATCGCGTTCTTGAAGGTGAAAATTTGAAATAATATTTATATTTTGGAAGTATGATTTTTTTTTTTAGACAAACTAAAAAAATATATAAACTTTTTTTAGGAAGAAAGTGATACAAGTCAATTGATTTTAGAACTCTACTATCTATGAGCAAGAGGTAATGTAGTGATTATTTGTCCAACAAAAAAAATTTAATTAATTTGGAGTAAATCAATTAAAAATAAAAAATAAATCTTGCATAAATCTTAGAAAAATGAGCATTCATTCATTTGTACTAATTTATGTACTATTTCATAGTGATAGCCTCACAAAAGTTTTTTCTTAAATTAAAAAAAACGAGATAATAAATTAATATTGAGAATGGACAGAAACTAATCTTTCAAGACTTCTCTTGTTGCTAATAAATAAATAATTTGAGATGAAGAAGCTAGCGTTGATGTTTTCAATGTGAACGTGTGCCTTACGAGTGTATTGTATTGTACACTCCATAGCAATTATTTATCAAATGACGCTGACTACTTCAAAATTTGAAATTAATTTAGGAAAAATAATTTTTTTAGTCCTTTATCTTTCACCAATTGTATTTTTGTCCTCTTAACTATACCTTTTTAAAAATAGTCATTTAACTTATCAAAAATTATTTTTTCGTCCTCTTAACTATACCTTTTTAGAAATAGTCCTTTAACTTACCAAAAATCAATTTTTTTAGTCCTTGTACCGAGCTCAAGTGGATTTTTTTTTATTTTTAATAACACACGCACAAGTGGCCCCAGTTTGGGAGGGAAGAAACGCGCGCTAAACACTGAAAAATCCCCAAATTATATCTCAATGCACATAATGTTGAAGGTAATGAGATTTAGGGTTAGATATAATTTGGGGATTTTTTAGTGTTGATTGCGCGTTCTTCCTTCCCAAACTGGAGCCACATGTGCGTGTGCTATTAAAAAAAATAAAAAATCCACATCAGACAGGTAAGAGGACGAAAAAAATAATTTTTGATAAGTTAAAGGACTATTTCTAAAAAGGTATAGTTAAGAGGACGAAAAAAACAATTTTTTGTAAGTTAAAGGACTATTTCTAAAAAGGTATAGTTAAGAAGACGAAAAATACAATTGGTGAAAAATAAAGGACTAAAAAAATTATTTTCCCATTAATTTAATTTGGGAAAGTAAGTTTAGAGTTGACGTGTGATAATGATTTTTTTTTATTTTTTATTTTTGGACTTAAAATAAACACGTGAGATGACTAATGTACCCTAATGTAAATAGCAACAAAATTCATTTTTTCCTTCCCATAAGACACATCTTGTGGCTAAAGGCTTTACTCAAAGCAAAGATATTGATTTTAAAGAGACTTTCTCTCCGATTTCCACATGACTCTTTTTTATAATAATGACACTAGTTGCACATTATGATCTTGAGTTACATTAGATGGATGTAAAGACTGTTTTTTTCAATTGTGATATTGTTGAGAAAATATATATGGTGCAACCAGAAAACTTTGTGTCGGGGGATCCAAAGAATATGGTATGCAAATTAAAGAAATTCATCTATGGACTCAAGTAAGTTTTTTATCAGTGGTACTACAAATTTCATGAAGTAGTAGTCTCGTTTGGTTTTGAAACTAATGTTATGATTGTGTATGTCACAAGTTCAGTGAGAGTAACTTTATTTTTTGGTGCTATATGTCGATGACATATTACATGCCAGCAATAATTCAGGTTTGTTGCATGATACTGACATTTCTATCAAAGAAATTTGAAATGAGACATCTTGGGCATGCCTCTTTTGTCCTGGGTATTCAATTACATCGAAATCGCTCTCAAAGTATTCTTGGATTATCACAAAAGGAATATATAGAGAAAGTGTTGCAAAGATTTGACATGCATAACTGCAAGCCTGGTGATACCCCTGTGGCTAAGGGAGATAAGTTTAATCTCAATCAGTGCCCTAGAACTGATCTTGAAGTTCAAGAGATGCAAAAGATTCCCTATGCTTCAACTGTTGGGAGCTTAATGTATGCTCAGGTCTGCAAGAGACCTGATTTAGGTTTTATTATTGGCATGTTCGACGGATATTTAAGTAACACGGGGTATGGATCATTGGAAAGCAGCCAAACGAGTTTTGAAAAATTTACAGAGAACTAAGGATTACATGCTTACATATAGGAGATAAGATCAGTTGGAGATCATTGGGTATTCTGATTTTGCTAAATGACAAGATAGTAGAAGATCCACTTCGGGCTACACTTATCTGTTAGCTGGGAAAGTTGTTTCGTGGAGAAGTGCTAAGCAGACCTTGTAGCATCTTCTACCATAACATCAAAATTTGTGGTATGTTATGAGGCATCAAATCATGGAATATGGTTGCGAATTTTGGCACTGGGTTGCATCATGTAAGAAATATTGAAAAATCACTTAAGTCGTTTTGTGACAATAATTTGGCGGTGCTATATTCCAATAACAACAGAAGCTCCACTAAGTCAAAATGTATTTACATAAAGTTCCTAGTTGTGAAGGAAATAATACAGAGTGGTCAGATTTCTGCAGAGCATATTAGAACAAAGTCAATGATTACAGATTCGCTAACTAAAGGTTTACCACCCAAGGTTTTTCATGAGCATACAACACATATGGGTGTTATGTTGCTTCATCATACTTCAGTTTAGTGGGAGTCTATATATTTAGTTGCTCTATATTTTATTTTGAACACATTATTGTGTAATTGAGATATTTTTATGTAGAGACAGATAATTTTTTTTACACTATGTTGTGTTAAGGTTTTATGTTGATCTCACTGAAGAATAAGAAAGTATAAGTTGAAAATAGATATGTTAGATCACATTACATGCAATTTCCACGCTACACACCATGATTGATCTATTAATGATTGTAATGATATATGTGATTACTAATGAGTTTAGTCACAATTAAGATGATGAAAGTTACCTTAGTCCTATATCAGTGCGATTGATGATAAGATTGCTTAAGAAATACTTATAAACATAACAATAAGTTTGAGCTCATTTAGGAAATATACATTTGTCTGGTGTCACGTATTTCTCCTATTGGGAGATTGTTGGAAATATCCAACATTCTGAGCTTCCACGTGTCAATATTAAATGTGTATAATTGTTTTTAAGGAGGCTCAAATTAAAATGATGTGATCTAATACATTTTAATTAAATTAGAGACCTATATGAGTATTAAATAATTATGGGCTTTATGTGTAGATACCATTAAGTGATTTTAATTTGTTGAGTGACCAAATTGAAATAAAGGATAACTTAGGGTTGTGGTCCCGAAACATCAGTATGTTCATCACACAATTTTGTATTCTATATACGAAAGAGTGACAAAGAGGTGAGGTTGATTGTTTCGGAAATCATTCCTATTGAGTTTCAAATCAAAATTCATGGATCCAGGTATGTTGTTGCTATAATGATTAAAGTCTTCTTAATTTCAAATGATCAATGGTAGATTAATTGTTGATATTCAGGTATTCCTGTTGAAACATATTTATATGTTTAGGATAAAATTTCTAACATTAGGTGACCAAAAACATGTCGGATTATCAATTTTCAATTTCTACACCCTTACTAAAAATAGACGATGTAAAGCGTTATCAGTTATTCATCACAATTCATAACCTAAACATCAACAAAAAAAAAATAGGGGTGTTAAACATCAAATGAAAGTGTATCTCTTCTTTCTAGAAGTAGAGGCATATGAACCGTAGCTGTAAAAAGATGTAAATAGAGTGCCAAAACTTCCATAATGCTCTTTATATCAACATAATTCCAAAATGGGATTCCCCACTACAGAAAATATACGAGTGATGCAAGACGTGCCATATGCCATATTTGATTTCATCTACATAAATACTCAATTATTACTCTTTATGTCAAGTGAATAATTAAGACAAGACTAAATGATAACATAAAAATTAGAGAAAAATAAAATTATGGGATACTAAATCAAACGTACCACCACAGCCGCCCATGCCCAAATTTGCAATTGATGAGTTTTAGGGCTTCGTTTTCGTTATCATTTTTGTCACCTTTTTGTTTTTTGTTGGACATGATATCGTGTGGAAGCAACTCTGCTGAATGGATAGATCAAATATTTGTTCTTTTTGGATTAGGTATAGGAGGATAAGCTAGTTTCTCTTTATTTGATTTGATTGATTATGCATATTCATTTTGTAATAGTTTGTTTGAAAATGGATTATAAGTTTATCATGAACTAATTTTAAAAGAGTAATTCTCTTTTATATCGGGTGCACCGTGCAATTTAAGTGTATTTTAAAACAATTACACAGTTTATTACTGAAAAATTACACAAATTATTACTGAAAAGTTACACCATTAAAGATACACTTTTCATTAACAACTTGTGTAACTTTTTAAAATTGAAATTGAATTGCATAGTGCAATTGGTGCATATAAGACTAAGACATTTTAAAATATCAAACATTTGATTATGAGTAACAAAAATTTCATCTGAAGTATCAAATCATGGGTCAATGAAGTTATATTATAATTGTTATGGATTTTATTAACCTAAATTTTTTAATCTCTTTAGGAATAATTTGATACATTTGACCAAATATTTAATATATTAAAGCAGTTTCATTATAAGCTTATAATCAACTATTTTTATATAAAGTCTACTCATTCATTTTGATTTCAAGCCAAATTCTTATATGTATTAATTGCATTTAGTAAGTGGATTTGACTTTCTAATAGCAGAAAACAAGTTTGAGCTATTTTCGTCCAATAATATAAACTGCTATTATTAAATAATATTAATTGGTTAATATTAGTTATTTTACTAATTAATATTAATAATACAGGAGTAATATGGTACCACTTATCACGGAAATGTTGCTTCAATTTCATTAAATGAGAAAAGAAAGTCGAAAGAGAAATATATTAGAATCCTGTGACCTCCTACTTAAGAAAGAGACTAGCGTACGTATGTTTATGTGTATAGGAGTTTGAATTTTTATTCAGAGGGCCAATTAAAAATTATAATTTTATATTATATTAATATTATCCACAGTGATTAATTTATTAATAAAAATGGACCAAATTGATTTTATATATGCTTTACACTTTATACACAAAAATATATTATTCTGACACACATAACACAAGAAATATATAGTTGATCTAAATTTGAACATCTTTTAGATTTATTTTTAATTCATCTTAATTTATATTCTTGCATAACAAATACACACATATATTAAAAAATACATCTACATGAATGAATTAAGGGAGATATAAAATTTTTGTATCAATTTATAAATAGTGATAAAAAGATGATTAATTAGTTTCGACTTGATAAAAAATGAATAATTAGGGGTATGTGCGTTCAGTTCAATGTGAATACATATATTCCTCTGTATGTATCAATCATTCCAATCAATTTTGTCTTCATCCCTTAACTTAGTTTGTACTCATTCCACAACTTGACTAATTAATTGAATTAACCAGTCGACAAAATCCTGGTGGTTACTCCGGTTTATTCTTGTATGCACCAATTACGCCGTGTAACTTAAGTTCGTTACACAAAATACTATTGAAAAATTACACATGTTATTACTGAAAAATGTATCTTTAATGGTTTAACTTTTCAGTAATAGTATGTGTAATTTTTCAATAGTATTTTGTGTAACTTTTTAAAAATGAACTTGAGTTGCACGGTGTAACTGGTGCACAGGAGACTTATGATGTGTTTGCAGTCACAATTAAAAGAGTAGAAGTGTTTCTATAATTTAAAAACTGGGTCACACCAGCTTTAAAAAAAAACACTTACTACAGTGGGAGACGAGGTTAAAAACAAGACCTTACTCGATTACTCTATACATTGAGAATCGTACGCAAATTAACTAAGCATGCATCTTATTAACTTATTTGAATTTAAATAAAAAGTCATTTCACAACTACCAGACAAAATATAATTTCAATTTTTTTTAATCATATCTAGTGTTAATTTTTCTGATAAAATGTTTAATTTTACTCTCAAATTAAAAGTGGAAAATAAAATAACATCGTTTTAAAAGACCGAGATTGATAATGTTTAGCAAATCTACTGATCTAGTGCCCATGAAACATAATTATATTTTTCTTTCTTTTGAGATTTTTAATTAAATATTTTGTGCAATATAAAATTATAAAAAAATTCAAATATAATTAGCATACATGTACTCCACATTAATAATCTTGCGAAAGACCATCAATTTTGACATCAATGACATCGTATCGCTTTTTACTGTTAATTTTGTACTAAAATTGAACCATGTCAAAAAAATTGAAACTAAATCTAATAAAAATTAATTTTGGAATTAAAATTGATCTTATCAAAAATTTCGGAACTAAATCTGATAAAAAGTTAATTGAAATTAAATATATTTTATCTGATAGTTATGAAACGTTTATTATTTAGACTCTAACTTATTACATTCTTAAAGAGACTAATTACACCCTTGCGTCTACAAGTGTTTTGCACGCAATTTCTCTACGGATATCTTAAGAAATGAAAATGTGTACATGATCAAAAAGTTGTTGGCTCGATACGGATAATTCTCTACTTTTTTCATTGTATTGTGATCACGAAATTTAATAAAGAATAGTATTATATTAAAATAATAAATAAAATAAAGAAAAAGTAAAAATATTATGAGACTCAAAATTTTATTGTGAGTGTGAGTTATTTCCAAATAAAAAAATGAGAAAAAGTTTTGTGAACAAACAAAAAAGAAAAGTGAGAAATAATTTGGTGGAGAAGGGGAGTATAAGATTATTTTTAGCAATAAATTTGTCATCATATTGAAAAAAGTTTATAGATAATTAATTATTTACTTATGGATACGAGTAGAGCATGAGAAACTAATAAAATAATAAGGAGAAAAGTACATTAAGACCCCCTGGGAAAAATAAGTCCTTAAAATATATTCTAGTGCACTTAAACATTTGAAGTATTTTTTTTAGATTTAAATAAAGGGTGACTTACGTATAAGTTTAAAAAAATCACTATATTTATAAATAGGTACTGTGCAGAAAAAAAAATCTGTTTCTGTACAAATATTTTGAACCTATTTTTAAATATAGTGACTTTTTTGAATCTATATGTAAATCATCCTTAAATAAATTCTTCAAAAGAATAGGCAAATAACCTCTTAATCCTAATAAAATTGGAAAAATGAAATCAATTTATATCAACGTGCAAAAAAAAAAAAACCTAAAGGGTAAATATAAATTTAACATTTTTCTACTGAAAACGTACGCAAAAATATTCAGGAAACACATTCAATAATAAAAAAGAAACACGTACGTAACTAAAAAAATTTAAGATTGAATCTTTTATATAAAATGAGTACAACTAACTTAAGACATACAATAAAAATTACAATAAAGTGTGTCTCAAATACATGAATTAGGAAATAAAAAGATCATTTATAATAAAATGTGTTTTATATAATTTTAGGAGGACAAATTATTATTATGAATTAATAAAATAGGGAATATGTTTTACATGAAAATGGTTCATGATAGATTTATTATGAAACTGTTTTAAAGTGTCAAATATTTGATTAACAATATCAAAAAAATCACAACGGAGGATAAAAAATTGAGTAAAAAATATCAACTACAATTAAATATGAAATGATTGACCCGATTTTTTATACTTCTGATATGATCTTTAATACTTATAATTTGACACTTAAATTTCATGATAAACTTATGGGAAAATTACAAAATGGTTCACAAAATTGACATTAATTACAAATTGGTTCTGTGCAGAAAAAAAACGTGCTTCTGTGCAGAAAAAAATGTGCTCCTGTGCAAATATTGTGAACCAATTTGTAAATAGAGTGATTTTTTTAAACTTATATGTAAATCACCCTAAACTTATCATAAATAATTTCTATACAAAAAATTGCCTAAAAAGGTTATATTTGCACAAATTTTAAAAAAAATAAATGGTGTATTTACTAAAAGAATAGGTACTTACATGAACCATAAAAAAATTAAATAATTTGAATACATCGATAAATACTTTCATACTCCATTTGGATGGATGGATTTGAAATTGAATATATTTTAAAAGAAACACATATAAGAAGACATATATTTCAAATCACGAATAGTAAAGAGATGAGAGAGAAGAAAAAAAAATAGAGGAAAAATAGAGATGAAAGGGTAGAGGGGAGGAATTTTACAAATGACATGATTTTGATGAGGATTTAGAATTCCTCCATTTTGAACATAAACTCAAATCTAAGTATTTGTAAATTCATCTAACTTACATGGAAAGAATGATTATTTGTGTGTGAAATCAACGGATTTCAAATTCACTCATCCAAATGGAGATCCGATATAATATTTTAAGGCCTAAAATGAATATATAAAAAAACAAATCAAATCAAATAATAATGATATATGATCTAGAGGTGACAAAATATACTATAAACCTAATTGTGTCCTATCGTAGCAGGTGGTGGGGCTATGTCAATTATTATGGGGTGACAATTCGAAATTTATTTGAAACCCCAACCATATTTCTACGTGTATTTTCTTGAAAAATGGTTTGCCAAAAGTTGATACCCATCTCTATCAACCCAGCTGTGTCTTTAACTACAACTTGGTTTAATTTTCCACTACCCACCTAACATATGAACCACATACTTTTTTAGATAGACCAATCTCTTGTAAATCGGATGCACATTGTATCTGAGTTGATTATATTTTAAAAATATAAATTAACGTATATATTATTATTAATGCACTATTTTTTAGTATAATAAATTCATATTTTTTAATATAATCAATACATATTTTCAGGGCGAACATACATTGGGGCAAGATGGAAAAAGTGCTTCCTATATATATATATATATATATATATATGCAATATAAACTTTCATATTAATAAAAAGTAGCATTATAAAATTATTAAAGTTAATATATTGATGGATAGGATAACTTTAATTTAATTTTTTTATATTTTGTTTCACTACTCATTTAAAATTTATTATATTCAATTTATTTAAATACAAACAAAAAGAAAAGGTCGGGGAAGAAACTAGACAATTTCAATGGGCCCAGACATGTTTGGGGTCGCATTTGCCATTTTCTTTATCATCTTACATGTCTCCAACAATCGACTTCTAGTATATCATTTTCCCAATAAAATATTCTCTTATTTCCCAGATATATTGTACTTCCTCTTCCCAGAGGAATTTGCACACTTTTTTTATTTGGACGTCCTACACGAATTTTTACATTACTAAAAAAGAAAACATTGATTTACGTGCACACTCACAAACCTTTACACATATTTACCCATATGCCACTATTTTATATATAAAACACATTTTCCTTAAAAAATGTGCCGTCCCGTAGGGTGCAAATTCCTACGGGACGGAGGGAGTAATATTTTCTGTTTTAATATATCCCAAGTTTACATTTCTAAAAATAAAAATTATTTATTAAATTTTACTTTTACAATACACATATAATATTCGTAAAAATATATTTATTATATTTTTTTCTTAAACTGCGTGACTAAAAGACACGATAATATTCTCCAGAACGAAACATATTAATATTCATTCTACATTATAATTAATGTTATATTTGTGCTATACTTAGTGCTATAATTTTTTAAAAGAAAATTGTTTTTTAGAGTAGGTTTCTTATTAATCAGAGTTTACATAAACTTGTATCACTGTCACTTATAATTTTTATTACTGTTATTTATTTATGTTATCAATGTTATAAAAAGATGAAATTATAAAATTGTACAAAAAAATGACACAAGTTACAAATTAATTTTGTGCAAAAAAAATTATATTTGTACAAATATTATGAATTAATTTATAAATAAAGTTACTTTTTTAAATTAATATATAAATACCCATTATAATAATATATTTGACTTTTTAATAGTGAGAATGTATATGCAAAATGATGATACTATATACATATAATAGCGACAATTAATAAAATCAAGTTTATCGTGAACTCAAATTTATACAATTTTTTTTTATTTCTTTATTTTTTTTATCTAACTCATTTCATTATTCCCTTTCAAAAAATAAATTTATAATAAATAATTCACATGTTAAAAATAGTATCGAATAGTGAATGTAATAACAAGTGTAGAGGTAGGAGTACTAAACTACTACTAATAATATTCTCATGCCATGCAGTCTTGCATTAAATATATCAAAAAATATTTATTAGAAGGAAAGAAAATTTAAAATCAAGGTGAAAATTTTGTATAAAAATTATTTGTGAAAAAATTATCATTAAATTATTTAATATTTAATTTAAAGTATCAAAAATCGAGATTAGTTGCTGATTGTTTTCCTTGAATCTTTGATCCTCCTTATAAATTATTTGATATTCTAAAATAATTTTATGATAAAATTATTATTAATTATTTTTATATAAAATCTACTCAAAATTAAATTAATAATTAGATTAGTAAAATTTATTTGATTTTGATTTATTTCATAAAGCATTCACTTATATGCATCTCTCACCTATATTCGTGTTGAGAGAAGGCATCCACTTGTAATTAAGTTGGACCCCACTTCTTTCCAATTAGCAACCATTTATGCGGGACGCAATTTTCATATTCCACCTCTCATAAATACAAATTATACAATACAATACGCATGTACTTTCTCCATTTCATATTACTTTTTTAAAAGCTATTTTTATTTTTAAATTAATATGCATTTTTTTCTGTTCTCCTCAAGAAATGTTATTTCATTATGCATATATTCTTAAAATATGAGTATATTTAAACTAAGAATATTTCATTTTATATGAAAATAATTCATGATATGAATAATTATTCAATTTTATGAATCATATATAATTTTGATACTTTTAGTTAAATATTTAATTTAAATAAGGGTAAATATGTTACAAAATTATGTAAAAAAAAATCATAATGTCAATTAATATGAAATAGACTAAATATATTCTTACATAAACTGTATTTTAAATTGAGATGAGTAAGTATTTTGTAAATTAATTTTATCTTGTAATTAAAATAATATTAAATATTTATTATATTGTAGTAATATACTCTTAAAATGTTATAAATTTTATCGATAAAATGATTTATATATTTACTTTTTCATTGGAGACACCCTCTCCTTGTTGGTTCCCACTTCCCATACAATAGTCACTGAAAACAAACAAATCGCATTAAATTAATTCGGCAAAGTATTGTATTAAAATGTAGTTCACCAAGTCTCCAAACACTCATATCTTCAAGTCAACCTTATATCTTCCTCATATTCGTTTACAGAGGGAATCGAACCCGGGTCACTTACTCAAGTGAGAAGTCCGATGACCAAGTGAGCTACTTCACCTAATTAATACAATACTTTAAAAAAATTTAATAATAAATTTATAATAAATTATTTTTACACAATACATACTCAATTAATTTTAACTTGCCAAGGAAAGGTTTAGTTGGAGATTTTAAACTCACCGTGTAAATTCCAACACCTTTGAGAATTGAATTGTAACATTATATTACTCCCATCTACATTGTTGACACAAATTTGTGTACTTAAAATCAAGGTTTGAAATTTCGCCGAAATTTCGGAAATTTAAGGGTACCGATATGAAAATTCACTTGAACGATTATTTTTCCAAAATTTCGGTCAAATTTCGGGAAAATATCATAAATTTCGGTTACTATATCGATATTGTTCCAGGGTAATTCAAAATGTGCAGATTATCGAGAAATATAGTAGAAAATTCGGTAATTTATCGGTCAAAATTTCGAGAAATTTCGGGAAATAATTTTTTATTTTTTTTTCAATTCTCAATCATCGGGACTTGATACCATTATTGCTTAGACCAAGATGATCTTTCTTCTTTTACATTTGAGGCTCATAGGACATCATTTTGGTATTAGCTGTGTAATATTCAATAATTATGAACAATTGTTGTATCGTTTTATATTTCTTACGTATGTTTTCTTGATATGTTTGTTGTAAGATTCTCATTTTATTGAGATTTTAAGTTCAATTAATGTATTAAGACTAGTAATAATATTGTCTAAAATTTCATGTTAAATTTCCATCATTTTAATGAAATTTCAGTGAATTTTCTATTTATTACCGATATTGATATTTTCACCGATATATCCATAAATTCAGGGTACCGATATTTCTGTCGATACCGATATTTTCATTCTTGCTTAAAATTCAGGGGTGTCTTGAACCTAACTATTTTTGTACTTAATATTCAGTAATGGATTTTAGGGTGCATAGTGATATAGCCTGTTTTCAGATTTAATATTTTTGTACTATTGAATTTTTATTATCTTTTACCTTAAATTTATATAATTTTATCATTTCGCCCTTTTTTAGATTATACTCCATCCGTCCCAAAGCAATTTGCAAGGGAGGAGAGACACACAAATTAAGAAGAAAGTAGAATAAAGTAAAAAAAATGGTAGTATTTTGAGGGTTAATTTCGTAAAATTTTATATAAAAAGTGAAAAAGTTAGTTGGATTGAGTGTAATGTGGGTCCAAAAGTGAAAAAATAATGACATTTTTTGTAAATATGTAGATATTGTGAGGGTGAAGTTTATAAAAGAGTTTACTTTTTTAGATCTGCAAAACCCCTTGGAACGTCCCGAAAAAAAAAAATTTGCAAGTTCCTCTTGAGCGGAAGGAGTAAAATTTAACTCCCATTACTTAGATTATAAAATTTAACCCTCATTACATTTCGCTCCCCTTAATACAAAGTTTTGCTGCTTAAATTAACTCTTGCATGTAAATTTTTTTTTAAATGAGTGGTTTTCTAAGATAATATATAAATTCTTTCTATCTCAAAGTAAATAGCAGACCACCTAAAATTATACTCAAAAATTACACCACAGCCAGAATCAAAATCTCCACGAGAGAGGAATTGTGGAGTTCTAACCAATTGAATTATCTATTTTTAATATTTATTTATTTTATAACACTATAACTAATTGTTGTCGATAAGGTCGATTTTTAAAACGACGTGGTCATTGAAGAAAACTATTTAGAGGCAAAACCATCTTGTATATATATCTTCTATTTTTAAAATGATATTTCATGTCAAAAATTGATCAAAACATAGGGGGTTGAAGTGCGACTGCACGAAACTCTTGTGGCCGTTGTTGAATATCAAAATAATTCTCGTTGATTGATTTCGCTAAAGACAAATTCTCTTCCATTTTAGAATAAAATTTGACTAAGATATCAGCAGAAGGAAGATCAATATGGAGTCCAAAATGGAGGTTCATTTCTTTATAACTTATTAGGGATGGAGGTATATGTAATCATGAAAAACAGTAATTATTCTCTCAAAAAAAACAATTAATTGAAGATAAAAATTGTAGTTGGACTGCCCCTAATAAAGTAATGAACTACATATATTTTTGTTTATTGAATTATTTCATGATCCTCGTTTTTTTTATAACAAGATTTAAGTTAGTAATTGAAAAACTGCTATCTTAATAGTAAGGGTTGAAATATCCTTGTTCTCCAACTTTTATGATAATATATTTATTTTGTTGATAAAAAAATGAATTACATATATTTTAAGGTTTTGATAATCTGATGATTTTTATTTGTTTAGAATGTGATCTATAATCCAATTCATAAATAAGGAATGAATTTTTTCATAACCAAATAATTGTTAAAATATTATATAAATTATTTTCATAATATAAACCACTTTGTAATATAAGATTTATACTTATGAATTTAATTTTTTTATCTTGTTAAAAAATGACTCATAATATGAACTACTTTCACACAATATTTATCGTAATAATTTTGATCATAAACATGAAAAGTGGTTATGTGATTGGCTTCTCCGTCTGATATCTTCTTCTTTTTTAAGTCAAAGATGAGGATTTTAAGTGAGATATTTTAACAATTTTTATTTTATGTGACATATCTAATCCATATAAAATTTAAAACAATTCAACTTATTTGTTTCTTATGTATTAATAGTTAAATTTTAATGGATTTAATAGTGAGAGGTTTCACGCAAATTTTTGTTTTAGCCAAAAAAGTAAAATAAAAATAAGAGCATGTATGGAATTAATCTGGTTTAATTAGAACAAAATTAATTTGCAATTATAACTTTTTAATAAATAATTACTACCTTCTAGGCTTCTTAGTAAAATAACTAACAGTCTAACACTCATATAAATTAACATATTTTGATGAAAACAACAATACTATTTTATAATAAAATGTTTTCTAAACAAGATTTACAGTAAAATTTATTCATGCAATACTTTGCTATAATATTATATACCACATTTAAGAGTACTACGTGGCTTTACAAACTTTAAATTTTGTTCATAATTTTTTTTGTTAATTTTCTTTCATTTCTCAATTTATCTCACCAATCATCACAAATATGGAGTTTATGATTTATCGGCTTATAACTTTAACACTATGTTTTAATGGAAATTTAAGTGTACGATAAAAGCAAGAATATAAAAGTAAATAATTATTAGCCGGATGGATATAGATCGTCTATACGCAGTTTAGATGACCGTCTATTTTTTTTTTTTTATTAGTCTTGTATGCACCAATTATACGGTGCAACCAAGGATGAAAATATCGGTATCGACGGAAATATCGGTACCCTGAATTTATGGAGATATCGGTGGAAATATCGATATCGAATATCGATATCGGTAAAAAATAGAAAATTCACGGAAATTTCATTAAAATGATGGAAATTTAACATGAAATTTTAGACAATATTATTACTAGTCTTAATACATTAATTGAACTTAAAATCTCAATAAAATGAGAATCTTACAACAAACATATCAAGAAAACATACGTAAGACATATAAAACGATACAACAATTGTTCATAATTATTAAATATTACACAACTAATATCAAAATGATGTTCTATGAGCCTCAAATGTAAAAGAAGAAAGACCATCTTGGTCTAAGCAATAATGGTACCAAGTCATTAAATTAGATAAATTCTTGAAGCAAATGACCCGAGAATTGAGAATTAAAAAAAAAATTCCCGAAATTTTCCGAAATTTTGACCGATAAATTACCGAAATTTTCACTATATTTCTCGATAATCTGCACATTTTGAATTACTCTGGACCGATATCGAAATTTCGCCGAAATTTCCCGAAATTTCCAAAATTTTACCGAAATTTGACCGAAATTTTGGAAAAATAATAGTTCAAGTGAATTTCCATATCGGTACCCTCAAATTTCTGAAATTTCGGCGAAATTTCGCGAAATTTCAATCCTTGGGTGCAACTTAAGTTTATTTTTAAAAAGTTAAACAGTTTATAACTGAAAAGTTAAACTATGAGAGATACACTTTTCAGTAATAAACTGTTTAACTTTTCAGTTATAGACTGTTTAACTTTTTCAAAATGAACTAGAGTTACACAGTGTAACTGGTGCACAGGAGACTTATTCTTTTTTTTTTTAATTACATAATAAATGATCATCAATTGTTTTTATATATACACCACAAATTAAAAGAAGACGAACAACGGATTTAAATGTGGACGATTATGAAAGCAGAATATTAAAGCTAATCTCAATTTATTTTTGCTTTTTAGTTAATATTTTAAAAAATTTAATAAATAGAAAAAAAAAACAATTAGCCAATGCCTAATCACCAAAAACATCTGGAGAACTGATTCTACGAAAATCATATCTGTTGGTCGCCGCCTAGTGCATAAGCATCAATGCTAATTACTGCATTCATGATTGAAAATTATAACTTTAAAACGGTTATGAATAAGAAATAAAAGTGATGATATGAGAAAAAATTGAGTGATAAAAAGAGAATAACAAATTTATAAATGAAGATTGAATATAAAATTTTCACAAAATTTTAATTCAAATGGGGCAGGTCAAAAAATTATAATCATATTTAAGGTACAAACATAGTCTGTGATTCTGTGTATATATTATGCCTGCAAAGTGAGATTTAAATAATAAAGTAAAATTTCTTTTTTACATTTATGATTAATCTCACACATATGAGGAAAAGCCATCTTTCTTTAATTAATTGTTTAGAAAAATCTTAGTCATGTATGTTTAGCTCAGCTGTATTTTTAAAAAATTTATACTCCCTCCGCCCCACTATAAATTACTTATTTTGTCATTTTCGTTTGTTCCGCTATAAGTTGCTTGTTAATTTTGGGCACACGAATTAAGGTAAAAGTGAAAAAGTATAAGTGAAGTGATGGAAAAAGTGAAAAAATATAAGTGATGTGATGGAGAAAAGTGAAAAAATAATGAAAATAATCATAAAGAAGTGAATAGTAGTTTTCAAAAAAGGTAAAAAAGCAATGAACAACATATAGTGGGACGAACGAAAATGACAACATGAGCAACTTATAGTGGGACGGAGGGAGTATTATTTTTAATATCTTTTATATTATTCCTATTACTTTTTTTACTTTTTTTCATCACATTATCTGTACTATATTAATATTTTTATACACTTCTTAATACTCGTGTCCAAAAGGTATGAGCAACTTATAAAAGGATGGAGAAAGTATTATTTATTATTAAAAAGTCACACATGTCATTATTAAAAAATATATATTTTTAATAGTATTTTGTGTAATTTTTTAAAAATATTAGACTTGTATGCATTTGGTGCACCGTATGATTCAAGTATATTTTTTAAAAATTATACTCATTTATTATTAAAAAGTCACATATATTATTATTAAAAAGTGAATTTTTAAAAATATCTATTTTTAATAATATTTTTTTTAATTTTAAAAAATGTACTTGAATTGCATGATACAAGAGACTTATCCATTATAAAAATATCTAAATATTAAAAAAAAAATCGTAACCGCTTAAAAAATAACAAATATTAATACCTTATATTTATCAGTTCTATTCAATCCTACGTGGCCACCTCCAAAAATCTCAAATTTAAAATGCTTAAATTCTATGACACGATTATTTTTTCCCCATTTTTTAATAATTTAAATTTAAATTTTAATGCTGAAATTCTAAGACAATTATCTCTTCCCATTTTTTAACAATTTAATTTAATTTTTAACAATTCTAAGACACAATTATCTCTTCCAAAATTTTTAACAATTTTAATTTAATTTTTAAAAAATTTCATTTAAATTTCAAATCTTATGTTTGCGGGTATCGAGTCTCCAATTAAACATAAAAAAAAGCCAAAAAAATTTATTCATTATTCTTAACCACCCACTAAATTACTTACGGTTATTAATTAGGTTGTAGGATATTGGATCTCTACATAAACTTAAAAAAATGCTTAAAAATTAATAAAATTCTGACACACGGTTATAATTTAATATTTTGATATATAGATTTTTTTTTATTAATTTTAATTTTAATTTCAATATTATTTTTTCTTAACCACCCACTAATTCTCTAATTTAAAATATTTACAGTATTCTTTATTTTGAAATAATAAAATCTTATCAACAGTTATTTCTTTCTCCATACACCTATATATACACACATCATCCACGCATAAACAAACTAATTAATATTTCTCCATGCGCCCGGTTCATTCACATCTCTCCAAATCCAGATTTCGGATCTTTGATCCTTCTATTAAAGGTAATACAAATTTCTGAATTAATTTGTAATCTCAATTCTACTCAGGTCATGGTAACTTTTGGACATGCTTCTTTTGCGGAAATATTTACTTCATTCATTTTCTTTGTCCTGAACCTGTCACATCTCAAATTTTAACAAAACATGAATGACCGAATTTTCATTGTTTTTGTAAAGCATAATCCTTCAAAAGGTTCCTAAATTGTGAACTATTTGGATTTGACCTCTAAACTATTTTTGTTACCGTTTCTGCCTGTACGCTTCATTCGCATCACTTCCAATTCAAATTTCAAATATCCTTTGATCCATTGGTAATTCTTATTCTTTCTGCCTGTACGCTTCATTCGCATCACTTCCAATTCAAATTTCAAATATCCTTTGATCCATTGGTAATTCTTATTCTGAATTAACTTTCAAATATGTCAAACTTATAAAAATCAACAATTATAAAACCAACATTAAAAAAAAAAAGTTTGAATATTTCATAATTATAAAAATGTTAAAATTAAAATACTAACTATGTATTCCTGAAAGTAATTAAATATGTCAAAGTTATAAGAATAAAAATATTGTAAACATATATCAACATTTTTATAAATCGAGAATATTATATCTTAATTTTATTTGAGACTATGGTTACTGAAAAGTAAAATCACTGTTTTCATCTCATTTTATAACGTCAACAAATGCAACTTCATCCATTTCTGAAAAAGAATTTTATAATAAATTAGTTTTGCGTGATCGTATATGGTCTCATGAATGAGACAATTATCACAAAAATTTGTCATTTAAAATATATATTATGAGTTCAACTCTTCGTACGTAACTATCTCCCTAACTCATTTAATATATGAGTAGGTATTATGTGAGTAATACTCACCATAATAATTTCGTGAACGACATATTTTATTTCACGCAGTAACACACAGTTCGGTGTATAATGTTAATTCATATGCAGTGTAGTGTTAGTTCAAATATACAGTGTGGTGTTAGTTCATATACAATATAATTTTAGTTCATTCACTATGGTATACTACGTGTAGTGTTAATTCATATATAGTATGGTGTTAGTTTATATACATTGTCGTGTTAGTTCATATACAATATTTTATGTCATTTATCTCTAAAATAATCAAATCTCAAAATACTTAAAATAAATTGTTGTTCACCATAAAATTTACTGTGTGTATCATTCACATAATACTTTGCCTTAATATATATATATATATATATATATATATATATATATAATAAATTTGAAAAAAACATTTGAATATATCAAAATTATACTTATAATTTTAAAATATGTCAAAATTATATATTTTTTGAACCAAAATGATTTACGCATTTTTTAAACTGTTTGTATTAAGTTACCAAAACAAAATATTCAAATAAGTCAAAATTAAAATTAAAATTATAAAAATTAATTACGCAACCATTTTAACTTTAAAAGTGTCCAAAACATTTGAATTAGTCAAAATTAAAACTAAAATTTTAAAAATATATCAAAATTATATTTTTATTAAAGAAAAATTATTTACAAATTCACCTGACATATAGCAATAACATAAAAAAAATATTATTTACCAATTTACCTAAAAAAGAATTTACAAATTTATATAAAATTATTTATGATTATATTTTATAATTATCCAAACGAAAAGTTAAATCCATTCATATTAAATTTAATGTAAAACAAAACATTTAAAAATTTGTGTTGAATTAACTAAGTAAATTTAATTAATAAAGTGGAATTCATCTAAAACAAATGTGTAATTTAATTCATCTAAAACAAACGTGTAATTCATCTAAAACAAAACATATTAATTCATCTAAATCAAATAGTTTTATAATACTTTACCAAACTAAAAATAACAATAAAATTACTAAAAAAGTATCATTTAAAAATTTGTGTTGAATTAACTAATTGAAAAATAAAATCAAATTTTTGAATTTTCAAAATTACAGTAATTTTAAACCAATAATATATTGATGGTTGCTAAATTTGTGGTTTCAAACCGCGAAAATTGAATTAATTGCAGAAAAATCGGAACAAAAATTAGGATAATTAGAATTTTAATATTATTTTATTTTTATTAACATTAACTGAACAAAAAAAAAATTGATGATACAGAATATTAAACCAAAATTATTTATTGTTACAAGATTTTGAGTTATGGGGTCTACACATAAACAAAAAAAAATGCTTAAAAAAAACATTATCAACAATATTTTCCAGCAAATTCATTATTTTAAATATATCTCTTTTTTATTAACAATATAAAATTACTGTTAAAATATAAAAACAATACAAATATCATAATATTTTAAATATATAACAAAAATAAAATTAACTAAAATATTTACAACAAAATATACATTAGAAAATTTTTGAAAAATAATTCATCTCCGGCGTAGTACGCAGGTTACTAGTGACATGTACATTTTGTACTCCCGTTGAAGGCATCGAGAATCACTTTTTCGTTTTTCGCAATTTTACAAAGAAGAGGGTACGAAAATGAAAAACCCTAAAACGGCTCTATTTCTCTTTTCTTTACTTTGTACCCCAACTTCTCTCTCTCCTTCCCTTTACACCCCCTAAAGCTTCCTATTTCTCATTTCTAACCCAATAAAAAATAAAAATTACTACTACATTAAAAGTTCCGACTGCAACACAGTATAGTAATTAGCAGTTTCATCCTCAAGGTCCCACAAACCACTATCATTAAATGCAAAAGAAAAACTATCTCCAGGGTTAAAATCGCCAGCAGAATTATTTTCATCCCTAGGGTTGGGAATCCCAAGCTCATCGTCGGAGGCTTCTAGAAGATGTCTCATCACAGATTTCACAGTGTCGTCTTCTTCATCGGCGGAGCTGCCTTGGTGGAGGATTAATAGGTCATCAGCCTCCTCCGAAAGCAGCGGCTCCAGCTCAATGGTGGACGAAGACGCGACTTCTTGTTGGAGGATACTGAATAAGGCTGACAAGTCTTGGCTCAGCTCATGGCTCGGCTCTTCAGCCGGCTCTGCCTCGTCGAGGAGGTTAAGGATGTTATAATATGGCTTTTGGCGCTTTGAGTTTGAGTCTTCGTGGGACTCTTCTCTGAGGCGTTTTGATGGAGTTTCAGCCATTTAAAAAGATTGAAGAGAGAGAGAGAGGGGGGAGGGATGAGGAGAGAGAAGGGGGTGGAAAGGTTTATATAGAGAGCGGGGGAGGAGTTGAGTTCCGGTCAAAATGAGAAGAGAAAAATAACTGAGAATCATTATTAAATTTTATTAAATGTTATTCCCTCCGTCCCGAATTATTTTACACCTTAAATTTTTTTTAAAAAAATATTCTTTAAATAAAATAATTATATATAAATGCATTTAAATTGATCCTTTAAGTATATAAATTTGTGTGGAATATTAAAATAAAAAATGTGTATAAATTTCTATAGACAGAGTGAATATATAATTATATTCTCTTCGTCCTATAATTATTTTCGTATTTTTATTTTTTATCTGTTCCACAATTGTTTTTACACTATATAAATGAAAACTATTACTTTAATTTTATCCTCATAATATTTATATATTTACACAAAATATCATTATTTTAATATTTTTACATTCAATTTAATTAATTTTATTATTTTAATAATATAACCTTACATATTATTCTATTTCTTTTTAAATTGTGCAATCACGGAGGGAGTATGTGCGATGGAGAAAAGTGTTCCGGTGTGAGAAAGAAATTGTGCGTGTACTTAGAGAGAGAGTGGTGGAAGCAAAGGTTATGCTTTGACAAAAAAACATTTAAGTAATCAAACTGGGAAAAAGTTGAAGGCTTGGCGCTTACCTTTATTTTTATTTTGGTAATCGAACCTTTTCTTTGTCTAAGCAATTCCTGGTACATGGGCCCCACTGTGTAAACTACTCATGTTTTAGCACTTTCGCAACTGGTGAATACTGTTTTGAAACACTTAAAATAGTTTCAATAATTTTTTTTAAAAATTATTTTTCAATTTTTGAAAAGAAGCTATCTAAAAACTGTTTTGTAGAGTTTCAAAACATATATTGAAAAATCTCTCGTGAACACTCTCTCTCCCAAATTGTAGATATAATTGTGTATAGAAAAATTGATCTTACGTGAAAGGATGTTTGGATCAGGATTAATCTGAATTTGATTTTTTTTTATAATTTCTTAGAATTTTAAGGCAAATTATACAATATATAAATTCTACTTATTATCAATGGTATTACTCATTATTATAAATTTTATAAATTTATATTTTTATTTAATTATATTAATCATGCGTTTATCTATTATTAACAGGGTAGGATAAGAAAAGGAGTGGTCCTCCCACCTTTAATTGCATTTTTTTTTTAATTCAATAAAATATGCTATACTATAATTTAATAATGAGATCCGTAAATAATTATTTTTAGTAGAATACATTGAAAGGAGAAAAAGTTTTTGAGGTAGATATATATAACTCTTGAGACAGTATGCATATACATGCATATTTCAAATACTTCTTGCATTGGAGATGCTCTTATTAATAACAAAATTGTATACTTTTAAGTACTACCTTTGTTGTGATACTTATTTTGCGAAATTTGTTTGTAAATGTTAATTTTTTTATATTTAATTGAAAGGATGTTCAATGACATGCAATTTGAATAATTAATTATATAATGTAAAATGATAAAAATAAAGTGATATTTTTACAATGCGAATAGAAACAAAATTATTTGTGGACATACCATGAGACAAGTGAGATCATAATTTATGATTAATTGTTCGATAATAATATTGATTTAGTTCTCCACCTCTCCCTTTATATATAATTACATTTTGTTAAAATTGAAATCCAGAATGCAGTTTAATAACAAAACAGTTTTTTATGAGATTAATCAATTAGAACTAAAATTTTATGGATAAATAAAATATGGGGTGTTATAAATTATACTACCACTCAGGCACCCATCTACAGTTACGAGTCGCAACTTGCACGACACACTTCACGAGATTTGAAATACGTGAAAATTTAGGTATGTTTTGGTTTCACATATGAGTAATCTATGAGTTTTGCGGTTGCGAAACTATGGAGACATTTGACAGCATTCAGTTGTCGACATCAAGACCAAATCGTTGAAAAAATTCTATCTGTATATTTGGCGCTGTGAGGCCGCTAAGACTCTTCTTTTTTTATTTCAAGTTAAAACTAAAAATAAAAACTAAATTAGTAAATTACTAAAAAATAAAAATTTAATTGATCTATTTCATAATTTATTCGTAAATTTTGCTATTTTTATGTTTCATTTAGAAATTGGACAATATCACATTATAATAATTTTTAGCATTTTGTTTGCTTGTTACATTTTATAAAAAAAAAAATTGGTTATTAATATATGTTTATTTATAATTTATGCATTTTTATTAATATATATTTAAAAAAATAATAATATTAATAAAAAATAAAAAATAATTAATTTTTTTTATTACCATCTAAACAGTTTAAATATTTAATGCTACTCAATTGTTCGACGAACTTCAAATGTCATTTCAACCTTTGATTGGGGATCACATGACATCTCGGTATATTTGCATTGAATTTCCAATGAGACAGGTAATATCTAGCATCCACCAACGTTCTATTTCAAAGTAAATTCTTTTGTGTCATATATTTATGATTTATTTTATATTCCTTTTGCTGAGCTTATGATTAAAAAATAAAATATTTGCATATTAATTAAAATCCACACAAACACATATTTTTTCTACGCATAATTAATTTATAATCAATGTTAATCTTCTAAACCATTTTGCAAATTTTCCTTAAAAAACTGATATTTAGTGATAATAATTTCATTATAATATCTGCAGTTATAAGTCTTTACTCTTTAATGACAGAAAACCCATAATAACTACAAAAATTATAATGATTTAATTACTGTTATTAAATATTAATCTTTTAATAGTAAAATTCAATATTCTATAGAAATTTTTTAAAAGTTCACATGTTATATATTCAAATATGAAACTTAGAGTGAAATATGAAAAATGACACATAAATTTCATGTGGTATTTGGATATTTGCACATAATGGCAAGGAAGTTGGGGTCATTTCTTCTTCTTTTTTTTCTTAAGTTGCATTGTTAAAAAAATCACTTCCTAATCTGTATATTAATATATAGATGTTCTTTTAAGTTTTATTTCAAACAATCTGTTCGTTCTTTTGATTATTTTCACTCACTTTCTTTTCAATTTTTTCCAACCAAAAATCTTTGAGATTTTGTATTAAAGAATTTTATTTTCAGGTCTATTTTTTTTTCCTATGTCATGAATGATTCTTTAAATCTCTTGACTTTTGTGTTTAATTTGAGAGTAAAATTGTTTAGAGATTAAAAAAATGGGTGCAATGATTAAAATTCATCAAAAAATTTATATATTTATATGTACAATATGTTTTTAATTGTTGTAAAATCAAATATAATTATGTATATACAAAATAATTTTGTGGGGGTCAGACATTTTACAAAACAAAAATTATTAACAAAATTTGCAAACATTGGTTGGAAATTTTTGGAGGTGAGTAATGGTAATTAAAGTCATAGTTTGATTCCCAAAAATTAAGGAATTAACTGTAGTACAGTTATATGAGAACTATGATTTTCATTTCATACGTACCTTTTTCCATTTCTATACCCTTTTAATTCCTTACAATATACCAAACAGCCCTAAATCAGATGTAATGCACTTGAAGACTATGTTTTTGTACCGATCCCTTGTAACCTTAAAAGAAAGCAAGACAACTACTTAAGAAATTAAAAACAATCTTGCTCTAGCGATAGTGCTTAAAAGTTGCCCAAAATAGCTTATTTTTTAATATTATTTCATCATGTTGCTTAATTAAATTAGTAATCTTGTTCACTAAAGATTTTCCAGAATTTATTCTTGAGGACAACTAAAATGCTTAAAAGAAATCTTGGAGGATGTGGAAAACATATTCATCTTTAGATCTCCTTTATTATTAAACCACAAAAAAAATATTTATATATAAATATAATATAAATATCCTTAATATTTAATTTGTAGAAGGATAATGTGGTTCCCAAGTTGAAAGAAAAGATGCTATCAGGATATTATTTGAAAAATAATCAAGTGAAATGGAATTATTTTACTCTACGACTTACTTAATTTGCTAATGTGAATCTATAAATGATTTGTGACATTGAGGATTTATTCGATTCTCACGACTAAATTGGTAAAAGAACGTCGAAAAGAAACAAAGATTTGAAGAGATGTTCTATAAGGAAATAAAACAAACACTACCCAATCCAAAATTCCTCTAAATATATCTCATTTGTTAAACATACCTCAATAAAATTTGAAAAACTAACATGTATTACTAAACAATTAATTCCATAAAAAAAGTATAATCTCATCTTTTTCTCTACTTTAAAAATAAATTAAAAAAATAGTTGACTCTTTCATATCTTGTAAAAATTAAAATTTTAAAAAATTGAGTATAATTTGAAACATATTTAAAAATCAACAAAATTTTTAAAGAAATATAAATTAAATCATTTAATAAAATTAAAAACTCCATATATTAAAAAAAATTATTTGAACTATAAAATAAATTTTAAACTTTAAATATTAAAAAATACAAATCTAAAAAAATAAACAAAATTTGTTAATATTAAGAAAATAAAATGAATCTTCAAAAGTGATTTAATTAAGAAGTATTTGAATAAAATTATTTAAACCTAACTAAAACCTGAGAAAAATTAAATAAATCAATTAAATTAAAAATCACTTTAAGAATTTTTTTTAAATTAAAAAATTAAAAAAATGTTAAAATAAATTAAGTTCTTAAGAAAATCTTTTTAAAAAATAGGCTAAAGCTTAAAAAATTATTTTTTTAAAATTCAATTATACTTTACAAATAATTAAATTTAAAGTTAATTATTATATTTTAATTTTTATTTATCTTAAATTAAAATATAAGTTTTTTATTAATTAATATCTTAGTTTAACTAATTTTAAAGATTTAATAGGATTTTTTAAATATCTTTTAGTTTAACTGGATTTATTTGAAGATTTAATTGATTTATTTTAATATTTTTTAAATTTAATTATATTTTAAAATTTTACTAATTTATTTTAATTTGATTATTTAAATATTTATCTGATTTAAAAAAAAATTATCAGAGTTTAATTGATTTTTTAGTTTTTCAATTATTATTTAATTTATAATTTCTTTTTAGAAATTGACCGATTCAAACTCTAAAAACTAATTTTGAAATTAAATAATTTAAAAGACTAAAATTATAATCAATAAAACTTAGAAAAGAATAAATTAGTTCATCCTTATTTATATAAGAATAACTTAATCTTTTTTCATATATCTATTTTTGTCTCTTAAATTATGGATAAGTTTAGAGATTTTTGGGATATGAATAGTGCTACTCTAAAACAAAATAACAGTATTATTGAGATATGGAGTTCATTCATAAAACTGTTATAAAGTATCATACTCCCTCCATCCAGTAAAAATGTGTTGCATTAGACCACATAAAAAAAAAAAAAAAGGTGTACATGTTTTTAGGATTGAGGGAGTATATTTGATAAAAAGTATAAAAAAAAATTATTAGGATTATCAAAAGTTGGGATTAAAAAAGTCGATAATAATTACAATATAATACGATTGATCCAAATATTTTATACTTCTAATGAAATTTTTAATATTCCTAATTAAATTTTTTATCTTTAAAATTATTTCATGATAAATTTATATTTTCATATAATAATTTGACTACCAACATATGTTTCTGTGAAACTTTTCAGCATATAAAATTTCATTAAATAATAAGCTAATAATTGTTCATTCACTATTACATTTATAATAAGCTAATATTTATAAAAGTATCACTAATATAATATTTCCTCAGTTTGACAAAAAAATTTCATACTTTTTTTTTTCAGAACGCGTCAAAATAAATTTTATATTAAAAAAAATATTTCTACTTTATTTCAAAATATTTTTCATTCATTGATTCAAAGAGCAAGTAAATTAAATTTTCTTGATATGTATGCCCACCAATGTATGAAGCCAATTCTGGAATAGAGTGAGTAATATTAGACTATTAGTTTGAATTTGACCTTAGATTAACCTCATGTTCTATTTAAGTCGAGCAGTGTAATAATATTCTTAGAGCTAATAATAACGTCGAACCGGCCCTGCCTGGTCCAGCTCGATGGGCCAAGCTATATTCACATGTCAAGTCGGGCCAGCCCATTTTCAGTTTGGGACTGTAAAAATTGAATTCAGTCAAGCACTATCCATTTTTTTTAATAATAAGTTTAAAAATAATGTACTACGAGTACTACATATATTAATCTATAACTCACCATTCCTTCACTATTCACAAGTAATACGTAACTACACCAATATAAAATAGAATAAAAACTAAAAGTTCGAACATAAATTAAAAATTAAAAGTCATTAGTTATACAATACCAAATATTTAAAGTCCTAATAGTTTAAAGAATAATTCATAGCTTCATTAGTCGGCCAGAACTCGCCCAAAAGAAAAAATTCTTAAATTACTAATTTAATATTATAATTTGAAAATATATAAAAAGTAGAGTGAAATTTAAAAAAAAAAAAAAAAAAACCAGAGAAGATTACCTATAAGAATGACTACACAAATGACGCGTGAATATTATAATTTTGAACCCACACAATTAAAACACGAGAACAAAGTTAGGTTAACATATTCACTATTGTAACCTTTTAACTACACAAGTGACGCCAGTATATTCATAAAAAATAACAAAATAAACATAAATATTTTCCAAATGTGTTCAAAACTTAACATAGGACTTAAAAAAAAAAAAAGAATTTGTTTCAAATTCTGCAATAATAATGGAAATAAGTTTTTATTTATTCTTTTTCTCTTGAGATATGTTGAATAAGTGCTTATTTTCATGGTTATTATTGCATTAGTGTTGCGCTCTAATTTTTAAAAAATTGACAAAAAAAAATTTATTGATTGTGACTTGATCGATTAATTGAGGGAATAATTATAAGATGAGAGAAAGAAAATTAAATGGAGGTAATAATTATTTTAAAAAATAATATTGTGAATGACTATAATGTTAATAAGTAAAATAATATTGTGAATGACTATAATTTTCATTCTTATTAATACTATATTTATTTTCATTCCTACTTATTATTGAAATTTTTTCGTCGCATTCGCCCTGAACAAAATTAACATATATGCATATCGTGAACTATGAGAGCCGAAAGGACACCGGTAATTGGGTCTACAAGTTTTTCTCTTTTTTACAAATTTTTGTAGGTTTGCACAAAATATATATATATATATATATTTATTGTTGTATGAGGGATGTTGTGATCATTTTCTCTAGTTTTGAAGGTGGGGAGGTAAACTTACTAATCTGAGGTATTGAAAGGTGATGAAAACGATATATTAGTCTTTCCACACGTTTCTTTTAAATAACTACTGGCTGTGCCAAAAAAATAAATTTCATTTTAGAGATTTCATTTTAAATTTAAAATTGTGATATATATATATAATATCTATTATATTCTAATAATATCTAAAAGGCCAATTATATTTTAACAATTCCTAAAAAGACCTCTAAAATTTGAAATTAAGACTCAAAGTATATCAGGAAAAAATACATATATAAAAAAGAGGATGATAAAATAATATTTACTTAAGATAAAATAATTTTGAAATGGAAGGAGTAAAAGATTGAGGTGGAGAAGTAATTAAATCTGGGCCAAAAATATGTCATCAGGACGTGGCCCAAAGAGAAGTATTTCAGTAGGCCTGATTCTTCGATTATACAGCTTAAATAGGATTGTCTCATGAGTTATGTCCAAAATAGAATATATTATTAAGATAAATTGTTGGCAAAAGCCCAAATATAAAATGAATGTTATATGGTTGCATTATTCATTATATAAGGCTCATTTGGTTCAATGGATAAGATAAATAACTCAAGATAGATTACACAAGATTATAATCTAGAGATTATTATTTATGAGTTAAATAGTATATTTGGATTGATGGATTAAGATAATTAGTAATGTAAGATAATTTCATTTTGAATGTTTGGATTGTAAGATTAATAATAAAAATATATGCAATTGACAATTTTATTCTCTATATCATAAACAAAAATAAAATGAATTATGTGGTTCTCCTTTTCAATATAAGAGTAGTATTTTAGTAAAGATAAACACAATAAATTATTATCATACCTCTTCCCTAAGATAATATTATCTTCCATTCATAGGATAATTGAATTTTAGTTTTGGGCTTATTATTAATCTTGGGCTTCTGTCCATTAAACCAAACATCAAATTAAATAAGATAATTTAATTTATCTTAGCTTATCTAACGAACCAAATGAGGTCTTGACAATTTTACTTTAAAATATTTGGATGGTAAGATTAATAATAAAAGAAAATATGCAATTGACAAACTTACTCTCCATATCATAAACGAAAATAAAGTGAATTATAGTTCTCCCTTCCTATATAAGAGGAGTATTTTAGTAAAAATAAATACAATGGATTATTATCATACATCTTCCCTAAGATAATATTATCTATTATTCATAAGATAATTGAATTTTTATTTTAGGTTTTTTTTATTAATTTTGGGTCTTTATCCATTAAATCAAATATCAAATTAGATTAAAATAGTTTTAATGGGAAAATTACAAAATGGTTCACAAAATTGACACATATTACAAATAGATTTCTGTGCAGAAAAAAATATGCTTTTATGCAGGAAAAAATTATACTTCTGTGCAGAAATTGTGAACCAATTTATAAATATAGTTATTTTTTTGAACCAATTTATAATTTATTTTAATTTATTTAACAAATCAAATGAGGCCTTATGCTGCAAAAATCATACGAATACATTCTTATGCTGCAAAAATCATACGAATACATT